>JAAGEH010000269.1:278736-363826 GCA_011751065.1 Lasiurus cinereus | reverse complement strand
GGGTCTAAGCACAGCACCTGTCCAGGGGTCTAAGCACAGCACCTGTCAGGGTCCTGGTGTGAGGACAGACCTGCTACGGGGGTAAAGGGGAAGGGCAGACACCACTGCCCCTGGCACAGGGGGAGGCTGCAAACCTTACCCAAGGAGGTGATCAGGGCCAAGTTCTCCAGCATCACCTCGTGGTACAGGCGCCTCTGAGCCTCGTCCAGGAGCTCCCATTCCTCCGAGGAGAAGTGCAGGGCCACAGCCTCAAAGGTCACCCTGCCCTGGCAAGATGGGGACAGCTGAAACCAGAAAGGGCTCCTCCACGGAGCACCCACAATCCTCTCCCCCAAATCCTCCCAGTGCCCCCCACATACACACTGTGCCTGTCCTCCTCCCAATCCCCCCAATCCCCTGTCGCCTCAGGGTTTCACAGAGGAGAGGGTCTCCCCGGTGCCCTTTGTTCCCAGGAAAAGACCCGCAGCTCCCGCACCCGGCCTGTGACCCGCTCCCGCCATGACCTCCACGCGGAGTTTTATTGGCTGAAGGCGATGCCAGCACCTTCATGCCACCCCTGCGGGACTGGGGTCCTGTGCGTGGGGTGTCTGCAGGCTCTCGGGGACCCCAGATTAGGGACTAGCTCTCCAAGCCCGAGGAAAGACACCCCAGAGACTGGGAGGGTGGGGGTCGGGGTCCCTCAGGCACTTCCGCAGCCGCGGGGCCCGGGGAAGGGGCTGGCCCGGAGACAGGAGGTCCTGGGGGCTCCGCGGGCTCCCCTCCCTGGACCGCTGCCCCGAGGCCGCCACTCGCGCCGCCGCCGCAGCCCCGCAGTCGGAGCCGCGCGCGTCCTCCCGGCGCCGCGCCCCTCCTGTCACCCCGGGGTCCCCCCAGCGCCTCGCGGGGCTGACGCGGGGCCGGGCGGCAGGAGGGCCGGGCGCCCGCCCCTGGGCTGCGGGGTCGGATCGGGGAGGCGGGGAAGCCGGGGGGACGCGCTCACCTCAGCCGGGCGCCGGGGCGCGGCCGCCGCCATGGGACTCGGCGGGCGGAGCGGGCGGGGCGGCGGGCGAGGAGGCGGCACCGTCCGCCCTGAAGCGGGTCCCTCGCGGGGTCGCCGAGCCTCAGCCCCGCGTCTGTGCGACGGGGAGAACCACGGCTCCCGCCGCTTTGGGACCCGGCACCTCGACCCGGACTGAGCGCTCCGAAACCTTTTGACACACAAAACCCGCCAACAACCAACATGGCCGCCCGGGGAGTCGCAGGAAGTACCGCCCTCTCGCCGTGCGTCACACGCGGTAGCCTCTTTCTCCTGAGTTCTCATTGGCTCGTGGCGCTGCCGCTCCACTCTGGGCATTCTGGGAAATGCAGTTCCTCCCCACAGCTGCAGGAAAGGTAGAGGGAAAAGGGCTGATTTGTGCACAAGGATTCAAAGCCTCAGCAGGGAAGTTTGGGGAAAGTGGAAGGAATACCCAGGTAGGCTCTGCCTCCTCTTTAAAGGGATCGCCGTCATTTTCTTCGAAGGCTTCTCTGCAGCCGATCACCCAGGGTTTGCTGACAAGTTATTTCAGGCTTTGAAGGCGAGCATGCCCCCAGAGGCCACAGACCCAAATAAAAATATTGCAGAGAGCCATTCCCACACAAATATGCCCATTGGTAGCCTAGGCTAATACGCCATGGTCTTATTTCAAGGCAAATGCATCACTCCCCATCATCATACCCCTTTCTCAGTCCAGGTGTTTGGTCAGGACTCTTGAGAAAACACTGATTTGCTCATTATCTCAAATATTATCTCCCCGATTGCATATCGTGCCCCATGATGGTGACCTCCAAACCAGACTGAGATTCTGTGGAAGTTTCATACCATCTTTGCTGTCTCCCTGTCACTTGCTGTGTCCGTCCTTTTTCTTTGGACAACTGTGCTTGTGGTGAGTAGACTGAAGGATCTTCTAAATACCTTTTTCATCATCAATAAGCAGAGTTTTAAAACACTGGCCTTGTGATTGGCATTCAGTGCTAAATGTCCCTCAGGCATTGATTTATTTTTCTTTCTTTTTTAAAAAAATATATTTTACTGATTTTTTACAGAGGAAGGGAGAGGGACAGAGAGTTAGAAACATCGATGAAAGAGAAACATTGATCAGCTGCCTCCTGCACACCTGCTACTGGGGATGTGCCCGCAACCAAGGTACATGCCCTTGATCGGAATCGAACCTGGGACCTTTCAGTCCGCAGGCCGATGGTCAGGGCTGATTTTTTTTTCTTGTTTTCTGGTCACTGATTTTGCAGAAGGTGCCGGACCATCCCAGGCTTCTCCTTCCCCCCGAACCTGTCACCTGCACCCGCTATCCTGGCCCAGTCTTTGGGGGCTGTCTGTCCTCCACTACAACGCCAGTTCCCACGGGTGGGAGACTCTGTACCTCCAGATTCTGCAACAGTCCAGCCCACGTGTCCACACCCTGGTCTTTACAGGTCTCAGCTGTGCCGTCCGTGGCTGCTGCCCCTCCTTCTGGCCTGATTCAAGTTCCCATCACTAGAGTGTCCCCTCAGCCGTCCCACTCTGGTGCACGACAGGAGACACCCTCACCAGCCCTGTCTAGGACTCCCATCCATCCTTGCTGCTCGCTCCTCTGCACCCCCCAGCAGCACATTACTGTCCCGAGTCCAGAGTCCCTCACCTCACTAGAGGGGAAGGGCTCTACTCTGCCCCGTCCAATTTACGGAGAGGGGCAACAACAATGTACCCAGTCCATGTAGCACCAGTTTGAGTCCAAGCCTCTCCTTCCCAAAGCACTTGTATCGCACAAGGTTCTTGTCAGAGCAAATACACAGCACCATGTCCTGAAGAATCCAAGCTACCTTCACAACCACGTGGGAGGGGATTGTGCCAAGTGGGATTGACATTTAATAAAACCAAAGAAGAGCCCTGACCGGTGTGGCTCAGTGGATAGAGCATCAGCCTGTGGACTAAAGGGTTCCAGGTTCGATTCTGGTGAAGGGCATGTACCTTGGTTGCTGGCACATCCCCAGTAGGGGGTCTGCAAGAGGCAGCTGATCGATGTTTCTGGCTCTCTATCCACCTCCTTTCCGTAAAAAATCAATAAAATACATATATTAAAAAAAAAAAAAATCCAAAATAGAAAATTGCCCCTAAAATGAAAAACAAACAAACAAACAAAAAACACAACAACACACAAAAACAGAGACTCAACACCAGTGGGCTTCAGGTGTGTATATGGGTTGATTAAAGGCAGCACTTTCCAAAGGTGAATTGAAGGCTCAAAGCATTATGGGGCTTCTCCTGGATACAGAAGTTGCAGTGGGCCAGGTGCCTGGGGATGGGGAGAACAGCAGGCTGGAGAGACCTCTGCATGGAGACAGAAGAGCCCTGGCCAGCTCCTCCCAGGCAGACACAGAACCCAAACCCTGCCAGGGGCCTGCCTCAGGATCCCTGCTGCCCTCCCCTTGAGACAGAGTGTGTGCCCCAGCTGCAGTGGGAACACACAAAGCAAAGGCAGGAAAGAGCGAGGGAAGGTGGCTGTACAGGCAGAGGCCCCATCTCTGTGAAGTAGAGTGGATGGTCTGTTTTAAAGAAAGAAATAAAAATTAACACACATTTTTATTGGTTTCAGAGAAGGAAGGGGGAGAGAGAAACATCAACAATGTGAGAATCACCTAGTGGCTGCCTTGTGCACTCCCTGCACTGGGGACTGAGCCCATGAACCGAGCATGTGCCCTTGACCAGAATGGAAACCTTCAGTTCACAGGCTCTATGCACTGAGCCAAACCAGCCAGAGCTCTTTTAATTTTTCAGAGAGAGAGAGAGGGGGGTTAGGGGGGGAGGAAAGAGAGAGAGAGAATGTGAATGACTGGATGTCTCCTAAACTAGCCGAAACTGGGGAGCCAAGGATCAAACCTGCAAAACAGAACCACAAAGTCACACAGTCTTTATTCCAAGGCCTTGGGCAGTAAATGCCAACTAAGTCAGGATTAGACAAAGGGATTTTTCTGCCATTCTGCTGTCCCTCTTGAAACACAGAGAGTGTGGGATCCCCACAGCATCTGGTAACTCTACACGCTGACAGGTCACCACCACTGTGCTTGCAGATCATCCCAGGGAGTGACTAGAACCAACAAAATTAAAGGTACGAAAGCAAAAAACGCCATTACAGAAACATCGGAAACCAGAACAGTGCACAGCAAGCAGTTGGCGGGCTGGTGAAGGAGAAGCTGAAACAATTCGTGACAACAAAAGGTGAGACCCACAATGTCCCTGAGAGAGGCAGCTCTTCTTTGCCGAGGATGGGGGCTATGGACAAACCCTGGGCCGGGTCCATTTCCTAGTCAGAGAGAAAGGAATGAGGATCTGGCCAAGAGCTCGGAGTATTCCTAATTCACGTAAGCACACGTGAGAGCACAGAATACATTTCCCCGAGCACGCCGGGGTGGTGACTGGTGCACACCATTCAGGTGAGTCGGGTGGTGGGGAGGTCACTGCAGCCACGGAGACTCGCAGTGACATCAATCAGGTAGGAGGTCTCGGCACATTAGCAAGTGCAATGCAGCTTCTTCAAGTCTCCCCGGTACCTCTGATTAGAGTAAATGTTCCAACAAACAGGTAGATGAGTCTGAGTTTCTGTCAGGGTGGTAGAGCGAGAAAGGTAAAACATCCCCTGCGCGTTTAAGGCTTTTCTCCAGTGTGGACTCTCAGGTGTCTGACAAGGCTGGGTTTCCATCTGAAACACTCCCCACACTCGCTGCACTCATATGGCTTTTCTCCAGTGTGAATTCGGAGGTGGCCCATGAGCTTAGATCTTCGGCTGAAGGACTTCCGACAGTTGCCGCACTGGTATGGCTTTTCTCCAGAGTGAATTCTCTGATGCTCGGTCAGAGTGGAGATGAGCATGAACGACTTCCCACATTCACCACACACATATGGCTTTTCTCCGGTGTGAACTCTCTTGTGGTAATAGAGGTGACTATTGCTCCTGAAAGATTTCCCGCATTCATGACACTCATAAGGTTTCTCGCCGGTGTGAATTCTGTGGTGCTGAATGAGGGTACACTTTTGACTGAAGGACTTCCCACAACCACTGCAGACAAAAGGTTTTTCACCAGTGTGCGTTCTCTTGTGTAGACTGAGGTAAGAGCTTTGACTGAAGGACTTGCCACAATCGGTACACTTATACGGCTTTTCTCCAGTGTGGATTCTGTAGTGTTGGATGAGGGTAAACTTTTGTCTGAAGGCCATCCCACATTCACTACATGCGAAAGGCTTTTCGCCAGTGTGAATTCTGTGGTGTTGGATGAGGGCACACTTCTGGCTGAAAGCCTTCCCACAATCACTACACACAAAAGGTTTCTCCCCAGTGTAAATCCTCTTGCGTTGTCTGAGTTTAGGGCTTTGACTGAAGGCCTTCTCACAATCACTATCCTCATAGGGACTTTCTTCAGCGTAAACGCTTCTATGTCGCTTAAGGTTCAAGATACGGCTAAAAACTCTCCCACGTTTGTTACACTCATAAATTTTTTCTTCTGAAAAGTCAGCCTGATGTTGAACAACCTTCTGGTTGTGGCTGGCAGCTTTTTCACCTTCTCCCCAATAGCGAAAACTTTCTCCACCTAGAAATTCCAGCGAAATCTCATAGCCACTGTGTGGGTCCTCAGTGTTGAGAGGGGCGGGGTGCTGGAGAAGCTCTGAGATGGCCGGGAAGTCTTCCCCAACCTCCCCACTAATTGAAGGCAACTCTGTTAAATAGAAGCTGCACCTGCTCACAAACGAGGCCCTGTCCACAACTTCTTTCCAGGATTTCTCTCCACTGGCTTCACTCTGTGGCTGGTGAAGGTTTGCACTGAAACAGAAGACTCTCACACATGCATCACCGAAGAAGGCTTTCTGCTCAAAGTCTGCTGTTGGTGCCTCAGTCAGGTGCAGAATATCTTTTAACACAGAGAAACATCTCCCGCAGAGACGGGACCTCTGGGTTGCTGGAGCTGTCTTTGAAGCCCTGATCTGTGACTCTCCTTGTACAGATATGCTGTGCTCAGGACGGACCTCCTCCTCATCCATTTTATGCCAACAACCTGAAATGAGAGAAACTCTGAGGAACTGGATGTTGACTGTGGTGACAGGGGAAGTCCCACTGCTAAAGTGTTTGGCACATAATACATGGGTTCTATGCCACTGACTGAGAATAAGAGATGTGCAGGAAGGATGAATAAGAGGCTGCTGTGAAGGTCTGGGCCTTTGAAGATACAATACAGGAAAGACTTCACCAGAAACATGACACAAAGATGGCAAGCATCTCATGGAAGAAAAGCCCGACCTCCAGCTACGTCTTCTGCTAACAGCATTCAGCAGGGCTTGTCTGCTGGTGAAGGGGGCAAGCTCTGCATGAGGTTGGCAAGGTCATATCCCAAGTAAAGTTCAATAAGCCAGTACCTGGTGTTGAAGACTACCTCAGCATGCATGTGCACCTCATAACATATATGTTGGCCAATGTTACGGAATAATAGTAATGCAGAGGCAGCAGTGCAGAGGAACAGGTGATACAAAAAGCCCAAATGGTGAAGGTAGCCAAAGGCCAGGAAGTCACAGATTCAATGACAAGTCAGCAAAGTGTCAAGTATGGGAAAGAAAAGGAAGTGCCATTTGCATCTAAGCACTGCTGGACATCAGATATTTTTGGTATAATCTGAACACAGTCTTTGTGGCACACCTTCCCCCAGTTTCCACTAAGCAAGGCCAGGCCTCCTCTGAGACCATCTTGCATGTGCACCCTGTGAAAAAACAGGGTTCTCCCTGCACCTTCTACTGTACAAGTACACAAAACCTAAATGTTCTGAGTGTTAGTGAAGGACAATAGAGGTGAGCAACCAGCACTGGCCCTGACCAACACAGCTTGCAATAGTATTCAGGGAACAGAATACTACAAACAATTGAGGGAGCGTTTTTCAAGAACAGCCCCATGTTTTATGTAAGTAAAGACCATAACCTGGCACAGGCAGTCACAAGGAGTTCTTGGCTAAAGGGGGCAGAAGTGGAAGCCACTGGGTGAACACAATCACTGTACCATGAAGAGGTAGTACAAGGTGGCACCCATTAAGCTGTCTGCAAGACTCCTGACTCCCAGGCACTTTCTGCACTTTCTGCAGCAACTTGTGTTATGGATGTTCATGGGGTCCATTGGACGGACTCTCCACACAGCTCACCACTGGCAGCCACAGCACATTTAACAAGAATATGGGGGCATTAGCAGAGTCCCCCCTCCCCCCACTTTGGTCTGACTGTGGGAGAGAGAAAGCTATACCTGGGGAATAAAGAGAAAAGTGGGCATCTAGTCAGGACACTGGGAGAGATGTGAAGGTCTTACCTACAGATGAGACCAGTGCAAACACTTCCAGCATCATTTCGCAGCACAGAAGTCTCTGAGCCTCATCAAGGAGCCCCCACTCCTCCTGGGAGAAGGCGATGGCTACGTCCTCAAAGTCCATATCCTGTCACAATGGATAGAGTTCACTCCATGATCAGCTTCTCTTCTAAGCTTTCAAGTCTTTCATCCTCCATACCCACCACATCCATCTGCTCCCTCTATTCCCCGCATCAGAGAAGATACCAGGCCTTTGTCCCAACAAAGTCATTCTCTCCTTGTATTCCTGTTGACACTGTGTCTTCCCACAATAACAAGGGCAGATGGGCATAGAGATGACACCTGTGCTCTGGAACTCCCATGGAGACCAGACTCCTCTTGTCAGTAACAGTGATGTCACCAACATCGGGCAGGGAGAAACGTTGGCCATGAAGAGAGTGTGCATGACTTGACAATGGCTGTGTCAGGCAATAACTGTGTAGTCCCCCAGATTGTCCCTCAAAGACACTAATATCATGGCATCACACATCACCTTTTTTTAAAAAATTTATTTCATTTTATTGATTTTTTTACAGAGAGTTAAGGAGAGAGATAGAGTTAGAAACATCGATGAGAGAGAAAGATTTATCAGCTGCCTCCTGCACACCCCCCACTGGGGATGTGCCCGCAACCAATGTGCATGCCCTTGACCGGAATCGAACCTGGGACCCTGGAGTCTGCAGGCCAACGCTTTATCCATAGAGTCAAACTGGTTAGGGCTACACGTCATCTTTGTAACCCGAATTCCAGTTTGCTGAGGCCATCACTTTGCACTACCTGCTGCACGTAATTATTTACACCACACGTCTCCCACACAGCTTCATTCCCAGAGGCACAACTCCAAAGATAACACCCATGTGGGGTGACAGGGATGGTTTTATTTCCTAATCATTATCTTTTCCAAAATATAACTCATCACCTCTATAATGTACTTCTCCCTTATCTTCTCCTTTCCCCATGCCAGTAGAGCTATTCCAGCCCAGTTACACTGTTGTACACTGTCTCATTCCTGTGTCATCCCTCAACAGCAACAGACATGACATCTAAGCTCTGGAACTGGCACACAGCACCCCTCTTTTCAGGCAATTAGCATACAATTCCCCTTATTGTATCAGCCAGACACCACCCGAAATGAGTCCACCCATCATTCACTCTCCTGTCAATGTCAGGGCCCTGTGGCCATGAATTCACACTCCCTCTCCACGTGCACATCATTGTTTCTCCCACCCCGCTCTTACTCCTGCACTTCCACAACCCAGCCCCCATAGGCATGTCCTTGGCCTCTTACTCATTACTCAGCACATGTGGTGCAGACTGCAAAAAGGATCCAGTACTGCCCAGACTCTGTGAGTCCACACTCACAGAGGCAGCCTGGAGTCCTGCTCTGAAGGCCTCTCTCTATGACTCTATTTCCCCTCAATCTCACCTATTGAGAACCACATCAGCTCTCAGAGACTCAGGTGAGACTGGTTTGGCTCGGTGGATGGAGCATCGGCCTAGGGACTGAAAGGTCCCGGGTTCGATTCCAGTCAAGGGCATGTTCCTGGGTTGCGGGCACATCCCCAGTGGGGGGTGTGCAGGAGGTGGCTTATCAATGTCTCTCTCATTAGTGTTTCTAGCTCTCTATCCCTCTCCCTTCTTCTCTGTAAAAAATCAATAAAATACTATTAAGAAAAAAAAAAAGGATCTCAGAGACCCAGAGCCACCTCCGCTGGTGCTGACTTGATGTTCCTTCACTGGTCACAGCCAACATCTCTCCACTGACCCATCACTCAAGTCCCAGCCCTGGTGGCCCTGTGCACCACGCCCAGTGAATCTCACAGATGACCACTCAAGCCTCTAGCTAAATCACAAGACTGACTGCAACCCCCAGGCCACCCAAGGGTCACAGCAAAATCCCAGTGTGTGTTTAGAGAAGTAACTATGTACCAGCCCTGGTCTCCTCTTGTGTGAATTACTCTTTGGTCTCCAATTCATCCCATGTCCACTCATCTGTTAAACAGTCAAAGGCCTTGGCTGCTGGGAAACCATTCTCTCTCCTCAACACTCTACATGACCACCTCTGTCCCTTTGCTGTGTTATGACACCCAACTCCCACAAACAGGGGCCCCAGCAGAAAAGCCAGTCCTCAGGCTCACACTGTCTCATGTGAGCTACTAAGACTATCACCATCCTGACCATGATTCACGATTCCCTGAATTAAAATGATGTACAGCGGAGACCGGTTTGGCTCAGTGGCTAGAGTGTCGGCTTGCGGACTGAAAGGTCTCAGGTTCGATTCCGGTCGGGGGCATGTACCTTGGTTGCGGGCACATCTCCACTGTGGGGCATGCAGGAGGCGGCTGATCGATGTCTTTCTCTCATCGATGTTTCTGATTTTCTATCTCTCTCCCTTCCTCTCTGTAAAAAACCAATAAAATATATTAAAAAAAATAAAAATAAATAAAATGATCTACAGCCCTGGCTCATGTGACTGAATTGTGACCCTTGTGCAGAAAGGTGGCAGATTGCAGTCCTGGTCAGGGCATATGCCTGGGTTGTGGGCTTGATCCATAGAATGGCT
This sequence comes from Lasiurus cinereus, assembly GCA_011751065.1. Lineage (NCBI taxonomy): Eukaryota > Metazoa > Chordata > Mammalia > Chiroptera > Vespertilionidae > Lasiurus > Lasiurus cinereus. The sequence continues at coordinate 353,878 of JAAGEH010000269.1, read as the reverse complement.
TGTGCAGGCAGTAACAGATCCTTGTTACTTGTTCATCCCTGTCTGTTTCTCCCTTCCTCTTACTTTCTATATTTAAAATAAAATACGCCATAAACAGTTTGGCTCAGTGGAAAGAGCATCAGCCTGCGGACTGAAGGGTTCCAGGTTCGATTCCGATCATGGGCATGTACCTTGGTTGTGGGTGCATCCCCAGTGGGGGTGTGGAGGAGGCAGCTGATCAATGTTTGTAACTCTCTATCCTTCTCCCTTCCTCTATGCAAAAAATCAATAAGATATATTTTAAAAAGTAAAAAATAATGAAATACACACACACCTACCTAATAGTTCCTGAGCCAGCTCAGTCTTCACTCCCAGCCTTTGCATATCCTAGTCCCGGTGCCTGCACCTCCCACATCTCACTCCACCCGTTGCCAAAACCGGGGTCCACTTCCTAAAGCCCTAGTCGTGGCCTTAGGACTCTGGGCTGAATGTCTGCAGGTCCCAGGGCAGGAAGAGGGGCTGGAAGATGCCAGAACCCCACAACCTCAGAGGCCACCAGAGTGTGAGGCCCTGACATCAGCCCACAGGCCAGCCCCTCAGGCTCTGCACCCGCAGGAACCTGTGGGAACTGAGGGTCTGTTGAGGGCCCGGCACCCACCGCCAGGACCCAGGGGCTCAGGCTGCTCAGGGCCCTGGCCCAGCCCCGGGGCCGGTGATGCCGCCTCCCTCGGGGCTCCCTGTCCCTCTGCTGTTCACCCCCACAGCCCGGCGCCCCGAGAAGGAGAGAGAACCTCCTCCCGGGACCCCCTCTCCCTCTGTGTCGCCTTTACACACAGACCAGGCCTGGCTCCCCCTCCGCTCCGTCCCCCCACGGCCTTCCCCGGCGGCCTCGCAGCCCGCCGCCCTCCTCCCCTCCCCCCTGTCCCCCACGGGCACTCACTGCTCTGGGCGCTGCGACCTGGGCTGCGGGGCCTGAGCGGCGCGGGCACCGAGGCTGGAGGGTCGATGGGTGACGCCGAGGTGAGCTGTCGGCGGAGAAGAGGCTCGGACGCCCCAGTTCCGAAAGTTGGGGCTCAAAAGGTCTCAGACACACCTGCCCAGCGGGACGCCGCCTCCCACGTCTCCTCTTTCTGGCGACCGGCGCGCTGAAGCCCCTGAGCCGGTGAACAGATTGAGGAAGTCAAAATGTCCGCCAGGAAGAAGACTCCGGAAGTCCCGCCCTCACCGGATGCACTGGCACAAAAAATGTTCTGCTAACGCATTGCTTTCTGGGTAACGTAGTTTCCTCACCCGCCCAGCCGCGGGCTCGCTCTCCAGCCCAGGAACTGGAGGAACAAGGTGTGTGGAGCTGCAGTGGCGCTGGGGAAGGAGGAGAGGGACCAGAGGCTGGTTCCCTGGGACAGACTGACGGACCTCCAGGGGAGAAGGGAGAGGACTGGGAGAGATCCCCCAAAAAATATATGCACAGAGGAGAAATGGGGGACATCTGTAATATTATCAACAATAAAAAATACATATTAGAAGGGGCAATGCGGGGATAAGGACACATATGAAATACTTTAAGCAATAAAGAAATTTTAAAAAATAATAAAAAGTAAAAAAATACATATTTAAAAAGTATTTCAAGAGAAGATAGCCCAATTGGTGTGACTGAGTGGTTCAGGATTAACCTATGGGCTAGAAGATCATGGTTTTATTTGGGTCATGGCACATATGTGAGTTGCAGGTTCAATTCTCTCTCATTATTGATGTTTCTCTCTCTCCATTTCTCTCTCTAAGACCTATCTATCTATCTCTCTATCTCCAATGTAATAAAGAGTAATATGCAAATTGACCATTACTCCAACACACAAGATGGCCTTCCTCATGTGGACATAAGATGGCTGCCACAGGATGGCCAGCAGGGGAGGGCAGTTGTGGGCGATTAGGCCAGCAGGGTTGGTCAGTTAGGGGTGACCAGGCTAGCAGAGAAGGGCAATTTGGGGAGACCAAATCTACAGGGGAGGGCAATTACGGGAGATCAGGCCTGCAAGAGAGGGCATTGGGAGGGACCAGGCCTACAGGGGAGGGCAGTTGTGGGCAAATAGGCTGGCAGGGGAGGGAAGTTAGGGGCAACTATGCCTTCAGGGGAGGCAGTTGGGGGCAATTGGGCTGGCAGGGGAGGGCAGTTGGTGGTGTCCAGGTCTGCAGGAGAGGACAGTTAGGGGTGACCAGGCCAGCATAGAAGAGCAGTTGCGGGGGGACTAGGCCTGCAAGGGAGGACAGTTGAGAGGAACCAGGCCTGCAGAGAAGAGAAGTTGGAGGTGATCAGGCCTGCAGGGGAGGGCAGTTGCGGGGGGTACCAGGCCTGCAGAAGAGGGCAGTTGCAGGGGACCAGACATGCAGGGAGGGCAGTTGTTGACAACCAGGCCAGTAGAGTTGGGCAGTTAGGGGTGAGCAGCCAGCAGAGAAAGGCAGTTGGGGGGGACCAGGCCTGCAAGGAAGGAAAGTTGTGAGGGACCAGGCCTGCAGAGTTGGGCAGTTGGTGACAAAGGCCAGCAAGGGGAGGGCAGTTAAGGGCAACCAGGCTGACAAGGAAGGACAGTTAGGGATGACCAGGTCAGAAGGGAAAGACAGGGGTGACCAGGGTGGCAGAAGAGGGCATTTGGGGGGGACCAGGCCAGCAGGGGAAGGCAGTTGGGGACTACTAGGTTGGCAGGGGAGGGCAGTCAGTGACTAGGCCTGCAGTAGAAGGCTATTGGGAGGGACCAGGCCTGCAAGGTTGGGCAGTTGGGGGAGACCACTTCTGTAGGGGAGAGAATTTGGGGGGAACCAGGCTTGCAGGGAAGGCAGTTGGGGATGTGAATCAGGCCTACAGGGGAGGACAGTCCTGCAGAGGAGGGCAGTTGTGGGGACCAAGCCTGCAGGGAGGGCAGTTGGTGATGACCAAGTTGACAAGGGAGGGAGGGCAGTTAAGGGTGACCAGGCCTTCAAGGGAGGGTATTTGGGAGGGACCAGGCCTGCAAGGAAGGGGCAGTTGGGGGCGACCAGACCAGCAAGGGAGGGCAGTTTTTTTTTTTTTATATACCTGTTACTATCACATGGGGGCAGTATTTACATCAACCACAGCTGAATATTAAAAGACTGATCAGCATCCAGATTAAGTTCCCATGGTACAGATTTTTTTTGTAGTAGTTGATAATTTTACATTTACCCAGTGATTATAATTCATGAAGTGTTGTTTTACCTTCAATACTGAGCTTTCAACACAGTAGCTGCTTTTAACAGAGTAGCTGTCTACACAGCAGCTGCTCTCTACACTTTTGTGACTGGTCCACATAAACACATTATGGCGCCAGCCCGTCACATACACCTGTATTTATACAGGGTGTATGTGATGGGGTTGGCATTATGATGTCATCACACTGGGTACTCGTATGTGGGTATTTCTGCATGTGGGCAGCCTGCCTGGAGATGGATAGAGGAGCGGTGTTTTGGTTCCTAAGACCACCGGAAATATGTGTTTTCCGATGGTCTTCAGCAACCCCTGTGAAAGGGTCTTTCGACCCCCAAAGGGGTCGTGGCCCCCAAGTTGAGAACCGCTGTTACAGAGGGTGTCCCAGGCATAATGGTGGGACTAGGAAGCAGCCTAGAACAGGTCGGCCTAGGTTGGCCTGTCATTTTTTTTAAAATATATTTTATTGATTTTTTTTACAGAGAGGAAGGGAAAGGGACAGAGAAACATCAATGAGAGACACATCGATCAGCTGCCTCCTGCACGCCCCCTACTGGGAATGTGCCCACAATGAAGGTACATGCCCTTGACTGGAATCAAACCTGGGACCCTTGTGTCTGCAGGCTGACGCTCTATCCACTGAGCTTAAAAAAAACCGGTTAGGGCTTGTGTTTGATTTTTTACTTCCTGCAGAAGATATTTCACACGAGTTCCGAGGTTGAGGGTGCATGTATTCTGGGGAGAGCGAAAACGGGTGAGCATCAGGAGAGAACCAGCCACAGCAGAGCGGGGCTCCTCTGGCTCCAGGACCATGGAGGGAACTAAGGGAGCCAAAGCGGGGCTGAGGTGAGCTCTCTGGACAATCAGAGCAAAGGAGGCCTGGAGCGCAGGTTCAGGGGCTCAACCCGGGATGAGCTGCTGCTGCTCAATGCTGCCCTGGTTGCAGGTCACGTGGGGACCCTTGAAAGTTTAGGTGACCCAGCTGGCGTGGCTCAGGGGGTGAGCATTGACCTATGAACCAGGAAGTCCCGGTTCAATTCCCTTTCAGGGCACATGCATGGGTTGCGGCTTCTATACCCATTGTGGAGTGTGCAAGAGGATGTGATAAGAGATTCTCTCTCATCATTGATGTTTCTATCTCTCCCCTTTTCTTCCTCTCTTAAATAAAAAATATTCTTAAATGTCTTCCATCAATTACACTTATATCAAACTTCAAAAAACATTTAAAACCTGGCACTTTCGCCGAGACTGGTTTGGCTCAGTGGATAGAGCCTCGGCTTGAGGACTGAAAGGTCCCAGGTTCGATTCCGGTTGGGGGCATGTACCTTGCTTGCGGGCACATCTCCACTGTGGGGCGTGCAGGAGGTGGCTGATCGATGTTTCTCTCTCATCGATGTTTCTGACTTTCTATCTCTCTCCTTTCCTCTCTGTAAAAAATCAATAAAATATATTAAAAAAAAACCAAAACCTTGGCACTTTCCAATGGTATCACTATTTCATTTTATTTATTTTTAAAAATAAATATATTTCTTTATTGATTTCAGAGAGAAAGGGAGGAGAGAGATAGAAACATCAATTATAAGTGAGAATCATTGATCGGCTGCCCCCCACTGGGGATTGAGCCCCCAACCCAGGCATGTGCCCTTGGCCAGAACTGAACCTGAGACCCTTCAGTATGCAGACCGACACTCTATCTACTGAGCCAAGCCGGCCAGGGTGGTATCACTATTTTATCATGTATGTTTTTAGTATAGTAGGTGCTGATGTATCAGTATGTTGGAAGTCAGATATAATGATATGCTACTGCAATAGTTTTTTCTTATACTTTAAAAAAGTTTTAAAATATATTATTTTAAAAAAATTTTTATTTTTGTTGATTTTTTTTACAGAGAGGAAGGGAGAGGGAGAGCTAGAAGCATACGTTCTGAGAGAGAATCATTGACTGGCTGCCTCCTGCACACCCTCTACTGGGGATTGAGTCTGCAACCAGGGCATGTGTCCTTGACTGGAATGGAACCCAGGACCCTTCAGTTCACAGCCCAACGAGAAAAACCAGCTAGGGCAGTATTTTAAAATATAATCTAAAAAAGAACAAGTCTTTTGCAAGGTTCACCAAAGAGTACACATGAGAAAAGTGCGCTTGGTTGCATGTCAGTTCTCATTTACTGCGGGGAGCAGCCTGGCCTCAGTGGCAGCAAATGCTGTCAAGCAGGGAAGACCATGGCCACCAGAACCAACAGGAATGCTGACTGGGTCACAAAAGACACATCCTGGTACTGATTGCAGGGTTAGCCTTCCTCCGGCTTTGAGGTCTTGACTATCGAGCAACAATATTGAGGTGAATATCGTACAGTCCAGAGGTATCCACAAAAGTATGAGATTATTTTCTTTGCCAATGACATCAGCCACAGGAAGCAGTGATGGAGAGTCTGAGAATGTCTGTTCACAAGGCCCTGGATCATTTGTGGGTAACGTTCAGAAGAGGTACTTTTCATCTAATTCACTGCAGTCTTTCCTACTCAGTATTGAAACAGCATTTTTTTTGCCCTAATTTTGGTCCCACCTTGAACTCTTACAACAAATGACACCTTTCTATCAAATTTTGTACATCATGGCACATGGCTCCTTTGCAATATATGGAGAGGAGTGTTGCTAAACACTACTGAGAATTATGTAATACCTTAGATGCCCAGTGCATGAAATTCGTGCACGGGGGGTGGGGTGGAGAATGGTGTCCCTCAGCCCAGCTTGCACCCTATCAAATATGGGACCCCTCTCACAATCCATGACTGCTGCCTTCTAACTGCTCTTCTGCCTGCCAGTCTGATCACCCCCTAACCACTCCCTTGCCAGCCTGATGACACCTAACTGCTACTCTGCTGGCCCAGTTGCCCCTAACTGCATTCCTCTGCGAGCCTGGTCACCCTTAACTGTCCTCCACTGCCAGCCCGGTCACCCCCATCTGCCCTTCTTTGCTGGCCTGGTCATCCCTAACTCCCCTCCCTTGCCAACCTGGGCACCCTAACTGCCTTCCCCTGCTGGCCTGGTCGCCCCCAACTACCCTCTGTTGTAGGCCTGGTCCCTCCCAACTGCCGTCCCCTGCTGGCCTGATTCCCCACAACTGCCCTCCCCTGCTGGCCCGGTCACCCCTAACTGCCCTCCCCTGCAGGCCCGATCACCCCTAACTGCCCTCCCTTGCCAGCCTGGGCACCCTGGGTCAGGTCCATTTCCTAGTTAGAGAAAAGGGATTACAGATCCTGCCAAGAGTTCAGTCTTCATAATTCCTTCAAGTAGAAGGGAGAACATAGAAACCATTTCCCTAAGCATGCAGGAGTGGTTGTGACGGACGTACACTCTTCAGGTGAGCCAGATGGTCGAGATGAAAGCTCTTTGGCCACTCGTCCTCACAGTGACACTAATCAGTTGGGAGGCCCAAGCAGGTTAGCCAGTGCATCACAGCTCCTTAAAGCCTCCCGTGTTCATGAAGCTTCTGAAGAATCTATTAGAGTGTATGTTCCAATAAAAGTGGTTTATATACAGGTTAAGGGAGTTTAAAAGGATGTCAATTTTATTTTTTTCTGAATGAAAAGATAAAACATTCCCTATATATTTCAATCTTTTCTCCACTGTGAACCCTATGGTGCAGGCTGAGGTGAGACCTTTGACTGAACGACTTCCCACAAGCACTACACTTGCCGGAACCTGCCGGCAATTGAACAGTACCTGAATGAGGGGGTGAGGGGATAGACAAGAAAAGATGGGGTTGGGAGGACTGAGACTTGAGTCTGCAGCCCCGAGCTTATTTCCAGCATAGTATTTAAGCACAAGCAGAGGAGGGAGTTACACAAATCAGGTATTTGCAAACACAGTCACTGACCTTCTAAGTAATCAAGACCTTGCAAGATCTTGCACATAGGCATCAACATTTTTTCAGCCAAGCTGTTTAGTTATGTCTAAACTCTGCATTCACATCTCTGTTTATTAAACTGAAGGGTGAGAAAGCGGAGAGCTATGTCTAGAATCTGCATTCAGAATTCTGTTTATTAAACTGAAGGGTGAGAAAGCAGAGAGCTATGTCCAGAGCCTGTATTCAGGTCTCTAGGACCCCCGTATGCCTGGGGCAGCTTCCCATATCTCCCCCTTCTCTTTTTAATAAACAGGAGAATTCCTATGAGCTTTCAATTGTAAATTAGTAGAATGCAAAGCTGCTTTCACTACACCAACATTGTTTAAAATCATAGGAAGAAGCAGTGGAGCAGAGCATAAGATAATCCCTACAAGACCTAAAAGTCCCATCACCATAATAGCGAGATGTTGAAAATTAGTCAAGGATGGTACTTCTCCTAGCAACCTTTGAACAAAATCTTTAGCATCTTTAGCCAAGTTAGTATTTAAAGGAGGTGCATCTCTTATACCTAGTATTTCATTGTGTAGCTGCAGTAAGTCCAAGGAAATATTTTGAGAATGCCAGATACCAAATAAATGTTTTCGTATTTTCTCCCAGGCATGCTGGCTCTCATTATAGATCCTGGATGTGACACATATCCATTGATAATCAGCATGGCATTTCAATTGACTCCTAAGCTTAAGTCCCTGAACTTGCTCTCCTAGCATCCTACAGAGCATTCAGCTTTTCTTCAAATTTTCTGTCTATATTTTCCTGAGTTTCTAATGCTTGGGAAACATTCTTAGACAAATCATTAACATAGTGTGCCATGTGGATGGTTTGTGTTAAAGCAACAGCAGCCACGGTTGCTGAGGCAATAAGGGTAAGGAGTGCTGTCATACCTATGCACAGGTTCGCTGGAAGGATCCTCTTACAGAACAATGGCATGGGCCTGATCCAGTAGTAATTTGGGGGTGAGGGCATGTTTGTGTTTTTCCACAGGATGCCGAAGGTCCGTGCTGGCTCCTGGAAAGGCTGGTACGTCAATCAGGACCAGAGCTTGGAGGGAAAAATGAGGAAACTACGGCTGAGTGATCCTTAACATCCAGAGCCCATGGCCTCCACCAAGAGGGCGGAATTACCCACTTGGGGACAAGTGAAGAATCTTACTTGGGGTGCCCAGCAGCTGGTTGTTAGCACTGGGAAGCTGGTTACACCTCACACCTTATTTTTAGCCATGCTGGCGCTTCTCTCAGCTCAGGCGCAACCTGCTACCACTGATTTATAATGGGCTTATGTTCCGGATCCACCATTGCTACATCCTGTAACATGGGGAGAGAGGGCTGTACCAGTTTATGTAAACAACACTGTGATACTTGGATGGCCATCTAATCATCATATACAAAAAGTTTCTTTTTCTAATTACTCATATACGGGGTTAAGTGTTCAATGTCCTATTTGTCTAATTAATGCAAAACAAGATAGTGACAGAATTGGATGTCTAAAGTTAGTAAGTACAATTTTTACCTTAGACTCAGAAAACAAAACATATATAATGATATACCCCGAAAAGGATGGAACTGAATTATCACTGAAAAAGCCAAAGAACTTTATACCCTGTGAGGATGACCATCCTAAGCCTCATCGTCGACGGTTGTGGAGACGATGTTATGGCAATGCAACCAAGTCCATTATAACAGGAACTAATGAGACTATGTATGACTGAGCTCCAAGCAGACTGACAAAAGGACGCCAGACTGGCCCAGCACGGGATTTTGAAGAAGGGTTATGGACTACTAATTGGACATATCAGACTGATTTGTGGAAGTTAGGGGTCAGTATGGGGAATATCAGGGAAAGAACTGAAATCAGAAAGGAAGCTTATAAATATGAAGATATGCCTAATATCACTGCTTGTGTACCAGAACCATATGCTTTGTTAGTAGGAAACATTAGTATTGCTTCTCAGAATTCAATGTATAATGTATCTTACACAAACTGCAGCTTGAAAAATTGTATTACTCAGGTAGAAGAAGGAGTTAAAGTAGTAGTCTTATATCAGCCTGCATTTGTAATGATTCCTATTAACATAACAACTCCTTGGTATGATGATAAGGGTTTACAGATATGGAAAGAAGTTAATGCAGCACTAGCCCGTACTAGAAGATTTGTAGGGTTGTTGATTGCAGGTGTGACAGCACTCATTACCCTTATTGCCTCAGCAACCGTGGCTGCTGTTGCTTTAACACAAACCATCCACATGGCACACTATGTTAATGATTTATCTAAGAATGTTTCCCAAGCATTAGAAACTCAGGAAAATATAGACAGAAAATTTGAAGAGGATGTTGTACAGATGTTAGGAGAGCAAGTTCAGGGACTTAAGCATCCTCTGTTCTTCGGGACAGTGTCCTCTACCTTCGTCTCAGGTTTTCAGGCCTCTTGTTTGGGCACCACCTGCCGGAACCTGCCGGAACCTGCCGGCAATTGAACAGTACCTGAATGAGGGGGTGAGGATAAGAAAAAACAGACAAGAAAAGATGGGGTTGAGAGGACTGAGACTTGAGTCTGCAGCCCCGAGTTTATTTCCAGCATAGTATTTAAGCACAAGCAGAGGAGGGAGTTACACAAATCAGGTATTTGCAAACACAGTCACTGACCTTCTAAGTAATCAAGACCTTGCAAGATCTTGCACATAGGCATCAACATTTTTTCAGCCAAGCTGTTTAGTTATGTCTAGAGTCTGCATTCACATCTCTGTTTATTAAACTGAAGGGTGAGAAAGCGGAGAGCTATGTCTAGAATCTGCATTCAGAATTCTGTTTATTAAACTGAAGGGTGAGAAAGCAGAGAGCTATGTCCAGAGCGTGCATTTAGGTCTCTAGGACCCCCGTATGCCCGGGGCAGCTCCCCACATACACTCATAGGGCTTTTCTTCAGTGTGAATTCTCTGATGTTGAATGAGGGCAGAGCTATGACTGAATGACTTTCCACAATCTGTATACTCCCATGGTTTTTCACCAGTGTGAACTCTCTGATGGTGAATGACTTCTTGCAATCACTTTAAACATATGGCTTTTCCCCAGTGTGAACTCTCCAATGTCTGACAGCATTATTTTGCCTGAATGACTTTCCACAATCACCACATTCATATGGCTTTTCTCCAGTGTGAACCCTATGGTGTACGCTGAGAGGAAACCTTCGACTGAATGACGTCCCACAATCACTACACTCATATAGCTTCTTTCCAGTGTGAACTTTCTTGTGGGCATGGAGGTGACCGTTGCACCTAAAAGAGTTCCCACATTCACAACACTCAAAGGGCTGTTTTTCTAGTGTGAACTCTGTGGTCTTTAGTGAAGCGAGACTTCTGAGTGAAGAAGTTCTCACAATTACTACACTCATAGGGCGTTTGTCCATTGTGAACTCTATTCTGTTGAATGAGATTAGAGATTCATCTATAAACTTCCCCACATTTGTTATACTCATAATTCACTTCTGCAGAATACAGACCCTTTCGTTGAACAAATTTCTGGTTGTGGCTGGCAGCTTTTTCACCTTCATCCCAATGGCAAGGGCTTTCTTCACTGAGAAATTCCTATGACATCTCACTGTCCCTGTGTGGCTCCTCACTGTTGAGAGGGGCCTGGTGCTGGAGAAGCTCTGAGGTGGCTGGGAATTCTCCCCTAACCTCCCTGCTGATAAAGGCAGCCCTGATAAGAAGCAGAACCTGGTTACAGATGAGGCTCTGTCATGGCAGAAACCAAGATGGTGGCATAGGTGAAACCCTAAACTGCTGCCTTGCACAACAATTTCAAAACTACAGCTAAAAGACAGAACAGACCTCATCCAGAACTACAAGAAAGTTGGCTGAATGTAAATTCTACAACTAGAAGGAAAGAGAGGGGCTCACGGAGACTCAGAAGAGCTGCAAAGAGTTGAGGAATGTAGACACATGCATAGAGAAGATGGGCAGGAGAGTGCCTGAGAGGCTTCCTCTAGCGCAGCAATTCTCAACCTGTGGGTCACGACCCCTTTGGGGGTCGAACAACACTTTCACAGGGGTCGCCTAAGACCATTGGAAAACACAGATACGATTCATAACAGTTGCAAAATTACAGTTATGAAGTAGCAACAAAAATAATTTTATGGTTGGGGGTCACCACAACATGAGGAACTGTATTAAAGGGTCACAGCATTAGAAAGGTTGAGAACCACTGCTCTAGTGGGAGGAAGACGGAAACTCCCAACTGCACTGAGCCCCAGTTCCAACTGCACTGAACCACAGTTCTGGGCGAGACTCATATGGGGGGAGTCTGGACAGTTGGGAAAAGGAAGGAGTGCATGGAAACTTGGGAAAGCCACAAAAGGCAGAGGTCTGGAGGCGAGTGCACATGAGTGCACACAGAGAGGATTGACTGCTGATAGTGCCACTGGCTTTCTCTAGCGGGAGGAAGACGGAACCTCCCAACTGCCCTGAAGTCCAGTTCTGACTGCACTGAACCCCAGTTTCGGGTGAGATCCTGGGGATCCAGACTCATACTCGTCCCCGAAGTGCACAGAAACTCAGGGGAGCTGCAAAAGGCAAAGGTCTGGAGGTGCATATGCGAATGCACACAGAGAAGTTGCAGCGATTACTGAAGAATGCTGAGATCCAAGAGCCTCATAGGCAGGGCTGACAAGAAGAGAAGGCTGTCTGCTCATCCCTGAGACTCCATCTCATCCAAACTGAGCCAAAGGTTTTTGCAATTTTGCAAGTCTTGTATCATAAGGCTGATTCCAGCAAAAAGAAAAAAGAATCCAAAAATTTGAAGATAGTGTAAGGAGCCTGTGGGACAACTTCAAGCATACCAACATCAGAATTATGGGGGTTCAAGAAGGAGAGAGCAAGATACTGAAAACCTATTTGAAAAAAATAATGACTGAAAGCTTCCCACACCTGGTGAAAGAAATAAACTTACAAGTCCAGGAAGTGCACAGAACCCCAAACAAATGGAATCCCAAGAGGACCACACCAAGACACATCATAATTAAAATGCCAAGGGCAAAAGACAAAGGGAGAATATATTTTAAATATATATTTTATTGACTTTTTTTACAGAGAGGAAGGGAGAGGGACAGAGAGTTAGAAATATCGATCAGCTGCCTCCTGCACGGCCCCCACTGGGGATGTGCCAGCAACCAAGGTACATGCCCTTGACTGCAATCGAACCTGGGACCTTTTAGTTCACAGGATGGCACTCTATCTACTGAGCCAAACAGGTTTCGGCCAAAGAGAGAATATTAAAAGCAGCAAGAGAAAAAATTAATTACCTACAAGGAGCACCCATATGATTGTCAATTGATTTCTCAACAGAAACTATGCAGGCCTCAAGGGAGTGGCAAGAAACATTCAAAGTGATGAATAGCAAAAACCTACAACCAAGATTACTTTACCCAGCAAAGCTATCATTCAGAATTGAAGGGCAAATAAAGAGCTTCACAGATAAGAAAAAGCTAAAGGAGTTCATCAATACCAAACCAGTATTATATGAAATGCTGAAAGGTACTCTTTAAGAAGAGGAAGAAGAAGAGAAAGGTAAAGATAAAAATCATGAACAACAAATACATATCTATCAACAAGTGAATCTAAAAATTAAGTGAGTAAAAAATCTGATGAACAGAATAAACTGGTGAATATAATAGAATCAGGGGCACAGAAAGGGAGTGGACTGACAACTCTCAGTGGGAAAAGGGTGAGGAGGTGCAGGGAGAGACTGGACAAAAATCGTACATCTATGGGTGAGGACAATGGAGGGGTAAGAGCAGAGGGTGGGGTGGGAGCTGGGTGGAAGGGAGCTATGGGGGGAAAACGGGGGAACAATTGTAATAATCTAAACAATAAAGATTTATTAAATTAAAAAAATGAAAATTTAAAAGAAATGAAAAATCTCAACAGCCAAAACTGGTTTTGCTCAGTGGATAGAGCATCGGCCTGCAAAGTAAAAGGTCCAGATTTGATTCCGGTCAAGGGCATGTACCTTGGTTGCAGGCACATCCCCAGTAGGAGGTGTGCAGGAGGCAGCTGATCAATGTTTCTCTCTCATTGATGTTTCTAACTCTATCTCTCTCCCTTCCTCTCTGTAAAAAAAAAAAAAAAATCAATAAAATATCTTAAAAAAAAACAAAAATAGCCAAAACTGGTTTGGCTCAGTGGATAGAGTGTCGGCCTGTGGACTCAAGGGTCCCAGGTTCGATTTAGCTCAGGGGCATGTATCTTGGTTGCAGGCACATCCACAGTATAGAGTGCGCAGGAGGCGGCTGATCGATGTCTCTCTCATCGATATTTCTGACTCTCTATCCCTCTCCCTTCCTCTCTGTAAAAAATCAATAAAATATATTAAAAACAAAAACAAAATCAAAACAAAAATCAACAATAAACAAGGCCCTGTCCACACCTTCTTTTCAGGGCTTCTCTCCACTGACTTCCCTCTGTTGCTGGTGAGGGTTTGCACTGAAACAGAAGACTCTCATACATGGGTCTCTGAAGAAGCCTTTCTGCTCAAAGTCTGCTGCCTGAGACTCAGTCAGGTGCAGAATATCTTTTAACACAGAGAAACACCTTCCCCAGAGATGGGTCCACTGGGTTCCTGGAGCTGTCTGAAAGTCACTGACCTGTGACTCTCCTTGTAACAGATACACTCTGGTAGAACAGGTCTCTGTATCATCCGTTTTATGCCCACAACCTGAAAACAGAAATATGGTGATGAAATGAATGTTTACTCTGGTGACAGGGTGAAGCCCCTTTACACAGTGTGTTGCACATAATATATGGGTTCCATGCATTTGTCTGAAAATAAGAGAGGTGCAGGAAGGATTAATCAGAGGCTGTTGTGACATCCTGGGCCACGGATGCTGGACAGAGCATCGGCCTGCGGACTGAAGGGTCCCGGGTTCGATTCCAGTCAAGGGCATGGACCTTGGTTGCGGGCACATCCCCAGTGGGGATGTGTGCAGGAAGCAGCTGATTGCTGTTTCTCTCCCTCATCAATGTTTCTAACTCTCTCTCTCCCCCTTCCTCTCTGTAAAAAAAAAATCAATAAAATATATTTAAGAAACACAACAAAAACCCATTCCCTGGTGCAATCAGCCTCAAACAACATTTTGCTAGAGGATGGGGGCATAAGCGGAAGCCATGGAAATGGACACAGTCACCCTCTCAGGAAGAGGAAGCAGGTGGGACCCATTAAGCTCACTGCAAGACTCCCAATTCCCAGACACGTCCTGCAGTTTCTGAGGCAATGGATGTTCGGGATGTTCGTGACACACAGCTCAGCGTATCTGACAAAAAAGGGGGGGCGGGTTATTAGCGGAGCCTGTGTCCTGGTTCTGGGTGAAGAAAGCTACATCTGGAGAAGAAAGGAAGAGAGCCCCTCACCTCAGATGAGAGATGTGAAGCTCTTACCTACAGATGAGACCAGTGCAAACACTTCTACCATCATCTTGCAGCCTCATCAAGGAGACCCCACTCCTCCTTGGAGAAGGCAATGGCCACATCCTCAAAGTTCTTCTCCTGTCCTAAGGGGGATAGTTCAGCCTGATCACCCCTAACACCTCTGCCTGCCTCCCTGATCATCCCTAAATGCTCCCCTACCAGCCTGATTGTCCCTAACTGCTCCCATGCTGGCCTGACCACCCTTATGCACCTCTGCCTCATTCCACACATGAGACCCAGTATTCCCTCCTCTGGCTGGTCACAGGGACCCATGCTTCCCTCTCTCTGGCTGGCCGCAGGCACCCAGGACCTGGGCTGGCTTTGCCTGGGCCACAGCTGCAGGCGCTGGCACCAGGGACCACGGTGAGGGCAGATTGTCCCTCTCCTGGACTGCAAAGGGCAGCTGCTGGTGCCCAGGACCGTGGGGGCGTATGGCTTGTCTCTCTCCTGGGCTGTAGCCGCTGGCACCTGGGACCTCAGGGTGGGTGGCTGATGTAAGAAAATATGCCTCTCTTTTCCGCCTCCAGCATGGCGAAAGAGTGGGCCCAGTTTCCGAGTAGAGGAGCTGGGGATTGAGAAATAAAAGAATGAAAGAGACAAGACACAAAATAGAAGGAAAAACCTGGGGACAGCTAGGACCACCATCCTCTCTGAGGGAGGGACAGGGACCCAGAGCCGATACATTATTATTTTGTGTTTTTAAAAATTTTTTATTGATGTTTTTACAGAGAGAAAGGGAGAGGGACAGAGAGCTAGAAACATCAATCAGCTGCCTCCTGCACAACCCCCACTGGGGATGTGCCCACAACCGAGGTACATGCCCTTGGCCAGAATTGAACCTGGGACCCTTTAGTCCACAGGCCGACGCCCTATCCACTGAGCCAAACCAGTCTTGGCAATCCCCCAAATACCAGGGAGTTTCACCAAAAGTCAAGACAAAGGAGATTATTTGCATTCTTGAGTAGGCTCACGCGTTCCTGGTGCTTGACTGGATTTATGTATCAAAGCCCACTCCCCGACACCTGGGCAGAGTCAGTGCTGAGAACACCTCTGTCTTTTTGGTAAAATGTGTAACCATGACAGGGCTTTGCCTGTTGCCTTGGATTCAGCTGACAATAATTAAAGAAATGCCCATGTGCCTTCCCAGGTGCTCTCTACAGGTGGCTTGTCCCTCTCCTGGATCACAAGGGCAGCTGCTGGGGCCCAGGACCATGGGGCACATGGCTTGTCCCTCTCCTGGGCTGTAGCCGCTGGCACCTGGGACATCAGGGTGGGTAGCTTGTCCCTCTCTCAGGCCGAAGCCTGGTTGGTCCCCATTCCTCTCTCAGGAGCTCATTTGTGCCCAGTTGGTCCCAAATCTCTCTCCCCAGTGTTGAGTGTCTGAGCCCTTTTGGTATTACAGCCCGAGGGTGTGATGGCCCATTTGCATATTAGCTCTTTAATATATTGGTACTTTGTCTTTGAACAATAAAGGTCAGTAAGTAGATGGCTTATACAGTGGTACCTCGAGATACGAGTTTAATTCATTCCGTAACCCTGAGGCATGGGAAACTATGAGACATTCGAGTCTCGGTAAACTGGTGGGTCGTGTGCAGCCGGCCAATCCGCGCGATTACTCCTACCTCAAATGTTGCTCATATTTCAAAGCAGAATTCGCTTGCTCGACGGCTGGTATCTCAAAAATCTCGTATGTTAGGGCACTCGTATCTCGAGGTACCACTGTATCTGAGTTCTGGGCATTTCACATGTAGGCCACACTGCCTTTTGCTCTTGTCAATAAAGTGGATGTCAGGGCCCTAGCTGGGTTTGGCTCCATGGATAGAGGGTCAGCCTGTGGACTGAAGGGTCCCAGGTTTGATTCCAGCCAAGGACAAATGCCCGGGTTGCAGCCTCGATCCCCAGTAGGGGTGAGTATGCAGGAGGCAGCGGATCCATGATTCTCTTTCATCATTGATGTTTCTATCTCTCTCTCTCCCTTTCCCTTCTGCTCTAAAATTATTAATATATATATATTTAAATGTTGATGTCAGCAACATTAGGTAGCAAGAGATGTTGGCCATAAAGAGAGTGTAAGTGATTTGACACTGGTCTTGTCAGGCAATACCATTCTTGTCCCCTAGATTCTTCCTCCAATATACCAAACAAAAACAAAAACAAAACAAAACAAAAAACAAACAAAACATGCCATCACAGTTCATCCATTTGAAACCAACCCCAGGGTGCTGAGGCCATCCCTTTGCACTATCTGTGTATATAAATCTATAAACTACACTTCTCTCACACAGCTTCATTCCCAGAGGCACAACATCAAAAATAACACAAATATAGCCGAAACCAGTTTGGTTCAGTGGATAGAGCGTCAGGCTGCGGACTAAAAGGTCCCAGGGTCGATTCCAGTCAAGGGCATGTACCTTGTTTGCGGGCACATCCCCAGTAGGGGGCATGCAAGAGGCAGCTGATCGATGTCTCTCTCTCGTGGATGTTTTTAACTCTCTATCCCTCTCCCTTCCTCTCTGTAAAAAATCAATAATATATATTAAAAAAATAACGCAAATATGCTGAGAATCATTGATCAGCTGCTTCCTGCACATCCCCTACCAGGGATGGAGCCTGCTACCCGGGTATGTGCCCTGACCTGGAATTGTGGGGTGACCTCCTGATTCATACATAGGTACACGCTCAACCACTGAGCCTCGCTGATCAGGGTCACCCCAACTTCTTTTTAATTTAATAAATCTTTACTGTTTATATTATTACATTTGTGTCTCTCCCCCACCATAGCTCCCCTTCACCCAGCTCCCTCCACTTCCTCTACCCTTACCTCCCCCCACCCCAATGACCTCATCCTAGGTGTATGATTTTTGTCGTCTCTCCCTGCACCCCCCTCATCCCTTTCCCCCTGAGAATTGTCAGTCCACTCCCTTTCTATGCCCCTGATTCTATTCTATTCACCAGTTTATTCTGTTCATCAGATTTTTTATTCACTTGATTTTTAGACTCATTTATAGATGTGTATTTGTTGTTCATAATTTTTATCTTTACCTTTCTCTTCTTCTTCCTCTTCTTAAAGATTACCTTTCACCATTTCACATAATACTGGTTTGGTGGTGATGAACTCCTTTAGCTTTTTCTTATCTGTGAAGCTCTTTATCTGACTTTCAATTCTCAATGATAGCTCTATTGGCTAGAGTAATCTTGGTTGTATATTCTTGCTATTCATCTCTTTGAATATTTCTTGCCACTCCCATCTGACCTGCATAGTTTCTGTTGAGAAAGCTAACAATCGTATGGGTGCTCCCTTATAGGTAATCAACTGTTTTTTTCTTTTCTTAAATAAATTTTATTGATTTTTTACAGAGAGGAAGGGAGAGGGAGAGTTAGAAACATCAATGAGAGAGACACATCGATCAGCTGCCTCCTGTATGCCCCTTACTGGGGATGTGCCCGCAACCAAGGTACATGCCCTTGACCGCAATCGAACCTGGGACCTTTCAGTCCATAAGCCGACACTCTATCCCCTGAGCTAAACCGGTTTCATCAACTGTTTTTTTCTTGCTGCTTTTAATATTCTTTGTCTTTTGCTCTTGGTATTTTAATTATGATGTGTCTTGGTGTGGTCCTCTTTGGATTAGTTTTGTTTGAGTTTCTGTTTGCTTCCTGGACTTGTAAGTCTATTTCTTTCACCAGGTGGGAGAAGTTTTCAGTCATTACTTCTTCAAATAGGTTTTCGGTGTCTTGCTCTCTCTCTTCTTCTGGCACCCCCACAATTCTGATGTTGGTACACTTGAAGTTGTCCTAGAGCAGCGGTTCTCAACCTGTGGGTCGCCACCCTTTTGGGGGTCGAACAACCCTTTCACAGGGGTCACCTAAGCCTATCGGAAAACATAGATACTATTCATAACAGTTGCAAAATTACAGTTATGAAGTAGCAATGAAAATAATTTTATGGTTGGGGGTCACCACAATATGAGGAACTGTATTAAAGGGTCGCAGCAGCCGAAACCCGATTTGGCTCAGCGGATAGAGTGTCGGCTTATGGACTGAAAGGTCCCGGGTTCGATTCCGGTCAAGGGCATGTACCTTGGTTGCAGGCACATCCCCAGTAGGGTGTGTGCAGGAGGCAGCTGATCAATGTTTCTCTCTCCTCGATGTTTCTAACTCTCTATCCCTCTTCCTTCCTCTCTGTGAAAAATCAATAAAATATATTAGAAAAAAAAGGGTTGCGGCATTAGGAAGGTTGAGAACCACTGTCCCAGAGTCTCCTTACATTATCTTCACATTTTTGGATTCTTTTTTCTTCTTGCTTTTCCAGTGGAGTGTTTTCTGCTTCTTTATATTTCAAATTTTTGACTTGATTCTTGCCTTCCTCTAGTCTGCTTTATGTCTCTGTATAATATTTTTATTTTAGTCAGTGTATGTTTAATTTCTAGTTGGTCCTTTTTCATCTCTTCTTGGGTCTCACTAAATTTATCCATCTCTTCTAGGAAATTCTTGAAAAACCTTATAACCGTGGTTTTGAACTCTATATCCAGTTGTTTGTTTTCCTCCATTTCTTTGATTTGTGATCTGTTCCTTTGTCTCCGTATTTTCACTATGCCAGGAGAACTTCTGTGTTGGAAGAAGTGTTATGATACCAGACTTGAAAAACTGCAAAAGCTTCTCTGTTGATCTTGGGTGGGGTGCAGTCTAAGAGCTTAGCAGACCACCTTGCCTTCCAGTCACCCCAACCCCACATGGCCCCTGGGTCTCATGCTAATCGCTGAAGCTATCTCTGTACGCATGTGTGCGGTGCATTTCTGGCTCCCCTGCACTCTGGGACCTGTATGAGTCTGGGTCCCCAGGGTCTTGCCCAAAACTGGGGTTCAGTGAAGTTAGAAGTGGCAGTTTGGAGGCTCTATCTCCCGCCCACTAGAGATAGCCAGTGGCACAATCAGCAGTCAGTCTTCTGTGTGCAGTGTTGTGCACACCCCCAGACTTCTGCCCTTTTGCGGCTTCCCTAAATTTCTGTACATCTCTCCCTTTTCACAGTGAAAACTCTCCACATAAGAGTCTCGCCCAGACTTGGGGTTCAGTGCAGTTGGGAGTCTCCCTCTCCTTCCTGGCAGAAGAAGCCAGCCAGGCACACCAGCGCCGTTCTCTCCAAGTGTGTCTCTCTGTACCTCAGCTTTTTGCAGTTCCTCTGAGTCTCTGTAAGCCCCTCTCTTTCCTTCTAGTTGTAGAATTCCCACTCAGGCAACTTTCCTGTGGTTCTGGATGATGTCCGTTCTATCTTTTAGTTGTAGTTTTGAAATTGTTGTGCGAGGCAGCAGTTTAGGTGTTCACCTATGCTGCCATCTTGATTTCTCTGTCAGCTGATTTATCAACAGAAACTATGCAGGCCAGACAGAAGTGTCAAGAAATATTCAAAGTGATAAATAGCAAGAACATACAACCAAGATTACTCTAGCCAGCGGAGCTATAATTGAGAATTGAAAGTCAGATAAAGAGCTTCATAGTTAAGAAAAAGCTAAAGGAGTTCATCAACACCAAACCAATATTAATATTATATGAAATGCTGAAAGGTTCTCTAAGAAGAGGAAGATAAAAAAGGGTAAAGGTAAAATTATGAACAACAAATACATATCTATCAACAAGTGAATCGAAAAACTAAGTGAATTAAAAAGCTGACGAACAGAATAAACTGGTGAATAGAACAGAATCAGGGGCATAGAAAAGGAATAGACTGACAGTTCTCAGGGGGAAAGGGGTGAGGGAAGAGATTGGACCAAAATTGTACACCTATGGATGAGGACAATGGGGGGGGGAGATAAAAGGCAAAGGATGGGGTGGGAATTGGGTGGAAAAAAGACAAACAATTGTAATAATAGGAACAAAAAAGATTTATTAAATTAAAAAAAAAGTGGTGAGGTCAGGGAGGCAAGTGAGTGGTTAGGAGCTAGTGGTCCTGGATTGAGAGAGGAATGTCCTGCAGAATCAGGCCTAGTCTGGCAGTCAGACATCCTTCCAGGGGTCCTAGATTGGAGAGGGTGAAGCCCAGGCTGAGGGATGATACCCCTGTGAACAAATTTAATGCACCAGACTTTTAGTAATCTACCTAATAAAAGAGCAACATGTTAATTGACCATACCTTGGAGACACTCACCAGGCAATCAGGAGTATGCAAATTAACACAACAAAGATGGCAGAGTAATTTGCATACACAGGTGCCTACCAGTCAGGGTGCAGCAGGATGCCAGCATCATCACTATGGCCATGATATAGGCACTCTGCACCACTCCAGCTGCTCTGGGACTCTCAGCAGCATGAGAAGGCAGGAAGGCAGCTCCAGTCCAGAGTGAAAAGGCTGCTCTGGGTCAGAGTGGAAAGGTGTATCTGGGATGGTGCAGAAAGGCTCCTCTGGCTAGACCAAAGGTGATGCTGACACCCAGGGGAAGGAAGGCCCATTCTTGCATGAATCTTCATGCATTGGGAATCTAGTTAATAATAATAATATGCAGAAACCAAAATGGCAGCATAGGTAAACACCTGAAATTGCTGCTTTGCACAACCACTTCAAAACAACTAAAAGACAACATGGACATCATCCATAACCACAGAAAGGCTGGCTGAGTGGAAATTCTACAAGTAGAAGGGGAAAAAAGCGCACTGAGACACAGAGGAGCTGTGGAAGTGCAGAGGTATGGAGGAGTGCATGCTCAGAAAGGGGCTGTCAACTGAGTAGGCAGTTGTCTTCTTCAATTGGGAGGGAGACACAAGCTCCCAACTGCTCTGAACTCCAGTTCCGAGTGAAACTCTGGTGACCCAGACCCATATGGGGAGAAACTGGACTGGCATGGGGTGGAATGTGAGGGTGGCTTTCTCTCAGAGGTGCTTGCAATTATTACCAAGGGACACTGAGACCCAGGGGCCTCTTAGGGTAGGGCTGAGGATCAGCCACAGCAGTTTGTTCCACCCTGTTAATTCTGTGAGGCCCCACCCAGGCCAAGCAGTGTTCAGAGGCTTTTGCATATGAAAGGTCTGGCCCTTTGCAATCTAAACTTACCTAACAAACTGCAGCTGGGTCACAGAGACCCAGAACATCCAAAAGAAGGGCCAAGGCCTCTCAGCAGCTTGCATTGCTTCACAGCTGGGTCTCATCTACAAACCCCAAATAAACAAGAGGAATCTGAAGATCTCTTCATAGCTCCTGCTGGGTGGCTTCAGGCAGAGGCTAAATTAGCACCACCTTAGAGATCCAAAAGCCACTGTACCCAGTGGTCAGAGTGGGACCATCCAGATTACAACCCCTCATATCCATAAGAGACACACTCAGGGGGCAGATTCAGTGAGCACTAAAGCACCATTGAAACAAGACTTTCCCCATAAGGGTGTCTCCAGCACAGAAGTTTTCCCATTGTAGACACAGCTGATTCTCACAGCCAATTGGCCTGGAGGCCAATTCCTTCCTGTGATACCAAAATCAATCAAGGCTTAACTACAACAAGACTGTGCACACAGTCCACAAAGGGGTGCACCAAGACTGTCCACCTCAGGTAACTTGAGAGGCGGAGTCACTGGCCTCCATAGAACACCTAGCACACAAAGCCACTCTACCAACACAGAGAAGCAGCCAAAATGCAGAGGAAAGAAACAGGTCATAAATGACAGAAATGGAGGAAATCAAACTATTGGATATAGAGTTCAAAACTATGGATATAAGTTTTTAAAGAATTTTCTAGAAACTGCCCACCCTCAGGATATGAAAAAGTACCAACTAGATATTAAGCATACACTGACTGAAATAAAAAAAATAATATACAGAGATATCACAGCAGACTACAGGATCACAAGAATCAAGTCAAAGATTTGAAATACAAAGAAGCAAAAAACACCAAACTGGAAAAGCAAAAAGAAAAAAGGATTCAAATATATGAAGATAGTGTAAGGAGCTTCTGGGACAACTTCAAGCATACCAACATCCAAATTATGGGGGTGCCAGAAGAAGAGAGAAAGCAAGATACTGAAAACCTATTTGAAGAAACAATGTCAGAAAACTTTCCCTACCTGGTGAAAAAAAAAAAAGACTCACAAGTCCAGGAAGCACAGAGAACCTGAAACAAAAGGCAACTAAAGAATATCACACCAAGACACATCATAATTAAAATGCCAAGAGCAAAAGACAAAGAGAGAATATTAAAGGCAGCAAGAGAAAAACAGTTACCTACAAGGAAGGACCCATATTACTGTCAGCTGATTTCTCAACAGCAACTATGCAGGCCAGACGGGAGTGGCAAGAAATATTCAAAGTGATGAATAGCAAGAACCTACAATCAAGATTACTTTACCTAGCAAAGCTATCATTTAGAATTGAAGGGCAGATAAAGAGCTTCACAGATAAGAACAACTAAAGGAGCTCATCACCGCCAAACCAGTATTATATGAAATGCTGAAAGATACTCTTTAAGAAGGGGAAGAAGCAGAAAAAGGTAGAGATAAAAATTATGAACAACAAATACATATCTATCAACAAGTGAATCTAAAAATCAAGTGAATTAAAAATCTGATGAACAGAATAAACTGGTGAATATAACATATCAGGGGCATAGAAAGGAGTGGACAGACAATTCTGAGGCTGAAAGTGGGGTGGGGTGTGCGGTGTGCGGGAAGAGACTTGAAAAAATCGTACACCTATGGATGAGGACAGTTGAGGGGAGTGGTAAGGGCAGAGGATGGTGTGGGAACTTGGTGGAGGGGAGCTCGTGGGGGGGGAAGGAATAACTAATAATCTGAACAATAAAGATTTATTTTAAAAAAATTAAAAAGAGAAAATAAGTAATACAAGAATAAACTCTGCCATGGTTGTGCCCACTTAGCTGCTTGGGTGTAATCCTATTCACTGAAAGGTCTCCAGATTGATTCCAGGTCAGTGCACATCCCCAAATGGATTTCCAGTGGGGGCATGTTGATCTCTCTCTCTTCCTCTTCATTTCTCTACATCCCCAAAAAGAATAAAAGTATTTTCTAAAATATTTTTTAAAATAATAATCTTTGTGTTTTCTGAACTTAGAACTGTGAGCCTATTAGTGTCCCACCCAGTGTATTAATTACAGGTGGGTTTCTGTCACATGTGACAGTTTCACAGCTTTATCTCTAGGTCAGGGCTCAACAAATAGCACACATGAGAATGGTGTACTTTGTTGCATGTCAGTTCTCATTTGCTGGGAGGAACAGTCTTGCCTCAGTGGCAGCAAATGTTGTCAAGTAGGGAAGACTACTGCCATTGGAATCAACAGGAATGCTGACTGGTTACAACAGACATATCCAGGGACTGATTACAGGGTTATCCTTCCTCTAGTTCTGAGGTCTTGCCTGTTGAGCAACAACCTTGAGGTGAGCAACCTATGGGACAGAAGAATCCACAAAACCATGAGATTATTTTGTCTGCCAGTTGACTCCAATTATAGGAAATAGTGGTGGAGGTCCTCAGAAAGTTCTCAAAGATCATACAAGCCACAGGTCCTGGAATAAGTTGTATTTATGTCCAGAGAGGTACTTTTCATCTAGTTTAAATGCAGTGTCTGCCATGAATATGACAAGTGTTTTTGTCTCAATACTAATTCCACCTCAGAGTCTTAACAAATGAAACCAGTCTATGAAATTTCATACATCGTGAAGCACAGCCTCTTTGGAGCATGGGGAGAGTAGTTCCCCTAAACATTACTGACACTTATATAATACATATTGTGAACAGAGAATAAAATTCATATTGTTCATGGGCAAAATAAGGCTGTCTGCTCAGGATGATCATTGACCTCTACAATAAAAGAGGCTCCTGACAGCACATTAGAATCACAAAGTCATGCACACACTCTCTGAAGGTCTTGGTTGGCAATACAAAATCAGTCAATATTGAACAAAGAGTGACTTTCTGCCATCAAGCTGTGCCTTCCAAAGCACAGAAAGTTTGAGATCACACCATATTTTTCACCTCTTCATGCTGACAGAACACAACTTTCTTTCAATCATCCCGGGAGAGAATATAACCAACAAAATGAAAGTACAAAAGAAAAAAACACCTTTACATAAAGATCATAAACCAGAGCAGAGAACAGCAAGAAGTTTGCAGGTTGATGAATTGGAACCTGAAACACTTTATCACAGCATAATGTGACACCCACAATGTCCCTAAAAGAGGTAGCATTTAGCTGAGGATGAGTGCTCTGGACAAACCTGGGTCAATGCTCTGGTCAGAAATAAAGGAATGAAGATTCATCCAGGAGCTCAGAATATTCATAATTATCTCAAGCACAACCCCAGAGCATGCAGGGGTTGTGACAGATGCACACGCTTCAGGTGAGCCAGGTGGTAGGGGTGAAGAGCTTCCACACAAATACTTGCAGTGACATCAATCTGGTTGTAGGCATGAGTAAGTTAGCAAGTGCAATGCAGATGCCGAAAGTGTCACTTATACCTGAAACTTAGGAGGCATCTAGCAGAGTGTATGTTCTGATAAAGGGGCTTGCATTCAGGTAAGTGGGGTAAAAGCTTCTCCTTTGGCTGTGACCTGTTTGGTTCAGTGGATGGAGCATTGATCTGCGGACTGATGGGATCCTGGGTTTGATTACAATCGAGGGCATGTACCTTGGTTGCGAAAACATCCCCAGTGGGGTGTGCAGGAGGCAGATGATCGATTTTTCTCTTTCATCGATGTTTGTCCTCTCTATAAAAATCAATAACATATATTTTTAAAAAAAAGGAAAAAGAAAAAGCTTCTCCTTTGGTGTCGTTATTCTGAGTGAGAAAGATAAAAGTTCCGTGCACATTTAAAGCTTTTCTCCAGTGTGTTCTCTCAAGTGTTAAAGAAAGACATATTTGTATCGAAAAGATTTCCCACATTCACTGCACTCATAAGGTTTTTCACCAGTGTGAACTCTCTGGTGTGGAATTAGATGAGCCCTTTGACTGAAGCACTTTCTACATTGATATGGCTTTTCTCCAGTGTGAACTCTCTTGTGGATAAGCAGGTAATTGTTGTGCCTAAAAGATTTCCCACATTCACTATACTCATAAGGTTTTCCGTCAGGGTGAACTTGTGGGGAGCTGCCCTGGGCATACGGGGATCCTAGAGATCTGAATGCAGATTCTAGACATAGCTCTCTGCTCTTTCACCCTTTAGTTTAATAAACAGAGACCTATATGCAGACTCTAGACATAACTAAACAGCTTGGCTGGAAAAATGTTGACTTAGTGCAAACATGCTTCTGTACAAGATCTTGCAAGATCTTGATTACTCAGAAGGTCAGTGACTGTGTTTGCAAATATCTGATTTGTATAACTTCCTCCTCTGCTTGTGCTTAACTACTGTGCTGAAAATAAACTTGGGACTGCAGACTCAAGTCTCAGTCCTCCCTACCCCATCTGTTCTTGTCTGTCTTTTCTTTATCTTCATCCCCTCATTCAGGTACTGTTCGATTGCCGGCAGGCTCTGGCAGGTGGCATCCGAATAGAGACCTGAAAAACCTTGGACGAAGGTAGAGGACACTGCCCCAGAAAACAGAGGATGCGTCTGGAGTAAGGTAGGACCAGGGTGCAGTGAGTGTAATCGTTGGGAGTAACAAATATGGGGCAAGGGAATAGCCGAGCGCTGTTCGTTCAAGTTCTTAAGAATATGCTTCATTCTAGAGGCGTGAAATCGGGGCAGAAGCAGTTAGAAAAATTTTTATCCTTTATAGAGGAAGTGTGCCACTGGTTCCCTGAAGAAGGGATGGTAGATCTTGAGACATGGAAGAGAGTAGGAAAAAATTGACAGGATTACTATTCTGCCCACGGGCCGGAGAAGGTCCCGGTGGACATCTTCTCCCTGTGGAATTTAATTAGAGATTGCTTAGATCCTAGACATGAGGGACATCGATGGTCTGAGGGCCTGGTACAGGGAAAAAGGACTTGGAGAAGGCTACCCAGTTCTAATAAGAAGACTGAGGACTTGGCAAAAATAAGACAGGGCCCTGATGAGCCCTATCAGGGTTTTGTCTCTTGCCTTCTTGAAGCTACTGGGAAGTTAGTAAATGATGGTGATGCAGGGATGATGTTGGTAAAACAATTAGCTTATGAAAATGCCAATTCTGCTTGTCAGGTAGCATTGAGACCATTTAGAAAGAAAGGAAACATATCAGACTATATTAGATTGTGTTCTGATATTGGACCATCTTATGTGCAAGGCATCACCCTAGTCGCAGCCCTACAAGGGAAAGCTGTAAAAGTAAAAAACTCAGAATGTCTTATATATATATGTAAGTGTGAGTCTGTGTGAAAGATAGTGCAAACCCTACGTTAGGGAGAAGACAATAGAGAACTTTTAATTGCTTTTGCTTGATTTATAATTTTGCTGTGTTAGCCTAAAATTTTGGAATTCTGGGGTTAAAGGTTGACAATCCAGAGAAATTTAAACAAAAGCTTGTTGGGTTAAAAATTAGTCATAATTAACTGCTTTGTGGACTGCCTTTTTCAGGCCTGCTATGATCCCGAGAACTGCAACCTGCCTACCCTTTGTGATAGATTTACAGTGGGTCTCTGCGGGAGGAAAAGAGAGCTAAAAACTGCTCTGGAGCTAGTGTAAGAAAGGGTAGAGGTGGTGGAATTAACTCTCAGCCTGCTGAGATAGAGAAGCCCTAGGCTGGGGGACAGGGGGTGGTTGGAGATATCAGAAGTGGTGAAGGTTGAGATCTTTTGGGGCCTTAGAGTAAAGAAGGAAAATCTGGGAGGGAGAGCAGTTGTTCCTTAAGTGTAAAAAGCCTGGTTATACAGGATCTCAGATTGCTTGCCTTATTTCCCCTGCTAAAGACACAGTAAATGATTAATGCAGAAGAAGGAGGGGGAGCGGGCGTCATCGAGGACAGCAGGAAGAGATAGGTTTTTGTTGATTTTGCTGGCTACAACCCGCTCTGCAGGTGTCCTTGGTTTCTTGCTTATCTGAACTATGCTACTACAAAACACAGTGGATCTTCTTCTGCCTCATTTTCTTCTTTTTAACCCTTCCCATACACATAAAGAAAATCCACCTCCTTCTGTGCCTAGGCCTCATTGTCCCTCTGACAGACAGCAAGGATCTCTTGGCTCTGAGAGAAACTTCTGGCCTGTCTCAACAGGAAGTAGCTAGACGAGCCCACCAACGTCCATTTTCCCTAAAAGAATTCAGAGCCAGGATCCTTGAGGTAATATATTAGGCAGTTAGACAGATATGAGCAGAGTAAGGACGATGGGTCAACTAGCACTACCAGATGTAATTAATTCTTCCCATCTCTACCTCTGTGAGACAAGGGGACTCCCCAGAAGCAAGAGGAATGAGAATGCAGATAAAGCAGCCCCAGAGGTGCCCTAAAAACCAGTGGGGCCTCTACAGATTTTAGTGACTCTTACAAACCCTAACCTATCCACCTCACTAGCTTACATGGAAACCCAATCTAGAAAAGCTGAAATCCATAACCAATCTTTACTCAAGTTCTTACAGGCTTTACAGTCCACCCAGGAAGCAGTCCAGAAGCATGACTGATCCGGTCCATCCTTCCGTCCTGATGACCTCAACAATACTGTGGGTACTTGGATTGCCATCTAATCATCATATACAAGAAGCTCTTTTTCTACTTACTCATATATGGGGTTGTGTTCAATGTCCTATTTAATTAATGCAAAACAAGATAGTGACAGAACTGGATGTCTAAAGTTAGTGAGTACAATTTTTACCTTAGATTCAGAAAACAAAACATATATAATGATATACCCCGAAAAGAATGGAACTGAATTATCATTGAAGAAGCCAAAGGACTTTATACCCTGTGAGGATGACCAACCTAAGCCTCATCATCGGTGGTCATGGAGACTATGTTATGGCAATGCAACTAAGTCCATCATAACAGGAACCACTGAGACTGTGTATGACTGGGCTCCAAGCAAACTGACAAAAGAATGCCAGACTGGCCCAAACGGGGTTTTGAAGAAGGGATATAGACTACTAATTGTAAGACATATCAGACTGATTTGTGGAAGTTAGGGGTCAGTATGGGGAATATCAGGGAAAGAACTGAAATCAGAGAGGAAACTTATAAATATGAAGATATGCCTAATATCACTGCTTGTGTACCAGAACCATATGCTTTGTTAGTAGGAAACGTTAGTATTGCTTCTCAGAATTCAATGTATAATATATCTTGCACAAACTGCAGCTTGAAAAATTGTATTACTCAGGTAGAAGAAGGAGTTAAAGTAGTAGTCTTATATCAGCCTGCATTTGTAATGATTCCTGTTAACATAACAACTCCTTGGTATGATGGTAAAGGTTTACAGGTATGGAAAGAAGTTAATACAGCACTAGCCCGTACTAGATTTGTAGGGTTGTTGATTGCAGGTGTGACAGCACTCATTACCCTCAGCAACCGCGGCTGCTGTTGCTTTAACACAAACCATCCACATGGCACACTATGTTAATGATTTATCTAAGAATGTTTCCCAAGCATTAGAAACTCAGGAAAATATAGACAGAAAATTTGAAGAAAAGCTGAATGCTCTGTAGGATGTTTTACAGATGTTAGGAGAGCAAGTTCAGGGACTTAAGCTTAGGAGTCAATTGAAATGCCATGCTGATTATCAATGGATATGTGCCACATCCAGGATCTATAATGAGAGCCAGCATGCCTGGGAGAAAATACGAAAACATTTATTCGGTATCTGGCATTCTCAAAATATTTCCTTGGACTTACTGCAGCTACACAATGAAATACTAGGCATAAGAGATGTACCTCGCCAAAACTGGTTTGGCTCAGTGGATAGAGCATTGGCCTGGGGACTGAAAGGTCCCAGGTTTGATTCCTGTCAGGGGCATGTGCCCTGGTTTTGGGCACATCCCCAGTAGGGGGCATGCAGGAGGCAGCTGATCAACGTCTCTCTCATCGATGTTTCTGGCTTTCTATCCCTTTCCCTTCCTCTCTGTGAAAAAATCAATAAAACATATTAAAAAAAAAAAGAGTTGCACCTCCTTTAAATACTAACTTGGCTAAAGATGCTGAAGATTTTATTCAAAGGTTGCTAGGACAAGTACCATCCTTGACCAGTTTTCAACATCTCGCTATTATGGTGTTGGGACTTCTAGGTCTTGTAGGGATCATCTTGTGTTGTGCTCCACTGCTTCTCCATGATTTTAAATATTGGCATAATGAAAGCAGCCTTACATTCTACAAATTTACAATTGAAAGCTCTTAAGAATTCTCCTGTTTAATTAAAAGAAAAGGGGGAGATTTGGGGAGCTTCCCCAGACATATGGGGGTCCTAGATATCTGAATGCAGATTCTAGACATAGCTCTCTGCTTTCACCCTTTAGTTTAATAAACAGAGACCTATATGCAGACTCTAGACATAACTAAACAGCTTGGCTGGAAAAATGTTGACTTAGTGCAAACATGCTTCTGTACAAGATCTTGCAAGATCTT
The DNA here is from genome assembly GCA_011751065.1 of Lasiurus cinereus. Classification (NCBI taxonomy): domain Eukaryota; kingdom Metazoa; phylum Chordata; class Mammalia; order Chiroptera; family Vespertilionidae; genus Lasiurus; species Lasiurus cinereus. The sequence goes on along the minus strand of JAAGEH010000269.1, from coordinate 323,867 downwards.
GATTACTCAGAAGGTCAGTGACTGTGTTTGCAAATATCTGATTTGTGTAACTTCCTCCTCTGCTTGTGCTTAACTACTGTGCTGAAAATAAACTTGGGGCTGCAGACTCAAGTCTCAGTCCTCCCAACCCCATATGTTCTTGTCTGTCTTTTCTTTATCCTCATCCCCTCATTCAGGTACTGTTCGATTGCCGGCAGGTTCCGGCATGAACTCTGAGGTGTTGAATGAGGTTAGAGCTTTGACGGAAGCACTTCCCACAATCACGACATTGATGTGGCTTTTCTCCAGTGTGGACTCTCTTGTGGATAAGGAGGTGAGTACTTTCCTTAAAAGATTTATCACATTCACTACACTTATATGGTTTTTGTCCAGTGTGAATTTTGCTGTGTTTAGTGAGGGAAGACTTAAGATGGAAGGACTTCCCACATTCACTGCACTCATAAGGTTTTTCTCCAGTGTGAATTTTGCGGTGTCTACTGAAGTTAGAGTACTGACTAAAAGACATTCCACAATCACTACACTGATATGGCTTTTCTCCAGTGTGAACTCTCTGGTGAGTAAAAAGGACAGAACTGCGGCTAAATGATTTTCCACATTCACTACATTTGTAAGGCTTTTCTCCTGTGTGAACTCTCTTGTGGATAAGGAGGTGATAACTGCACGTAAATGATTTTCCACATTCAGTACATTTGTAGGGTTTCTCTCCAGTGTGAACTCTGTGGTGTTTAGTGAGGTGAGCTTTTTGATTAAATGCCTTCCCACATTCACTACACTCATATGATTTTATTCCAGTGTGAATTCTGTGGTGTTTTGTGAGGGAAGATCTATGATTGAAAAGCTTCCCACAGTCAGTACACTCATAGGACTTTTCTCCAGTGTGAACTGTTCTATGTGTATGGAGATTAAAGTTATATGTAAAATCTTTCCCACATATATTACACTCATATCTCCCTTCTCTGGAGCAGACACCCTGATGTCGAACGAGTTTCTGGTTGTGGCTGGTTGCTTTTTCACATTCATCCCACTGGCGATCACTTTTTCTATTGAGAAATTTCACTAAAATGTCACTACCCCTGTTTGGCTCCTTAGTGTTCAGAGGGGCGTGGTGCAGGGGAAGCGCTGAGATGGCTGGGAAGTCTTCCCCAACCTCCTTATTTCTTGAAGGTAGTCCTGATAAGTAGAAGCTGAACTTGTCCATAGCTTCTTTCCAGGGCTTCTCTCCACTGGCGTTCCTCTGTTGCTTGGGAGGGTTTGCACTGAAACAGAATTCTCTCACACATGCATCGCTGAAGAAGGCTTTCTGTTCTAAGTCTGCTGCCTGTGACTCAGTCAGGTGCAGAATATCTTTGAACACAGAGAAACACCTCCCACAGAGATGGGTCCTTTGGGTTGCTGGAGCTGTCTTAGTAGCACTAATTTGTGACTCTCCTTGTACAGATACACTCGGCTCAGAACAGGCCTCCACATCATACATTTTATGCCAACAACCTGAAAACAGAAAAATAGTGATGAAATGAATGTTGACTGTGGTTACAGGAGAAGTCTCATTACAAAAGTGTGTCCCACATAACAAGTTGTTTCCATGATATTGTTTGGTAATGAATATCTGACGGAAATATTGATAAGATGCTGCTGTGAAGATCTGGGCCTCTGAAGATCACCATTCAGGGAAGACCTCAAACAGAATACAAAACAAACATGTCAAGCACCACATGGAACAGAAGCTGGATCATCTGCTCCTGCATCTGCTAACAGTGTTCAACAGGGCTTGTCTGCTGGTGACATGGGCCAGCTGTGCAGAAAGAAGGTTGCTTACATCTTATTTCACATAAAATTCAAGAAATGAGAATCATGTGTCAAGGTCTAGTGAAGCACGTCTGTACACCTCATAATACATAAGCAAGTCAATATTTGAGAATACTGCAGATAGAGCAGTTCAGAGGAACAGGTGATGGAAAAGGGCAAAAAGATGAAGGTAGCCAGAAACCAGGAAGTTACAGTTTAAAAGATAAGTCAGGGAAGGGTCAAGCATGAGAATGAAAAGATAGAAATTATCTGGTTGCCAGCAGCACCTCAACCTAAACTTTGTTGAACATGAGCATGTTCCTGGTATGATCCAAACACCACCCTTATGTCATACCTTCCCACAGCAACTCAGGAGGGCCAGGCAACCCTTTAGATCATCCTACATGTTCACCCTATGAAAAAGCAAGGATCTCCTTGCACCTTATCCTGTATAAGCACATAGAACACCAATATTCTGAGTATTAGTGAAGGACAACAGAGGTGAGTAGCCAGCACTGACCACAGGAAGATAGCATGCGATAGTATTCAGGGAACAGAGTATTACACACAATGGACGCAGGTCTTTCAAGAATGGTCCATGGTTCATGCAAGTAAAGACCATAACCTGGTACAATCAATCACAAAGAGCCTTTAGCTGGAGGAATGGTGCAGAAGTGGAAGCCATGGATATGGACATAGATACACTCCCAGAGAAAGTGCAAGCTGGGCCCATTAAGCTGTTTGCAACAATCATGACTCCCAGGCACTTCCTGTTCTATGTGAGGCTATGGGTGAGAGGGATATTCATGGAGTCCTTTGCTCTGGGCTCCCCACACACTCAGCACTCTCAGCCACAGCATATTTGACAGGATAATGGGATAATGGGATAAAATAGAAGAGTCCCTGGTCTGGATGTGGGAGAGAAAGCTGTTTTGAGAATAAAGGAAGAAACAGCATCACCTCAGGACACAGAAACAATGTGAACCTCTTACCTGCAGATGAGACAAGTGCAAACACTTCCAGCATCACATCGCAGTACAGAAGTCTCTGAGCCTCATCAAGGAGCCCCCACTCCTCCTGAGAGAAGGCAATGGCCACGTCCTCAAAGTTCATATCCTGTCGTAATGGGGACAGTTCAGTCCATGATCAGCTTCTCTCCTAGGCTTTTACTTCCATCATACATCCCATTCTCCATATCCATCTGCCCTCTCTTCTCCCACATCACAGAAAATAGCAACCCTTGCTTCCAACAGAATCACTGTCTCCTTATATTCCTACTGATACTGTATCTTCCCACAGCAATAAAAAAAGGTACCTGGATTGATTAAACCTGACCTTAGGGCCTCACATTTTGGGTCAACCCAATGGGTGTCACCAACATAGGGGACAGACAAATGTTGGCTATAAAGAGAGATGTGAGCGATTTCACAATGGTAATATGGGGTGAAATCCTTGTTGTCTAACAGAATCTCCTTCCAAGATCTCGAAAAATAAACATCACTCATCACACTTTTGATTACAATCCTAGGCTGCTGAGGCCAACTTTCCCCTACCTGTTCCACCTAATTCTTTGTATCCCACTTCTCTCATACAGCTTTATTCCTAGAATCACAACTCAAAGATAACATATACATGCCATTTTGTGGTGGGGTTGTATTTTAACCCCCTTCTTTTCAACAATTTAACTCACCTCTTCTATAATGCATTTCTCTCTTACTCTTCTCCCCTCCCCAAGCCAGTAGAGATTTTCAAGCCCAGGTGACATTGATGTTTGCTATCTCATTCCTATTGATCACTGCATTAGCCCAACAACATGCAGATGTGCACCTATATGACACCTAAATTCTGGATGTGAAATGTAGCACCACAACACCCTTTTTTTTTCAGGTTTTACCCTAAAATTTCCCATGTTGTACCACCCAGTTATCACCAGAAATGGACTCAACTTTCATTCCCTCTATGTCAACATCAGGGATCTGTGGCCATGAATTCACACTCCCTCTCCAAGAGCACATCACTCCTTCTCCCACCCCTCTCTCACCTGCACTTCCAAAACCCCAGCTCCCATAGGCATCTCCTTGACTTAGTCATTACTCAGCATGTGTGTTCCAGACAATGCATGGCAAGTTCAAACAGTATTAAGCACTAACCTGACTCTGATTGCCCTCTCCCAAGACACAGCCTTCAATTCTGCTATGAAGGCCTCCCACCTAAATTTTTTCTTTCAGCCGAGACCGGTTTGGCTCAGTGGATAGAGCGTCAGCCTTCGGACTGGGGGGTCCCAGGTTCGATTCCGGTCAGGGGCACGTACATTGGTTGCGGGCACATCCCCAGTGGGGGTGTGCAGGAGGTGGCTGATCGATGTCTCTCTCTCATTGATGTTTCTAACTTTCTATCCCTCTCCTTTCCTCTCTGCGAAAAAATCAATAAAATATATATTTTAAATTTTTTCTTTCAACCTCCCCTATTGAGAACCACATCAACTCAGTTATCCCGAGCCCACCTCTACTGCTGCTGCACTTGATGTCCCTTCTCCACTCACAGCCCTCAGTACCCAACTCCCACTGCCTATGGCTCACAACCCCATGCCCAGTGAGTCTCACAGATGCCCACTCAGGCCCATGAGCAAGTAAACCAAACTGGATGCAACACACCAGGCCGCACAAGGGGTCACAAGAAATCCTGGTGAGTGTTTAAGAAATATGTGCCGAAACCGGTTTGGCTCAGTGGATAAGAGCATCGGTCTGTGGACTGAAAGGTCCCAGGTTCGATTCCGGTAAAGGGCATGTACCTGGGTTGTGGGCGCATCCCCAGTAGAGGGCGTGCAAGAGGCAGCTGATCGATGTCTCTCTCTCATTGATGTTTCTGACTCTCTATCCCTCTGTCTTCCTCTCTGTAAAAAAAATCAATTAAAATATTAAAAAGAAAAGGAGTAAATATCCACCAGTCATAGTCCCACCTTTTTAAATTACTCTTCAATCTCCAATAAAATAAAATAAAAAGGTGATCTACAACTCCCTGGTCCATACTTTTTACTACTATTCTTTTTTTTTTTTTAAGTAGTCTTCATATTGAACCAGTTCTCAGAGATCCAGATGGTCATGAACTGGTCTGTGAAATATCTCATACACTAATAAGAAAAAGAAAAGATTTTATATTCCTCATGAACATGACTGTTCCCACTATAAATTTCTCCATGTCAGTAGATGGTGCTTTCATAGCTTCAGGTGCTAAATGCAAATCTTTACATCATCTGATTCTTACCTTTCTCTCCAAGCCTCAAAATCAGGAAATCCAAGTGGCCACACCTAAATTACTGATCCATATTGTAACTGCTTCTCCCACATCCACAACCACCACTGTGCTCCAGTTACTATCACACTCACCCAGACCATCACAGCAGCTTCCATTGTACTCTTCCTACCACCGTCCTCACAGCCATACTGTGCATCATGCTGCAGTCACAGGAGTCTAATGAGACCTGGGACACATCACCTGCTCTACTGCTCCAATTACCCCACTGATCCCACCACCAGCAGGACAGAAACCCAAGTTGTCACGAAGCTGCTCTGGACTTGATTCCTGTCCCACTGTTTCCAGTTCCTATTTTTAAAACACGGACACCTGCTGGTCCCTGAATCAGCTCAGTCTTCAGTTCAAGCCTTTACACATTCTGGAACCCATGCATGGAAGGCCCTATCACCCACAATTCCACTGGATGCCAAAATCAGGAACCTTATATGACCTTTGACCTGGAATTAGCATTCTAGGCTTGGTGTCCCTTCAAGGCTCCGAGGTTCAAAGTCCCCACAGAATATCGGCTGGACAGCCCCAGGACCCCACAACCTCAGAGGCCACCAGAGTGAGGCCCTGACATCAGCCCCCAGACCAGCCCCTCAGGCTCTGCACCCGCAGGAACCTGTGGGAACTGAGGGTCTGTTGGGGGCCCGGCACCCACCGCCAGGACCCAGGGGCTCAGGCTGCTCAGGGCCCTGGCCCAGCCCCGGGGCCGGTGATGCCGCCTCCCTCGGGGCTCCCTGTCCCTCTGCTGTTCACCCCCACAGCCCGGCGCCCCGAGAAGGAGAGAGAACCTCCTCCCGGGACCCCCTCTCCCTCTGTGTCGCCTTTAGACACAGACCAGGCCTGGCTCCCCCTCCGCTCCGTCCCCCCACGGCCTTCCCCGGCGGCCTCGCAGCCCGCCGCCCTCCTCCCCTCCCCCCTGTCCCCCACGGGCTCTCACTGCTCTGGGCGCTGCGACCTGGGCTGCGGGGCCTGAGCGGCGCCGGCACCGAGGCTGGAGGGTCGATGGGTGACGCCGAGGTGAGCTCTGTCCGCGGAGAGGAGGCTCGGACGCCCCAACTTCTAAAGTTGCGCCTCAACAGGCCTCAGGCACATCCGGCCCAGCGGAGACGCAGCCTCTCACGTTTCCTCCTTCAGGCTACGGCTCGCTGAAGCCCTGGAGCTGGTGAACAGCCAGAAGTAAAAATGTCCGTCAGGAAGAGGACGCTGGAAGTCCCGCCCTAACGGGATGCATTGCCTTCTGGGTAATGTAGTTTCCTCACCCGCCCAGCAGAGGGCTCGCTCTCCAGCCCAGGAACTGGAGGAACAAGGTGGGTGGCACTGCCAGTGCCGCTGGGGAAGGAGGAGAGGGACCAGAGGCTGGTTCCCTGGGACAGACTGACGGACCTCCAGGGGGAAGAATTACTGGTCGGAGCTCCAGGGGAGACTTCACCAAATGCAATGAACGTTTTGTTACCGAAAAGGAACGGAGCACATTTCTGTCATCAGGCTGATGGGATGGTAATAAAATACTTTTTAGAAACGTGCACAGACAGTAACAGAACCCAGCGCTTAATTTTCACTTATAATCACACAGTAACTGTGTGTGGAACAGAAGCTGCCGGAACAGCCATTCATTTTCCAAGAGCCACATCAGTCGAGTGTGCAGCCCTCAAACCCGGTGCAGACTCTGAGCCCCACCCCTTCCTTGTTAAGGAAAGGGGCTCAGCCAAGTCCCAAACCTGTCCGCAGGGGCACTCCTCCCATCAGGTGAGGCTGCACCCTCACACACTCTCACACCACGTGCACCACAGACGGGGCAGTTTTTGGTGTGTGTGGTGTTCTTCTCTGATTTTCTGTTACTGGGTTGGTGCCACCGCCAATACAGTGACCTGCTGATGGCAGAGAGTGACTGGCTTAGCTCAGTGGCTTGAGGAGGCTCCACTTACAGCCCTCCTGACAGACAGGGCCTGCATGGCCAGTGCTGAGGCTCAGGTAGCGGGCTCCATCCCCAGGGGTGGCCTGTGGGAGGCAGCCAATCCATGATTCTCTTTCACTGATGTTTCTATCTCTCCCTCTCCCTTCCACTCTGAGATCAATAAAATCATATTAAAAATATGTATACATATGTTACAAAAATAGACAGGGCCTGACTGTGGTGTTGCTTTTTGCTAAGGATGGTGGTAGGTGGATGTCTTTGCACAAAGGGACTCTGCTGGTGTTGAGGGTGAGGGCTGAGCTGTGATGTGCAAGTCCACATGGCATTTTCGAGACGTGTTAAACCTGCTCAGGAGCCACAGAGCTGCCCGGCATCCTATCACTTGCTTTACAGCCCTGTGCTGTGAGTCACTTTGCTCAGACTCCACGCAGTCCTCGGTGTCTTCACCACGTCACAGGTCACTGGGTCAGCATGTCCTTTAGTGGCTGTGGGTCTCCCAGCTGCGCCCTGTGTGGGAGTCACTTCTGTGCAGCTGTGCTTTAGGAGGTGAGCAGTGCATGGGGGCCCTTCGTTCTGGGAGAATGAAGGTAGACGCATGGGGACTGGACTGTCCAGAGGGGCCCCAGGTGCATCCTCACCCCTCCCCTCTTCCTGCACCAGGACCCTGGACACCTCCCAGAAGTGCCTCAAGGAGCTGCTGAGGAGAACATGGCCCTTTAGCTTTCCCAGGTCCAGAGGGTGAACCAGCCCGACCACCTGAGCTGGGAGCTGGGGCAGCTGTCAGAAGGTAGGCAGCAGCCCCTGGTGCCAGGGAGCCAGCCTGGCTGCGGCTTCTCCCTCACCCAGGGAGCTGAGCCTGGGCTCTCAATCTCCTGGGTCATTCCATCCTCACCCAAGTCAATAGAGTTTTTTTCCTTGGCCATTCTCCCCAAGGAGAACATGAAGGGTCTAGTCGCCTTGAAGTCAGGGCATGAACCACGGAGTTATTGTTGTCAGATTTCTCAGTTCCCGTTGGGGACAGTCCCAGGAGCTTCCAGATGACAGCACACTGACCACCAGAGGCTGTCTTAGATTCTGTCCGTGGGGGACTGAAAGCTCTGCATGGCAGGGGCCTCCCCCAGTGGTCACTGACCTCCATTGTAACAGCAGCCTGGGCTAATAACCTCCAATCATCTCATAATTGGGCAGATGGGTGGTCTGCTCTCTGTTGCTGTCAGCTTCTCAAGCCTCTCTCCCTCTCCGTCTCCCTCTTCTCTCTCTCTTATGTATGGGCCCCTCCTAGCACCCACACAAGGTGTGCAGTTGGCCAGGGGAAGGTGGGTGGGGTGGGAGGCCATACAGTAGGGAGCCTGGGCAGGCAGCAAACAGGAAGCCAGGTCCTGGCTCAACAGCAGCACTTGTGTAGCTGGAGTGCAGGACAGGTGTGCTTAGAGCTCTGCAGGCACCGGAGGGCCTTGGGCTGGTTTGGGGAGGGGCTGCTTTTGCAATTCTGAGCACCATTCCTCAGCATCATGGAGAGGCTGCTGAAAGCAGGAGGATATTCCTTCTCTTCAAGGGGTCCCATCAGCTCCAAACCTGAAGTCAGTTCATTGAGCTGTGAATCTGGGTGAGAAGCCAGTTCTTTCTGTGGTTTGGTGTCCTGGCACTCCCAGTGCCAGCTGTGGGCAAAGCGGGGAATCCCTGCTCTGGGAGTTCAGGGTCACGGGGAGGACACTGCCCCTGGTGCAACACACGAGAGGTGCAGGTGGCAGGGACCCTCTCAGACCTAATGTTTGTCAGAGACCAGGGTGGCTGTGGGGCTGGAAAGCCCCCTGAGCAGACACTGCAGGGTTTATGAGCCCTTGCAGGCCAGGGCCCGGGACTTCTTGGTGTTCCCACGCCTGCTGCTTAGCTGGCAGCCCAGGGTCAAAGTGTGGATGAACTTCTGCGTGGATGGTGTGGTGGGTTCTTGAGGTAGAAAGGCTCGGCTTCCAGTTCTTCCTCCACCTGCGGGCCAGGTGGCCTCTTTTAAACCTGTTTTCTTATCTGCAAAATGGAGGCAATGGAGCTGCCTTACAGGATTGCCGTGCGGGTCTCCTGAGGAGACAGAGAAGCTCTACGCCACACTGGCCCACAGGGCGCCAACTCAGGAAGGCTGCCCTCACGCCTTGATCTTATTAACAATACTCACTGCTCTGGCCCTTGGTGCTCCTGAGTGCAGCATCCAGGAGAGAACTCTTGTTTTCCCCATATACGGCTGTGTCATCAGGAGAGCCTGTGGGCGCTGGTCTTTAGGGAAAAGAGGCTTGTCCTCAGCTCCGCTGCTGCTTGGAGGTGCCTCACCCTTACCTCCCAGGAGCGCATTGGCATGAGGCATTGAGTCAGGAGGTGGGCGGGGCAGGTGCAGGTCAGTGGGACCCTACCAGATGCCACAGAACTGTAAGGTGGAAAATGGTTACAACGGTGAACTCTGTGTTGTGTACGTTCCACCCCAATTTTCTCCAAATATATATATTTATTGATTCAGAGAGGAAGAGGGAGGAAGAAAGAAGCTGCTTCCTGCACGTCCCTTACTAGGGATGGAGCCTGGAATCCGGGTATGTGCCCTGACCTGGAATTGCACTGTGACCTCCTGATTCATATGTCAATGCTCAACCACTGAGCCTCACTGATCAGGGTCACCCCAATTTCTAAAAGTGTTTTAAAAAGAGAAGGCCGCACAGGTACTTTTGCTTTAAAAATGAGCACAGGTTGTGAGTTGGAGTTTTAGGCAGTTAGTATCCTTTGCAGCCTTGTCAGGACACAGCCTTTGGTATGTGTCCATGTGCTGAGAGCATGCATGTTTGTGTGTGGTGAGTGCTGAGCTGGAGTTGGGGCCACAGCAGTGCATTAGCTCCCCTGCTAAGCTCTCTGTGGCTTCGGATCTTTAGTCTGTTCTGGTTTCTGGGTCTGTGCCGCTGTCCTTGGTGGTTGATGAGAAGGTGCTGTGTGACGTGCCAAAGTGAAAGCTGGCGTCCCCTCCAGGATGTTCCAGACCCGGGGGGAGGTGGGTGAACAGGAAACAGGTGGGTTGCAGCCCTAAAAGCAGTGCAGTGAGGAGGCTCCCAGGGCTGAAGATGTGGTCCTGGAGGGACAGATGAGGGAGCGCCTGACCTCTCATACAATCCTTTACCTATAATCACACCCCTGCTGGAGGCAGGCAGGGGCTGGGACCTCCCGTTCTTCTCAGGTCTGTGCAACCCTTTCTGTCTGCGTTCACGGTGCTTAAAACCAAGGGAAGAAATCTGCCTTTTTCTCTGTTTACCTTATGTTTTTATCTCATTTACACTTTTTCAAGCAATTTAGATCTCCTGTCTCATTCTTTCTTCAATGCGATCATGAAATTGCAAAATGAACTCTCCACCCGAAGTACCTTGCCTGGTGATGGTAGTACTGGACCCACAACCCAGAGCCTCTCCCATGTGCAGACATGCTGGTCAATGATCATGCCTGCCACAGCCCCAGCTGAGGGCTGGCACAGACCACGCCATCACTTTGCCATCTTTGTTAGTCTCCGAAATCCTGGAATAGACAGTCAGGTTAGAATTAAAGGGGTTCCAGCATCTTGAAGTTTTGCATTGGCACCTCCACGGTCACCTGCTTTCTTAAACTGTAGGTGGCTCTCCTAATGGAGCAAGCTGAGCCAGCAGAGGGGACACAACGCCGTGAGGAACCCTCAGGTGCTGACAGCAACAGCACCCTGGGAAAAAGGGAGGGCACCCCAGCTGCCCATCCTAGCCCCTCAGACTAGGGCCCAGGGGATAGCCGTTTATGGGCCCGGGGCCAGAGAGGGAAAGCAGAGGCCCTGGAATCTGGACTCTGACTCCACTTCGCTCTTCAGCCTCCAGATGGATCCTCACGTTGGAGAAAACAAACCAGGCCCTCCAGGGCACAGTCCAGGATGAACGGGCGCCTCAATGGTCCTGCAGGAGAGCTACATCAAGTGCATGGACTTGCAGGAGGAGAACCAGCGGCTCTGGAAGCAGATAACGGTGGGTGGGTGTCAGGAACATATGGGCAAGACGATGGCCAGGTGTTCTGTGGGGTGACAGGTGTGGGCTTTGCTCTAAAGCCAAGTTCACTTTGTGACCTGACGGTGTGGGCTGGATCAATGGCTCTGCAGGTTGAGGAGTTAGGGATCCAACTACCGAAGGAAAAGGCCAGCAGCTAGCACTGCGAGACGCTCAATGAAGAGCTGGAGGGAGACCTTGAGCAGCTGTTCAACATCTTCTACACCCTGACAGTGCACAAAGCCATGCAGGTAGGCCCTCCAGTGCAAATGCCCCCACCTACTGCCTATGCCTGCCAGAGAGTGTCCAGGGTCACAGATGTGTTCTGGTTATTGATAAGTGATTCCTGGTGACCAGTTCTCTCATTCAGCTGCAGCTCAGAACAGCAATTCTCAGCTAGGGCAGGGGGACGAGGCAGGTATGGCATCCCAGGGACAATGGCCATTTGCTTGACAGGATGGGGGGAGAAGGGAGGTGCTGCCAGCTGTGCTGGGTGGATGCCTGTTCCATAAACATCAGTTTAAAGTGGTTGGCAGTGCCAAAACCGGTTTGGCTCAGTGGATAGAGCGTTGGCCTGCGGACTGAAGGGTCCCAGGTTTGATTCAGGTCAAGGGCATGTGCCTTGGCTGCGGGTACATCCCCAGTGAGGGGTGGTCAGGAGGGGGGTGATTGATGTCTCTCTCATCGATGTTTCTAACTATCTATCCCTCTCCCTTTCTGGTCTTATGCTGGCTGACATGCCACCCTCTCCTAAGTAGCCACTGTTTATCTGACACTAAGGATTTCCAATCCTTTGCCTTTACTAGTATCTTCACCATAAACCCTCCTTCATTTCTGGAAAAAAAAAAGGCACAAAAATCAGTACCAAAAAAAAAATATCCACAAAAAAACACAAACAACAACAAACCCATACGTAAAGGCCAGATGACACAGAGTGGATGCTGCCTCCCGAGCCCAAGTTGAAGTAGCCAACGTGGGTTCTGATTTCAGAAGAGATGAGGTGTCACAGCCTCTGGGCTGAACTCCAGTACAGCAGAGTTTATGGAGCCTTGGGACATACACATGGGACCAAAATGTCCGTGCTCATTAAGTCCCTGGCTGACTGCTACCCCTTCTCGAGAACCTGCAGGCGCGAAAGTCATGCCCGTGTAAAGCACAAAGCTAATTGGCTGTCACTAGGTTTCATCACATGTACAGCCTCCATTAGAAGATTTTTTCTTAAGAGTTCTTTTGAGCAGCTAAATTAAAAACTGCTGCCCTTTATTCCAAGTTCATTGTCAGAGCGTAGAATTGTTGGCTTTTGCAGATAAGGTCCCTTTTTAGATAGTTTTATGTTTTGAAGAATTTATTGCTCCACTCAAGCATTTTGAATAATTGGATTGATGTTGCCAAGCCAGGATTCAACCCAGAGCAACATGAGGGCGGTGCTAAGGTCCTTTAACATCTTGGATGCTGCTGTGAGAGCAGCAATGGACAGACAGAACATCAGCTCACAGTCACTGTCAGAGCTGGGATCGCTGGTCCAGAGGCCTTGAGCTTCTGCCTTGTTTTGTCTCCAGCCATCCTTGTACCATATCTGATTTGACCAGCATACATCACCTCTGTGATTACATCTTTTCCCTCAAACAGACTCACCATTTCCACTTGCCTTTATTTGAAAAGGAAAGGTTATCATCATTACTGTAAATGGCAAAGCAGTATCACCATAACAAGGTCACCAAAGAAGCAAATGCGTGACCATCACACTGTCCCATTCAGTGGATGTGGCACCTGCTCTGACTGCTGGGCTGCCAAGTCCTGGCTTGCCCTCCACCTGTCTCCCGAGCATGCTGCTGGGAACTCACAATCTCTCTGCCTTTCCTGCTCTCTGCACATCTCCACCTCTCTGCTCCTCATGCTAACTTCAGTGGATGCTTGCCCGGTTCATTGCACCAGACTTAAAGCCATTTCCCCCTGATTTCAAGTGGTAAGAGGTGGATGCTTCAAACTTCACGGTGAGTGCAGTCAGTGAGTGACTGAGGGACAGGGGGTCAGGTCCTAGGAGAGTGTATAAAGGGCAGGAATCCCAACAGTGGGCGTGGCTCTGGGCCCACAGTCCTCAGACAGCCTGGGGCAGTCCTAATGCGCCCAGAACTCCAACCGCATGGATTTTTCACTTGCACTTGGAGAGTCTAATCCCTGTCTTACGACGAGGTAGTTGAAGGTCTTTTAGAGGTTTTCCCCTAATTTTATTTCTTGTTACCTTTGACAGGAGTATATGTTCATGGTAGAAAATTCGGAGATTGCAGAAAAGCACAAAATACAAGGGAAAACTGATTTTGCAGTCACAATCATCATGCAGAGATGAGGATTTTCTCCCAGCTGCTCAGGGTTCACCCCCCTGTGCCATGGTTAGAGCAAGGGCTGGCCTCCCAGGGCCTCCAGCTCAGGTCTGCAGACAGGGGCTCCATTCAGATTGCAGCCCGTGAGGTATGCAGCCCCGCTTTTGTCCCTGGGCTCCATGTTCCCTGCTGCCTCTGTTTCTAGGCCTTGGTGTGATTGCCTCACCTTGGCATGGGATGTGGCATCCCCATTTGTCACTGTCCTTCTCTGCCCCAGGTCCTTGGGGACCTAATACCAAAGGGACAAATCCCCCATAGAGGCAGGCTTGACCACATAGGAGCCTCCGCTGACCCAGCCACCAAGCCCTAGCCTTCTTGACCAAGGGCTCTATGTGTTGGGGTGATGCTAGGCTGTGAACAGGCCAAGTAGGAGCGGAAATTTTGGTCCTGGCAACGTGGCCTGCACAGGGAACATCTGGGGAAGAGAGTGTAGGGAATGGGAGGACTCTCTGAGGACACTCCTGCCCTCATGCCCGCCTTTCAGTTTTTCCTCTCTTCTCTGTAGGACACTCCCCCAGTTGCCGGCAAGACGTGCTAAGTGACCTTTTCATGAGGTCCCAATAATCAGAGGCCAGCCAGACTACCTGCCAGTAGAGAAGGGGCCAGGATGCCCTCCAGCTTTGTTCTTCCTCAGGATGACTGTCATTACCTCTGAGGGGAAGCTGTCTGTAAAACTCGTGACTCCAGATACTCTCTGTACTTTGTGAAACTAAGGGGTATTAGGGATGCTCGAGGAGTTCAATCCTCAGGACTCTACACACAGCTCAGCACTGGCTGCCGCAGCACGGTTGACAAGAAAGGGGGTGAATCAGCAGAGTCCTTGTACTGGCTGTGGGAGAGAGAAAATTACGTTAGAGAATATAGGAGGACATCACTTTAGGACATTGAGATATGAAGGTCTTATCTGCAGATGCTACAAGTGCAAAAACTTCCAGCATCACATTACAGAAGTCTCTGAGCCTCATCAAGGATCCCCCAGTCCTGATAGAAGGCAATGGCCATGTCCTCAATATTCATACCCTGTCATAATGGGGATAGTTTACTTCTGAATCAGCTTCTCTCCTAGGATTTTATTTGCTATGGCCATCACTTTACAGTACCAGCTCTAAGCTAACCCACACGACTAACTGCAACCCCCAGGCCACACCAAGGGTCCCATCAAAATCCTGGTGAGTGTTTAGATAAATAAATATATACCAGCCCTAATCTCCTCTAGTCTTCAGCCTCCAATTCATCTCATGTCTTCAGCCTCCAATTCATCTTTTAAAGGCCTTGGCTGCTGGGAAACCATTATCTCCCCAACACTCTACATGACCACTCTGTCCCTCTGCTGTGTTGTGACATTCACCTTCCACAAACAGGGGCCCCAGCAGAAAAGCCAGTATTTAGGCCCACACTGTCCCATCTGAGCTACTATTACCATTATCATCCTGATCATGATTCCCTATATATTTTTAAATACATTTTTATTGATTTCAAAAAAGGAAGGGAGAGAGAAACATCAATGAGAACTACTGATTGGCTGCCTCCTGCACGCCCCCTACTAGGGTCGAGCCCAGAACCCGGGCATATGCCCTTGACTGGAACCAAACCTGGGATGGTTCAGTTCACAGACCGAGCTCTATCCATTAAAACAAACCGGCTAGAGCCCATGATTCCCTATATTAAAGTGATCTATAGCCCTGGCTGATATGTCTCAGTTGCTTGAGTACGGACCCATGATGCACTGAGAGTTTGCAGGCAACAGCCCTAGTCAGGTCACATGCCTCCAACTGATCCATCCTTGTTTCTCACTCATGGATATCCCTGTCTCTCTCCCTCTCCCTTTCCATGTGAAAAATCAGTAAGAGAGAGAGAGAGAGAGAGAGAGAGAGAGAGAGAGAGAGAGAGAGAATACTTAATATACTTTATTGATTTTTTACAGAGAGGAAGGGGTAGGGATGGAGAGTTAGAATTAGAAACATTGATGAGAGAGGGACATTGATCAGCTTCCTCTTGCACACTCACCACTGGGAATGTGCCCGCAACTAAGGTACATGCCCTCGACCGGAATCAAACCCAGGACCCTTCAGTCTGCAGACCTACACTCTACCCATTGAGCCAAACCGGTTAGGGCTGTATATATTTTTAAAAGGATACCTGCCAGATCCTGAACCAGCTCAGTCTTCATTCCCAGACTTTGCACATCCCGGTCCCTGTGCCTGGACTTCCCACATCTCACTCCACCCATTGCCAAAACCGGGGTCCACTTCCTAAGTCCTAAACGTGGACTTAGGGCTCTGGGCTGAGTGTCTGCAGGTCCCAGGGCAGGAAGAGGGGCTGGAAGATGCCAGGACCCCACAACCTCAGAGGCCACCAGAGTGTGAGGCCCTGACATCAGCCCACAGGCCAGCCCCTCAGGCTCTGCACCCGCAGGAACCTGTGGGAACTGAGGGTCTGTTGAGGGCCCGGCACCCACCGCCAGGACCCAGGGGCTCAGGCTGCTCAGGGCCCTGGCCCAGCCCCGGGGCCGGTGATGCCGCCTCCCTCGGGGCTCCCTGTCCCTCTGCTGTTCACCCCCACAGCCCGGCGCCCCGAGAAGGAGAGAGAACCTCCTCCCGGGAGCCCCTCTCCCTCTGTGTCGCCTTTAGACACAGACCAGGCCTGGCTCCCCCTCCGCTCCGTCCCCCCACGGCCTTCCCCGGCGGCCTCGCAGCCCGCCGCCCTCCTCCCCTCCCCCTGTCCCCCACGGGCTCTCACTGCTCTGGGCGCTGCGACCTGGGCTGCGGGGCCTGAGCGGCGCCGGCACCGAGGCTGGAGGGTCGATGGGTGACGCTGAGGGAGCTCTGTCCGCGGAGAGGAGGCGGGAGGCACGGACACCCCAGTCCCGCCGGTTGGGGGTTCACCAGCCTGAGACAACCCTGCCCAGCGGGACGCCGCCTCCCTTGTCTCCTCACACGCGCGACTAACGCCCTGGAGGTCCGTTAAGGGAAGCCAAAACGTCCTCCAAGAGGATTCCGGAAGTCCCGCCTTAACCGTGTGCGCGGGAAGCAAAATGCGTTGACGTATGCTGACGATTGCGCATTGCCTTCTGGGTAATGTAGTTTTCTCCACGCAGCCCAGGCCTGAGAGTGATGGTGTTTTAGACAAGTTGGGGCCAGAGGCCTGGTTTCCTGGACAGACTGACGGACCTCCAGGGCAGGGGGGACGGGAGAGATCCTCCAAAGAACAAACAGGGGAAATGGAGACATCTGTAGCACCTTCAACCATAAAAAACACATACTACATTTCATTTAAAATCTATAATAAGGCTCAGCTGGCGCTGCTCAGTGGTGGAACTCCGACCTGTGAACCGGGAGCTCAGGTGCGATGGCCGGTCAGGCGCGTGCAGGGACTACAACCTCAGTGTCCAGTGGTGGTGGTGGTGGTGGGGGGGGCGGGGGGCGGACCAGAGATCCTGGGGAGCGGGAGGGAGAGAAAGCGGCCCCCTCCTTGGTCAGCAGGGCAGCCTTGGCCTCCAAAGCGGCTGAGGCTACGCATCACCCAAGGGCGGCTAGTCTGGGACCTTCTCCCTGGGCCCATCCTTCCTCCTCCTCCTCCTGGAGCTGAGGCACTGCTGTAGCGCTCCTACTTTATCCAGGGCCTCAGTCCCTCTTGCTGGCCCTTCGCACTGGGAGGCTGTGGCGTGTTGGGGGGCAGGCACCTGCAGTACCTCAGGTAACCTACCTATTACCTCATCACCTGCAGGACTTCTCCTCGTCCCTCACTGCTGTCCTCTCTCTTCTACTCTGATGTTTGAAGAAAAGGTTAGAACTGTAACTCGCACTATGCCTCTCTTTAATTCACAGCCATTGATGGCAGCAGTTTCCTGAAAATGAAGTAAAACTCCTCACACAAAACTTTGCTTCAGCCTTACTCGGTTTGGCTCAGTGGATAGACAGCCTGTGAACTGAAGGGTCCTGGGTTCAATTCTGGTCAAGGGCATGTACCTTGGTTGTGGGCACATCCCTGGGGGGCGGGAGGGGGGCGTTGCAGGAGGCAGCTGATCGATGTTTCGGTCTCATCAATGTTTCTAACTTTCTATCCCTTCCCGTTTCTCTCTGTAAAAAAATCAACGAAATTTTTTAAAAAAACTTTGCTTCATCTTCTTTGTAGCCTTTAGACATAAAACAGGCCAATGTTTCCCCAATCTTCCTCCATCCTCAGTCAACCCACCAAGGCATTACAAGGTGGCTTTTCAGCCTGTCACGCTATCCCACTCAGTTGCACCATGAGCACCCTCAAGCCACTCACTGTTCTGTCCATGAGACCTGGGCTGTAGGACAAGACAGGCAACCACACCAGAGGCTGGAGGGTAAATGAGGTGAGGCCTGATTGAACTCTGGAAGCAGAAATTAGTTTGGGAGGCACGGAGGACGCAATCCCAGCCTGATTTGACTCATCCAGCCTCAGACACACAACTGCACTGTGGGGACACTGCCTCAGAGTCCTTGGGACCAAGCACTGGAGCCTCTGATTCTGTGATCACATGGCAAAAGTCAAACTCACCACCAGGATAAAGACCCTGGAAGTCAAGTACCAACCAATGAGCACAGGGATAATGCGCCTCTCCTGCGCTTTCATTGGATAAAAACAGCCATCCTTAGCGCATGGCCCTTTGGGTAATGTAGAATCTAGCCACGCTTGGGGCACTAGGATCCCAGTCACTCACTGACCATTGAGAATATTGTTCTGGGGCATCCAAGTGACCATTGAGAATATTGTTCTGGGGCATCCAAGTGACAATGGGAACTGACAACTTTATATGTTAGGGCTGGTCACAGGTTTGTGGGGAGTGTTGTCTACAAAACTAAACTCTTATTGGAAACATTTCAGATTCCCACTTAGAATGCTCCCTCAGGTGAAAAGCATTATTTCAATTATTCCTGAAGATCACAAATCTAAATGAATAAATATATGTAGAAGTATTTTAAGTGACTTTTAAAAGTGAGAAGAAACATAGATTGGCTGCCTCCTACATGAATCCCTAATGGGAATCCAGCCTATACCCATAGCAGGTGCCCTCAAATAACTGAACTGGCAAACATTCTGTGCATAAGACTACTCTCAACAAACTGAACCACTCTAGCTTGACTTCCTTTTCTTTTAACATCAAAATATAACATTAAGAGAAAAAGCAGGTTATGAGAATATACATAATCCTATATTATCGTTTAAAAAGAAAATTTAAAAGGATATACAGGCCATCATATTGACATTTCCTACATTGCATGTCTGCCATCAGTACACAATGTGAAGGAGCAGTTACTGAATGTTTAAGTGCTTGATTCAACTGTGTTAGGCGCTAGATTCAATGCTTTATAGGCATTATTACATTTAATCCTCTCCACAACCTCAGATGTTGGTACCATCAATTTTGTTTAGAGGAAAACCAGGCTCAGAGACTCAATGTAAATTGACTCATTGTAGAGTTAATAGAGGCAGGGCTGGAAGTCAACCCAGGTGTCTCTAACAACAGAGCACTGGCTTCTAATGTTAGGCTCTGCTGCCTCCTAGAAGGCAGAATAGGATGTGTGTTCCCATTAGGACAGGCTAGATGTTATTGTGGGTTATAAGCAGCCTCAAAGCTTTAGTGGGTTATAGAAGGTATCTTGCTATTCAGAGCACATGAACACCCTGATTCTCCTGGATTCAGGATAAAGGAGCAGCCAACATGTAGATTTCTTCTGGGTGTTAATGGACAGAAAGGGATGCCTGTCTCACTGGTCCCAGACTCTTCTGTTGGAGGTGACAGGCTTGACTCCCACTTCATTTCTTTGGTCAAAGCATGTCACTGGCTGCAGCCAACATCAGGGTGTCAGTAGCACACTCTGCCCTACTTGATGGGCCCCAGTAAGTTGAGTTCATGGTGCCAGCCACCCTTGGGGCTGCTCAGAGATAGAGAAGAGTGGGGACAATGAGTCTCAGGGGTGTATGTGTTCTTGCTAGCCGACTTTTCCCAGAATGAACTGATGTGGCACACAAAGCATCAGGGGGCATCTCCAGGATAAAGTAGATTCAGTTGCAGTGGAGGACGGGCCTGGGGATGAGAAGAGCCGGCTGGAGAGACCTCTGGATGGAGACAAAAGAGCACTGGACAGCTTCTCTGAGGTGGACACAGAATGCCAATCCTTCCCAGGGACCTGCTTTGGGCTCCTCTCTGCCATCTCCTGGGAAGTGCACAGCATGCCCACCTGAAGGGGAAACATACTGGGTGAAGGCAGGACACATATAAGGGAAAGTGAGCTATGCAGACAGAGCCCCATCTTAGGGAAGAAGTGTGGATCGTCGTCGTCATCATCTTTTTTGTTTTTTTTTTTTTTTTTTTAGAGAGAGAGAGTGGGATGGGAATGATAGAGAAACACAATAACTGGATGCCTTCAATGCCAGATGAAATGGTGGGCTGGAATCAAACCTACAAAATACAACCACAAGTCATGCAGTCTTTATTTCAAGGCCATGGGCAGTAATGCAAAGAAAATGGGACAACGAAGAATTTTCTGCCATCAAGCTATCCTTTCTGAAGCACAGAAAGTTTGAGATCCCTACAATATCAGTTAACTCTATATGCTGACACATCAGAAATATTCTTTCAAAGCAACCAACAGAACTAAAGGTACAAAAGCAAAATCACAATCGCAAAAATGTCATAGAGCAGTGTACAGCGATCAGTTTATAACACTTCATCACAACTAAACGTGAGAGCCACAATGTCCCTGAAAGGTAGCACTTCTTAGCTGAGAAAGAGGCTTGTGGATGAAACCTGGGTGAAGTCAATTCTCTAGTCAGAGGGACAGGAATGAAGATCTTGCCAAGAGCTCAGTGTTCCTAATTCACTTAAGCACAAGGGAGAACATGGAATTCCTTTTCCCGGAGCACACAGGGGTTGTGACTGATACACACTGTTCAGCTGAGCCAGGTGATGGGGAGGTCATTTCAGCCACAAACACTCGCTGTGACATTAATGAGGTGCAGTCCACGGAAGTTAGTAATTGCAATGCAGTTCCTTCAAGTCTCACTTGTACCTCAAACTTATGAGGAATTTCACACAGTGCATGTTCAGATAAGAGGGGTTTATTCTCAGAAAAATGGATTTAAGTCTTCTTCAGTGTTGTACAGTGAGAAAGATAAAACACCCCCTGCACATTTAAGGCTTTTCTCGCCTGTGAATCCTGAGATGTGTAACAAGGCTAATTTTTCTGCTAAAACATTTCCCACATTCATTACACTCATAAGGTTTTTCACCAGTGTGAACTCTGTGGTGTAGAATAAGTGAATTCTTTTGGCCAAATGACTTTCCACATTCATTACACTCATACGGCTGTTCTCCAGTATGAACTATGTGGTGTTGAATGAGGGTAGACTTTCGTCTAAAGAACTTCCCACAATCACTACATTGAAAAGGTTTTTCTCCAGTGTGAATTCTCTTGTGTTCAGAGAGGAGAAAGCTTCTCCTGAAAGACTTCCCACAATCAGTACACTCATATGGCTTTTCTCCAGTGTGAACTCTGTGGTGACGAATGAGGGAACACTTTTGTCTAAAGAACTTCCCACAATCAGTACACTCATAGGGCTGTTCTGTGGTATGAACTCTGTGGTGTCGAATGAGGGTAGACTTTCGTCTAAAGAACTTCCCACAATCACTACATTCAAAAGGTTTTACACCAGTGTGAATTCTCTTGTGTTCAGAGAGGTCACAGCTTCTCAGGAAGGACAGCCCACAATCAATACACTCATAAGGTTGTTCTCCAGTGTGAGCTCTTTCATGGTTAAGGAGCTTATTATTTCTCCTAAAAGATTCCTCAAAATCAGCACACACACAGGGTTTTTCTCCAGTGTGAAAACTGTGGAGTTCAGTGAGATGAGAGCTTTGCCTAAGGGACTTTCCGCAATCATTACAACCAGTGTGAACTGTATGGTATAAAATGAGGTCAGACCTTTGTTCAAAGAATTTCCCAAAATCACTATACTCATTGGGCTTTTCCCTAGTGAGAATTCTTTCATGTTGCATGAGGTTAAAGCTTCTTCTAAAAACTTGCCCACATTTGTCACACTCATGTTTCACTTCTAAAGAGCAGGCATCCGGATGCTGAACAACTTTCTGGTTGTGGCTGCCAATTTGTTCGCAGTTATAATTATGTTGAGGACTTTTCCCACCAAGATATTCCTGTGAAATCTCACTGCTTCTGTGTGACTCCTCAGTGTTGAGAGGGGTCTGGTGCTGGAGAAGTTCTGAGATGGCTGGGAAATCTTTTCCAACCTCCTTATTGCTTGAAGGCTGCCCTGCTAAGTAGAAGCTGAACTTGGTCACAAACAAGGCCCTGTCCATGTCTTCTTCCCAGGGCTTCTCTTCACTGGCATTCCTCTGTTGCTGGTGAGAGTTTGCACTGAAACAGAAGTCTCTCACACATGTGTCACTGAAGAAGGCTTTCTGCTCAAAGTCTGCTCCTTGTGACTCAGTCAGGTGAAGAATATCTTTGAATACTGAGAAACAACGCTTACATAGATGGGTCCTCTGGATTACTGGAGCTCTCTTAGAAGCCCTGATCTGTGACTTTCCTTGTATAGATATGGTCTTCTCAGGACAGAGCTCTTTATTATCCCTTTTATGCCAACAACCTGAAAAGAGAAAATTGAGGAGGAACTGAATGTTCACTGTGCTGACAGAGGAAGTCCTATTGCTACAATATTTACATATAACACATGAGTTCTCTGAAATTCTTTGAAAATAGGAGATGTGCAGGAAAGATTAATAAGAGTCTGCTGTAAAGGTCCGGGCCTTTGAAATTCACAAAACAGGAAAGACCTCACCAGAAACATGACACACACATGGCAAGCATCACGTAAAAGAGAAGATGTATTTCCCGTGCAATCTTCTATTAAGAGTGCTCAGCATGGCTTGTCTGCTGATGCAGCAGGTTGGTTATGTCTTATTTCAAGTAAAATTCAATAAATGATTAGCAGGCATTCGATGACTACTTGAGCATGTATGTGTACCTCATTACACATGTGTGGGTCCATGTAGGAGAATACTGCCCAGGGAGCAGCATAGAGGGACAGTGACGCAAAAAGGTGACAAAGATGAAGTAGCCAAACGCAAGGAGTGACATGTGAAATGAAGTCAGCAAAGTGTTAAGTATGGAAAAGTGAAGGTAGAAATGGGGTGTAGCCATGGCACCTGCCACTAAACAATGACGGCAATTAGTTGGTTCCTGGTACCACCTGACCACTTTTCCCCAGTTGTCATTCAGCATGGCCAGAACACCTCTGAGACCGTCTTGCATGTTCACCCTATGAGGAAACCAGGTTTCTCCCTGATCTACTCTACCAATGCATAAAGCCTAAATACTCCAAGTCTTGCCGAGAGCAATTTGGCCCTTAATAGTACTTAGCTGAGGTAATATTACAAACAACAACTAAAGAAGGGTCTTACAAGAATAGCCCATGGTTCAAGTAAGTGAAGAACATAACCTGGCATAGGCTATCATAAAGCACTTTTCCCTACAGGAGAGAGAAGAAGTGAATAAATTTGGGTATTGTCACCCTCCCAGGGTGAGGAAGAGGAAGAAGAAGAGGAAGATGGGACCCAGAAAAGCTGCCTAAGACTCCCAATTCTGAGAGAAACCAAGATGGTGGCACAGATAAACATCTAAATTGTTGCCTTGCACAGCAATATCAAAACTACAACTAAAAGACAAAACAGACACCATCCAGAACCACAGAAAACTGGCTGAGTGGAAATTCTACAACTAGAAGGAAAGAGGAAAGCTGTAAAAGGCTGAGGTACGGAGATGCACGAGTGCGTGGAGAGGATGGGCAGCTGAGTGCAAAGATGTCTGAGTGTGCAGATGGCTTTCTAAAGCGAGAGGGACACGAAAGCTCCCAACTGCGCTAAACTCCAGTTTTATGTGAGTTTTGGCACCCCAGATTCATTCGGGAAGAACCTAGACTGTCAGGAAAAGAGAAAGCACACTGAGACTCAGGGGAGCTGCATAGGCAAAGGTGCATAGGCAAAGGTACAGAGGCACGTGCTTACAGAGAGGATGGGTGGCTCAGTTCTCAGGGGCTGAGTGTGTGGCTGGCTTCCTAAAGCGAGAGGGAGACAGAAGCTCCCAACAGCGCTGAACTCCAGTTCTAAGCAAGTTTCTGGGAACCCAAATTCATTCAGGGAGAAACTGGACTGTCTGGCAGTGGGCAAAACTCAAGGGCAGGTCTCTTTCAGAGGTGCTTGGAGCAATTACTGAGGGAAACTGAGACACAGGGGCCTCATATAGCAGGGCTGATGGGAAGCCAAGGCTGTCTGCTCTGACCTGAGACTCCACCCCATCCAAGCTGAGCACAGGGACTTTTGTAATTTTGCAAGTCTTGTCCCATAGGGTGTCTCCAGCACAAAAGTTCTCCCAGCATAGACACAGCTGATCCTCACAGGCAACTGGCCAAAAGGTCAAGCCTCCCCAGTGATACCAACAACAATCAAGACTTAACTACAACAAGGTGGTATAACAGTCCACAAAGGGGTGCACCAAGAGTGTCCACCTCGCCGAAACCGGTTTGGCTCAGTGGATAGAGTGTCAGCCTGCTGACTGAAAGATCCCAGGTTCGATTCTGGTCAAGGACATGTATCTTGGTTGCGGGCACATCCCCAGTAGAGGGCGTGCAGGAGATAGCTAATCGATGTCTCTCACTCATCGATGTTTCTAACTCTCTACCCCTCTTCCTTCCTCTCTGTAAAAAATCAACAAAATATATTTAAAAAAAAGAAAAGAATGTCCACCTCAACTAACGGGGGAGGCTGATCCACTGGGCCATATAGAACACCTAGCCCACAAAGCTACTCTACCAACTCAGGGAAGCAGTGAAACTGTGGAGACAAAAAAAACAAATAAAAAATGAAAGAAATGGAGAAAAGCAAATGACTGGATAAAGAGTTTAAATCCACCGTTACGAAGTTTTGCAAGAATTTCCTGGAAAAGATAGATAAATTTAGTGAGACCCTCAAGGATATGAAAAAGGACCAACCACAAATTAAACATACACTAACTGAAATAAAAATTATTATACGGAGACCTAAAAGCAGACCAGAGGAACGCAAGAATCAAGTCAAAGATTTGAAATACAGAGAAGCAAGAAACACTCAACCGGAAAAGCAAAAAAAAAAAAAAGAAGAATCCAAAAATTTGAAGATAGTGTAAGGAGCTTCTAGGAAAACTTCCAGGGTACCGTATCAGAATTATAGGGGTGCCAGAAAAAGAGAGAGAGCAAGATACTGAAAACCATTATTGAAGCAATAATGACTGAAAACTCCCCCACCCCTTTGGTGAAAGAAATAGACTTATAAGTCCAGGAAGCACACAGAACCCCAAACAAAAGGAATCCAAAAAGTGCCACACCAACACACATCATAATTAAAATCCAAGAGCAAAAGACAAAGAGAGAATATTAAAAGCAGCAAGAGAAAAATAGTTAATTACCTACAAGGGAGCATCCATTTGAATGTCAGCTGATTTCTCAATAGAAACTATGCAGGACAGACGGGAGTGGCAAGAAATATTCAAAGTTATGAATAGCAAAAACCTACAACCAAGATTACTCTACACAACAAAGCTATCATTCAGAGTTGAAGGGCAAATAAAGAGCTTCACAGATAAGAAAAAGCTAAGGGAGTTCATAATCACCAAGGCAGTAGTATATGAAATTCTGAAAGGTATTCTTCAAGAAGAGGAAGAAGAAAAAGGTAAAGATAAAAATTAGGAAAAACAAATAGTACATATCTATCAAGTGAATCTAAAAATCAAGTGAATTAAAAATTTGATGAACAGAATAAACTGGTGAATAGAATTAGGGGCATAGAAAAGGAGTGGACTGACAATTACCCGGGGGGTGTGAGAAGAGACTGGACAAAAATCATACATGGATGAGTACAGTGAATGGGGAGATATAATGGTAGAGGGTGAGGTGGGAACCAGATGGAGGGAACATTTGGGGGGAAAAAAGAGAAACAATTGTAATAACCTGAACAATAAAGATTTATTAAATTAAAAAAAAAAGAATCCCGATTCGCAAATACTCTCTGCACTTTTTGAAGCAATGAGTGTTATGGATGTTCCTAGAGTCCATTGGACAGGGTTCTCCATAAGCCACAGCACATTTGACAAGACAGAGGCAGAAATCAGAACACTCAACACAGAACACTGGGACAATGTGAAGCTCTTACCTGCAGATGAGACAAGTGCAAACACTTCCAGCATCACATCGCAGTACAGAAGTCTCTGAGCCTCATCAAGGAGCCCCCACTCCTCCTCAGATAAGGCGATGGCCACGTCCTCAAAGTCCATATCCTGTCACAATGGAGAGAGTTCAGTCCATGATCAGCTTCCCTCCTAGGCCTTTACTTTTATCATACTTCCCATTCTCCATATTCATCTGCTACCTCCACTCCCCACATCACAGACAATAGCAGATGCCCAGATTGATTATTCATGACTTCAGAGCCTTACATTTAGGGCCAATGGAACGGGTGTCACCATCATAGGGGACAGACAAGTGTTGGCCATAAAGAGAATGTGAGTGAACTGACACTGGTCTTGTGAAGCAATATCCTTGTTATCCCACAGATTGTTCTTCCAAGACCCCGAAAATGAAGCATAACTCATCACCTTTATGATTCCAATCCTGGGATGCTGAGGCCAACACTTTGTGCTACCTGTTCCACATAATTCTTTGTATCCCACTTTTCTCATACAGCTTCATTTTCAGAGTCACAACTTGAAAGACAACAAAGGGACACCATGAAGAGAAGGAAATGTTCCTAGTCACCTTCTTTTCAACATTCTAACTCACCTCCTCTGCAATGTATTTCTCTCTTACCTTTCTACCTTCCCGAAGTCAGTAGAGATTTTGAAGCCCAGCTGAAACTGATGTATGCTATCCCATTCTTACTGATCACTGCATTACCCTAACAACAACAGGCAGGAGTGCACAAATATGACTCCTAAATTCTGGAGCTGGCAAGTAGTGCCACAACACCTGTCTTTTCAGGACTTATCATAAAATCCCCTGAACTGTATCATCCAGTTATCACCAGAAATAGACTCAACCTTCGATCCTTCTATGCCAATATCAGGGATCTGTGGCCATAAATTCAAACTCCCTAAGAGCACATCACTCCTTCTCCCACACCTCTCTCACATATGCACTCCCTCAGCCCAGCTCCCATAGATATCTCCTTGTTCTTAGTCGTTACTCGGCATGTTTTATCCAGAGAATATATGCCAAGTTCAAACCTTATGAAGTATTAACCTAACTCTCATTGCCCACAAATAATACACAGCCTTCAGTTCTGCTATGAGGGCCTCCCTCTGAAATTGGCTCTCTACCCCATTCCCAGCGAGTCTCACAGATTCTCACTCAGACCCATAAGCAAAACAAGCAAACTCGATACAATACACCAGCCACAGAAAGGGTCACAAGAAATCCTGGAGAGTTTTTAAGAAGTAAATATGCACCAGCCACCATCTCATGGTTTTTGAATTATCCTTATACCTGCTATAAAATAAAATAAAAAGGTGATCTAGAACTCCTCCCTGCTCCACAGTCTTTACTACTTTTTAAGTAGTCTTCATCATTAACTACTACTCAGACTTCCAAATGGTCATGATTTGGTCACTGAAATATCTCATAACTTAATAGAAAAGATTTTTATATTCCTCATGAACATTATTTTCCCACTATGAATTACTCCATGTCAGTTGATGGTGCTTTCATACCATCAGGTGTGAAATGCAAACCTTTACATCATCTCTGACTCTTACCTCTCTTTCCAATCCTCAAAATTAGAAAACCCAGGTGGCCACACCTAAATCACTGATCCAGCATGCACCTGCTTCTTCCACATCCACAACCACCACTGTGCTCCCGATACCATCACACTCACCAAGGCCATCACAGCAGCTTCCATTGTAGTCTTTCTACCACTGTCCTCACACCCATGTTGTGCATCATGCTGCAGTTACAGGAGTCAAATGAGACCTGAGACACATCACCTGCTCTACTGTTCCAATTTACCCCAATGATCCCACCACCAGCAGAACAGAAACCCATGTTGTCACAAAGCTTTTCTGGACTTGATTCCTGTCCCACGTGTTTCCAGCTCCGATTTTTAAAACATGGAGACCTGCTCATCATGCATCAGCTTAGTCTCCACCTCAAGCCTTTGAACACTCTGGAATATGCATGGAAGGACCTATCACCCACAATTCCACTGGATGCCAAAATCAGGTGGCACTCATATATCCCTTGACCTGGACTTAGGATTCTGGGCCTCGTGTCCCTTCGAGGTCCCCAGGTCCAAGGTGCCCCGAGAAGAGAGGCTGGACAGTCCCAGGATCCCACTATCTCAGCGGCCACAATAGTGTGAGGCCCTGACATCATCCCCACAGACCAGTCCCTTAAATGGCTCTGCACCTGCAGCAACCAGTCGGAACTAAAGATCTTTTGAAGGCTTGGCACCCTCAGCCAGGACCCATGGACTCCGGCCCGAGGTCACATGACCAGAAGATGCCTCCATTCCTCAGGGCACACTCTGTGTTTTTTTTTTTAAGGTTGTATTACTTGCTTTTATTTTACACTAGGTGGTGGGCAAAAGTAACCCCCCTTAATAACGTTGACTGTTAGCTTCACTAAGAAGATTTTTAATTGTAAAAAAAGTATTTTACAAATTGTTCTGCAATCCAAATATACAACTGTTTGTAAAACAACATTTAAAAAACAAAAGCCAATGTAGAAAGACAGGTTGAAACCACCACAACAGTACAGGTTTATATGGCTCAGACTTTAGTTTTCTCACTGCATCATTAATGTCAGACATCTGTTCCTTCAGCTGGCTCCATGGCTCAGGATTTAAGGGAATACCTTTTCTTCCTGGATCCATCCAATATTGTCTTGTCCTTTAAAATCCCGTATGGTGACATACCTCATTTTCCCAATCTGGAACCTGTTGTCAACCCTGCTGCGGCTGCTGCTGCTGCTCCGTTTAGAGGATGACAGGGCTCTTGAGGTCTCACCAGGCTTCTGCTTCTTTGCAGGCTTTTTGAAGCAACTTGCTTTTTCCTCTTCAACTTCTTGTCAACTTCACGGTGGGAATCGCTGCCAGAAGAGCGTGAAGACACCAGTTCCTTCGACTCAGACATTGCTGCGCTCCTGCCGCCGACCAGCCTCTGCTCCTGGTCCTCGCTGATCAGGGGGTGTCCTCAGGGCGCACTCTGGCTGGGTGGCTGCCTTCACAGATCCCACAACCGCCCTCCCCGCTGCCCTCTCTCCTGTCGTCGCTCCTCCTCTGGGCGGCTGTGGGGACGTTTAGAACCGCTCTCAGGCCGCTCCCTCTGCTGTTCACCCCCACAGCCCGGCGCCCCGAGAAGGAGAGAGAACCTCCTCCCGGGAACCCCTCTCCCTCTGTGTCGCCTTTAGACACAGACCAGGCCTGGCTCCCCCTCCCGCTCCGTCCCCCCACGGCCTTCCCCGGCGGCCTCGCAGCCCGCCGCCCTCCTCCCCTCCCCCCTGTCCCCCACGGGCTCTCACTGCTCTGGGCGCTGCGACCTGGGCTGCGGGGCCTGAGCGGCGCCGGCACCGAGGCTGGAGGGTCGATGGGTGACGCTGAGGGAGCTCTGTCCGCGGAGAGGAGGCGGGAGGCACGGACACCCAGTCCCGCCGGTTGGGGGTCCACCAGCCTCAGACACACCAGCCCAGCGGGTCGCCGCCCCCCTCACTTCCTCCTACTCGCCACCACAGAGCTCACGTTGAGTCTGAGAACCCAGAGAACAGGCCAAAATGGCCGCCAGAGGGAGGACGCAGGAAGTCCCGCCCTAACCGGATGTGCAGGCACCGAAATACTCTCGACAACCACTCACTCTGGCGCAGTGCTTTCTGGGTAATGTAGTTTCTGCAAAGGTCCAGCATGACCTTGGTGAGAATTGGGGTTGAGGCCCCACAAGTGGAGCTGGAGGAGCTGGAACTGGAGGTCTACTTGCGTGGTCCGCACTGACAGACCTCTGAGGGGAAAGGTAGGAAGGCCTGGAATGGATCCACCAAAGATTATACACAGAGTGGCCAGATTTTTATGATCTCCAAACACATAATAATCTGATCACTTAGTGTGTGTGTGTATTATTTTTAAAATTAATTAATTAATTAATTAATAATGAGGCCCTTCTCATCTAGTTTAACTGCAGTGTCTGCCATGACTATGAACAAAGTGTTTATGTCCCAAAGTAATTCCACCTCAGAATCTTACAACAAATGACACCACCCTATGAACTCTCATATATCGTGACACATGTCCTATTTGGAGCGCGTGGAGAGTAGTTCCCCTAAACATTGCTGACACTTATGTAATACATACTGCAAAGAGAATATAACTCATATTTTCACAGGAGCACAATAAAAGCTGTCTGTTCGGGCGACCATTGACCTCTACAATATAAGAGGTACCTCAGAGCACATTAGAACCACAAAGTCATGCACACTTTCTCTCATGACCTTGGTCAACAATACAAAATCAGCCAATATTGAACAAACTGATTTTTCTGCCATCAAGCTGTCACTTCCAAAACACAGAAAGTTTGGGACCCCACCATATCTGTTCATCTCTCCATGCTGACAGGACACAACTTTCCTTTCAATCATCCCAGGTAGAGAAAGAAGCAACAAAATTAAAGGTACACAAGAAAAAACTTTGCATAAAGATCATAAACCAGAGCAGAGTACAGCGAGATTTGCAGGTTAATGAATTAGAACCCAGAACACTTCATCACAGCATAATGTGAGACCCACAATGAACCTGAAAGAGGTAGCACTTAACTGTGGATGGGTGCTCTGGAGAAAACCTGGGTCAATTCTCTGGTCAGAAATAATAGAATGAAGATTCACTCAGGAACACGAAATATTCATAATTTTCTCAAGCACAACCCCAGAGCATGCAGGGATTGTGATGGATGCACACTCTTCAGGTGAGGCAGATGGTAGGGGTGAAAAAGTTTCCACACAAATACTTGTGTGACATCAATCAGGTTGAAGGCCTGAGTAGGTTAGCAAGTGAGATGCAGTTTCTGAAAGTGTCAGTTATACCTGAAACTTAGGAGGCATCTAGCAGAGTGTATGATCTGATAAAGGGGTTTGCATTCAGGTAAATGGGGGTAGAAGCTTCTCCTTTGGTGGTGTTATTCTGAGAAAGTAAAACATACCCTGCACATTTAAAGGTCTTCTCCAATGTAAACT
This sequence comes from Lasiurus cinereus, assembly GCA_011751065.1. NCBI lineage: Eukaryota > Metazoa > Chordata > Mammalia > Chiroptera > Vespertilionidae > Lasiurus > Lasiurus cinereus. The sequence continues at coordinate 293,166 of JAAGEH010000269.1, read as the reverse complement.
CTCTGATGCTCTCTGAGAGTGGAGATGTGCCCAAATGACTGCTGACAATCATTGCACTCTTACTGTTTTTCACGTGTGAACTCTGAGGTGTTGAACGAGGTTAGAGCTTTGACTGATGCACTTTCCACAATCATTGTACTCATAAGGTTTTTCACCAGTGTGAACTCTTGAGGTGTTGAAAGAGGCTACAGCTTTGACTGAAGTACTTCCCACAATCACTACACTCATAAGGTTTTGCACCAGTGTGAACTCTGCGATGCTGAATGAAGGTAGTGTTATGCCTGGAGCACTTCCCACAATCACTACATTGATGCAGCTTTTCTCCAGTGCATAAAGAGGTGAGTATTCTCCTTAAAAGATTTACCGCATTCACTACACTTATATGGTTTTTGTCCAGTGTGAAATTTGTTGTGTTTTGTGAGGGAAGACCTATGGTGGAAGGACTTCCTACATTCACTGCACTCATAAGGTTTTTCTCCAGTGTGAATGTTGTGGTGTCTACTGAGGTTACAGTACTGACTGAAGGACATCCCACAACCACTACATTGATATGGCTTTTCTGCAGTGTGAACTCTCTGGTGGGTAAAGAGGTCATAATTGCACCTAAATAATTTTTCACATTCACTACATTTGTATGGCTTTTATCCAGTGTGATCTCTGTGGAGTTTAATGAGGTGAGACATTTGAATGAAAAGTTTCCTATAATCAGTACACTCATAGGACTTTTCTTCAGTGTGAACTCTCCTATGCCTATTGTGGTTAAAGATACATGAAAACACTCTCCCACATGGATTACACTTATAATTGACTTCTCCAGAGCGGACACCCAGATATTGAACAAGGTTATGGTTGTGGCTTGCAGATTTTTCAAATTCATCCCACTGGTGATATGTTTTCCTATTGAGAAATTCATCTGAAATCTCACTGCCACTGTGTGACTTCTCAGTGTCAGGAGGGGCCTGGTTCTGGAGATGCTCTGACATGACTGGGAAGTCTTCCTCAACCTCCCTATTGTTTGAAGGCAGCCCTGATAAGTAGAAACTGAACCTGGTCATAAACAAGGCCCTGTCCACAGCTTCTTTCCAGGGCTTCCCTCCACTGGCATTCCTCTGTTGCTGCTGAGGGTTTTCATTGAAACAGAAGTCTCTCACACACGAAATAGTGAAGAGGCCTTTCTGCTCAAAGTCTGCTTGTGGCTCAGTCAGGTGCAGAATATCTTTGAACACAGAGAAACACCTCCCACAGAGATGGGTCCTCTGGGTTGCTGGAGCTGTCTTAAAAGCACTAACCTGTGACTCTCCTTCTGCAGATACACTCTGCTCAGAACAGGTCTCTGTAACATCTGTTTTATGCCAACAACCTGAAAACAGAAAAACAGTGATGAAATGAATGTCAACTGTGGTGTCAGGTAGAAGTCTCATTACAAAAGTGTGTTACACATAAAACATTAATTCCATGCAATTGTCTGACAGTAAAGTATCTGAAGGAAATATTGATAAGATGCTGCTGTGAAGATTTGGGCCTCTGTAGATCACCATACAGAGAAGACTTCAAAGTATGAAAGAAACATGGCAAGCACCACATGGAACTGAAATTGGATCATCTGTTCCTGCATCTGCATCAACAGAGGTTCTCTGCTGGTGACATGGGCCAGCTGTGCAGAAGGTTGGCTACATCTTATTCCACATAAAATTCAAGAAATGAGAAGCTTGTATCAGGGTCTAGTGAAGTACTTCTGTGAACCTCATAACAAAAATGCATATCAATATTTGAAAATATTCCAGCCCTAACCGGTTTGACTCATATAGCATTGGATTGTGGACTGAAGAGCTCCAGGTTCCATTCCTGTGGAGGCATGTACTGTGGTTGCAGGCTCATCCCCAGTAGGCGGTGTGTAGGAGGGTGCTGGTTGATGTTTCTAACTTTACCATCCTTCTTACTTTATCTCTGTAAGAAATTCAATTAAATACACTTTTTTAAAAAAAGAAAGGAAAATACTGCAGATAGAATAGTTCAGAGAAACAGGTGATGGAAAAGGGCAAAAGAGGGAAGGTAACCAGAAACCAGAAAGGCACAGATTAAAAGATAAGTCAGAGAAGTGTCAAGCATGGAAATGAAAAGGGAGAAATGAAGGTGATAGTGGTACCTTAACCTAAACTTGTTGAACATGAGAAGTTTCCTGGTATGATCTAAACACCACCCTTTTGTCATAATTCACCTGAATTGCAATTCAGGAGGGCCAGGCAACACTTTAGATCATTCTACATGTTCACCCTGTGAAAAACAGGGTTATTGTTGTGTCTCCTACTGTACAAGAACATAGAACACCAATATTTAGAGATTGATTGAAAGACAACAGAGGAGAGTATGCAGTACTGACCCAGAGCATGCAATAATATTGAGCGAATAGAATATTACAAAGAATGGAAAGAGGTATATCAAGAACCACCCATATTTGATGCATGAAGAGACCATAACGTGGCACAGTCAGTCACAAAGAGCCTTTAGTTGAAGGAATGGTGCAGAAGCGGAAACCATGGATGTGGACATAGTCACCGTCTCAGAAGAGAAAGTGTAAGCTGGACATATTAAGTTGTTTGCAACAATCAAGACCACGAAACACCTCCTTAACCATTTGGGGCTATGGATGTGAGGGATATTCATGGAGTCCTTTGCTCAGATCTCTCCAAATTACTCAGAACTCTCAGCCACAGCACATTAGACAGGACAATGGAGAAAACAATTACAGCCCCTGGTCTGGCTGTGTGAGCCATATCCGGACAAGAAAGGAAGAGGGGACATCACCTCAGGACACTATGAGAGATGAGAAGGTCTTATCTACAGATGAGACCAGTGCAAACACTTCTACCATCATCTTGCAGTACAGAAGTTTCTGAGCCTCAACAAGGAGCCCCCACTCCTCCTCAGAGAAGGCGATGGCCACGACTTCAAACAGGACCCTGTGCCTGGAACAACCTCTCACTTCGCATACAACTGGTTGCCCAAAACAGCAACCATTCACATGACTCAAACCTGGACTCAGCATTCTGGGCTTGGTGTTTCATCAAGGTCCACAGGTCCCAGGCCAGGAAGAGGGTCTAGACAGTTCCTGTCACCACTATCTCAGAGGCCACAAGAATATGAGGTTCCGAAATAAGCTCTACAATCCAGTCCCCTACGGGCTCTGCATCTGCTGGAAACTGTGGGAACTAAAGGTCTGTTGAGAGCCTGGCACCCACCCCGATGGGTTGAGGCTGCTCAGGGCCCTGGCCCAGCCCCAGGGCTGGGTGATGCCTGCGTGACCTCAGGGCTTTCACAGGACTTCTTCCTGTCCCTCAATGCTGTCCTCTCTCTTCTAGTATGTTCTTCCTCTGAGAAGTTTGGAGAAAAATTCAGAACCCGAATTCACACTTTGTCCCGCTTTGATTCACAACCATTGATGGCAGCAGCTTCCTGAAAATGGAGTAAAACTCCTCACACAAAACTTTGCTTCATCTTCATTGTAGCTTTTAGACATAAAACAGGCCAAGGTGTCCACACCCCTCCCTCCTCAGTCGCACCACCACGGCCTTACAAGGTGGCTTTTCAGCCTGTCACCCTCTCCCACCCAATCACACAATGTGGCACCCAAAGCAACTCACTGTTCTGGCGCTCAGACCTGGGATGCAGGACAGGACAGGTACCGACACCGGATGATGGAGGGTTAATGAGGTGGGGACGAGTTGAACTCTGGAAACAGTAACTGGTTTGGGAGGCACAGAGGACTCAATCCTGGTCTTTTGTGGCTCAACCAGCCTCAGATACACAACTGCACTGCGGAGACACTGCCTCTGAGGCCTTGGGACCCAGCACTGGAGTCTCTGATTCTGTGAACACACTGTAAAGGTCAAACTCACAACCAGGAGAAAGACGTTGGATGTCAATCTCCAACCAATGAGCACAGGGATAATGGGCCTCTCCTGGGTTTTAATTGGATAAATCCATCCTTAGCGCATGGGCTTTGGGTAATGTAGCAATCTAGCCTCCCATGAGGAACTAAGATCCCAGTCACCCACTGATCAATGTGAATAATATTCTGGGGTGTCCAAGTGACACTGGGAACTGACAACCTTAGGTTTTGGGGCTGATCACTTTTCTGGGGAGTGTTGTATACAAAACTGAACTCTTGTTTGGAAACATTTCAGATTCTGTGACCCTTAAAATGCTTCCTCAGCATTTTAAAGTGTTATTACAATTATTCCTAAAGACTATAAATCTAACCGGGTAAATATTTGTAAAGGTATATTAATTGACTTTTAAAGAGAGGAGAGAATGGCTGCTTTCTACATGACCCCTAATGGCATACAGCCCATAACCACAGCAGGTGCCAGAAAATAAGAACTGAACTGGCAATCTTTCTGTGCATGGGACTACAATCAACAAACTGAGCTACTCCAACTGGGTTTTTTTAAACATCAAAATATGACATTATTAAGAGGAAAAGCAGGCTATGCGAGAATATATGTAATCCTATCATATTCCTTTAAAAAGAAAATTTGAAAGAATGAGACCAAACATTGACAGTTCCTACATTGTCCCTGGTCAGTACACATTGTGACATGAAGGAGCCGACAGTTACTGAATGTTTACTACAGGTGCCAGGCCCTGGATTCAATACTTTACCTGTATTATTATTTCATTTAACCGTCTTTGCAACCCGAGGTGGTTTAACCATCTATTTAATGGGGCGGAAACCCAGGCTCAGAGGCCCAATGTAAATTGACTGATTATAGAGGTAATAAAGGCAGGGCTGGAAGTAAGACCCAGGTGATGCTAACAACAGAGCACTGGCTTCTAATGTTAGGCTCTGCTGCCTCCTACAGGGTAGAATAGGGTATGCATTCCCATTAGGACAGGCTAGATGTTATTGTGGGTTACAAGCAGCCCCAAAGCTTTAGTGGCTTAGAGTAAAGAAGGTATCTTTCTTGTTCAGAGCACACGAACAGCCTGGTTCTCCTGGAATCAGGATAAAGGAGCAGCCAACATGTAGGTTCATGGTGAGTGAGTGTTGACTCACTGATCCCAGACTCTTCTGTTAGAGGTGACAGGCTTGACTCCCAGCTCATTTCATTGGTCAAAGAATATCACTGGCTGCTGCCAACATCAGGGTGTCAGTAGCAGAGCCTACCCTACTTGATGAGCCCCAGTAAGGTGACCCTATGGTGACAGACACCTTTGGGGCTGCGCAGGGACAAAGGACAAGAGTGAGGATTGGTAGGAAATGACCCTGGAAGTCAGTCAGGATGGTTTGCTTTCTCCTCCTCCACTGAGACTTTGTTCCCGAGCTGCCCTAAACTCAAGATTCATTGGAGTGAACTTCAGAAAAAAGACTTGGGTCAGATGTCATTGGCAGAAAACTCTGAACCCACTTCTGAGTGTGACTCTGGGTAACTCCCTGCTGCCAGGGCTCACCCACTGTTTGGGGCGTGAAGACCACATTTAAGAGAGTTGACTGAAAGGTTACTGCATGGCAAGTATTCCAGTGTCCATGTTCTTTTATATTAACAGCAGTCACTACTCTGCCTTAAAAGCTGAACAGTCCTCTTTCAGTTAAAATAATAAATTTATTTAAACCATTTGAAAAAGGTTCTCAGCACACATTTTAACTAAGAAGATAAATACAATGCAAAGACATGTATGAAAAAATATTTATCATAAAATAATCCTCAGCACATGGAATTAAAATAAGAGCAAGTTAATGTTATCTGCATTTCTGGAATTACTATTTGAAAAGATTAACCATTGTATGCCCTTGCTGGGTAGCTGTGGGAAACTTGTTGTGCTTGATGGCCATTTTATAGTAAGCTCCAGCCACATTAGCACTAACCTCGGGCTAGTTTCTATTACCCCAAACCCTATCTTTCCCGTAAGCCAGGTGTTTCGCCTTAAGGTTAGGAATTTTGGCTAACTTTCTCCTTCTCCCTATAAATACCCCGATCTACTGCTGAATACTTAATCAGAACTTTGTCTTGTCTCTATTCCTTGTGTCTCTTGTCCCTTTCATCCCCACTCCCCTTCTAGGGTCCTCGTTGACTTAACCCGAGGGTCGGGACAGGTAGCAGATAATTGGGAATTTTTATAGACTGGTAAGCCAAAGAGAATGTCCATTATGGGTCACAGTTCGGCATATCTTAAAACTGAAAGGAAATGAACTCCCCTCCTTCTTGTCCTATAGGGCTGGGACCCCTGCCTAAAACCCCTCCCTTTTCTGGGAGTGGCCACAAGTGTGCCAGCAATGTCTTAACTTCCCCGACCCCCACCCAAATGGACCAATGAAGCTCCAGGGACACAGCTAAGGCCCTAATTAGGCTTAACCACAGAAAGACCCCAATTCAAGTGATCAATCTCTGTAACCTTCATCACTTTCCGAAGCCCCCTAATTATCCTACCCCATAAAACTCATTGTTCCCGCCCTGTCCGGTCTCTCGCCTCGCTGCTGCATCAGAAAGAGGCTGAGAGCCAAACCCGGGTTTGAATAAAGACTCTTTGCTTTTGCATCAGAAAAGGCTCCTTAGTGGTGGATTATTCGGGACCCCAAACTCTGGGCACAACAAAACATTCAACTGCACAACAGTGTGATACGTAAAACATATGTCTATAAATAGAACTGAATGCAAATATTCCCAGAAGAGTTATGTAAAATACCCCAAACCTGGAAATAACAAAAAACATAGATCAATTAATAAAGTGGTTATTTTCAGAACCAGTATTACTCAGCAATAAAAAAAAAAATTTAACTCTTCACAAGCATTTGTATTGAATCTGAAAATGATTGTATGGCAAGGAGGTAATCAGTATTCTTTAAAATGTACCCATCAAAAAGTGCCCATAAAATTATGAACAGTATAAACTCCTCTATTGTAAAGAATGGAAAATCCCTGAGTGTATGAATAGCCAAGAAAGGCAGAAAGAGAGATTAGAAAAGGGCGATAGGAAAATAGTTGGTGTGGCAAAGAAGGTATAGAGTTGTTAGTATGGAAAATAATACAACAATTAAAACTAGTAAACAGTAATAAACTCTGCCCCAGCCAGTGTCCTCAGTTGGCTGGGTGTGATCCCATTCACTGACAGGTCTCTGGTTTGATTCCAGGTCAGTGAACATCCCCAAATGGGTTTCCAGTGTGGTGTGCAGGAGGCAGCAGACCTATGTTTACCTCTCTCTTCCAGTCTCTCTCTCTCCCAAAAATAAGAATAAAACTATTTTCTAAAAAATTTACTAAAAACGCCAAGACCGGTTTGGCTCAGTGGATAGAGCGTCAGCCTGCGGAGTGAAGGGTCCCAGGTTTGATTCCGGTCGGGGGCATGTACCTTAGTTGCCGGAACATCTCCAGTGTGGGGCGTGCAGGAGGCGGCTGATTGATGTCTCTTTCTCATAGATGTTTCTGACTTTCTATCCCTCTCCCTTCCTCTCTGTAGAAAATCAATAAAATATATTTAAAAATAATTCTTAAAAAGAATAATCTTTGTGTTTTGCACACATACAACTGTTGTTGCCCCACCCTGTGTAGGAGTTACAGGTGGTTTATGTCACATGTGACAGTTCCACAGCTTTATCTCTAGGTCAGCGCTCACCAAGTAGCACATATAAGACAGGTGCACTTTATTGCATGCCAGTTCTCATTTGCTGGGAGGACCATCCTTGCCTCAGTGGCAGCAAATGTTGTTAAGTAGGGAAGACTATTGCCATTGGAATAAACAGGAATGCTGACTGGTTACAAAAGACACATCTTGCGTCTGATTCCAGCATTATCCTCCCTCTAGCTTTGAGGTCTTGCCTGTGGAGCAACAACCTTGAGATGAACACCCTAAGGGGCCAGGGAAATGCACAAAACCAGGAGATTATTTTGTCTGCTAGCGACGCAGCTATAGGACATAGTGATGGAGGTCATCAGAAAGTTCTCAAAGATCATACTAGCCACAGGATATGAAATAATTAGAATTTATGTCCAAAACAGGAACTTGTTAACCACTTTAACTGCAGTGTCTGCCATAAATATGAAAACAGTAATTCTGTTCCAAATTAAATCTTAGCTCAGAATCTTCCAAAAAATGACACCAGGCTATAAAATCTCATACATTATGACACAATGTCCTCTTTGGAGTGTGGAAAGTACTTCCCCTAAACATTGCTGACACTTATATAAACATACTGTGAACAGAGAATATAATTCATATTGATCACAGGAGCTCAATAAAGCCCGCCTGTACAGGGCAACCATTGACCTCTACAACATAAGAGGAAAGAGACCGCAAATTCGAACCACGTCATGCGCACTTTCTTTCAAGGCCTTGGTCAGCAATACAAAATCAGTCAATATTGAACAGATTGCCTTTCTGCCATCAAGTTGTCCCTTCCAAAGCACAGAAAGTTTGAGATCACAGCATATTGTTTACCTCTCGATCCTGACAGAACACAAATTTCCTTTCAATCATCCCATGGAGAGAATAGAACCAACAAAATTAAAGGTACAAAAGAAAAATCTCTTACATAAAGATCATAAACTAGCTGAGACTGGTTTGGCTCAGTGGATAGAGCGTCAGCCTGCGGACTGAAAGGTCCCTGGTTCAATTCCGGTCGGGGGCATGTACCTTGCTTGCGGGCACATCTCCACTGTGGGGCATGCAGGAGACGGCTGATGGATGTCTCTCTCTCATCTATGTTTCTTTCTATCCCTCTCCCTTCCTCTCTGTAAAAAAAATCGATAAAATATATTAAAAAAAAAGATCATAAACTAGAACACAGGACAATAAGTTTGCAGGTTGATGAACTGGAACCTGAAACACTTCATCTCAGCATAATGTGAGATCCACAATGAACCTGAAAGAGGTAGCACTTCTTGGACTGGGGCCAGGCCAATTCTCTGGTCAGAAATAAAGGAATGAAGATTCATCCAGGAGCTCACAATGTTCAAACTTTTCTCAAGCACAACCCCACAGTATCCAGGGCTTTGATGGATGTATATTCTTCAAGTGAGGCAGATGGTAGGGGTGAAATATCTTGCAAATTCTTCCAGTGACATCCAATCAGGTTATAGTCCTGAGTAGATTAGCAAGTGGGATCCAGTTTCAGAAAGTGTCACTTATACCTGAAACTTAAGAGGTATCTAGCAGAGTGTATGTTCTGAAAAAGGGATTCGCATTCAGGTAAAAGGGGTAAATGTTTCTCCTCTGGTGTTGTTCTTCTGAGTGAGAAAATAAAACATTCCCTGCACATTGAAAGCTTTTTTCCATTGTGTACTCTCATTTGTTGAATGAGGAAAGATTTGTAGAGGAAAGATTTCCCACATTCAGTACTTTATGAGGCCCCTTTCCAGTGTGACCTCTTTGGTGTCTAATAAGAGAAGAGCTTCTGCTGAAAGACATCCCACAGTCATTACACCCATAAGGTTTTTCTCCAGTGTGAATTCTGTGGTGTTTAATAAGGTAAGACCTTTGACTGAAGCACTTCCCACAATCCCTACATTGATATGGTTTTTCTCCAGTGTGAACACTCTGGTGGATAAGGAGGTGACTTTTCTGTCTAAAACTTTTCCTACATTCACTACACTCATAAGGTGTTTCTCCAGTGTGAACTCTGTGGTGTTTAGTGAGGCTAGACATATCATGGAAGCACTTCTCACATTCACTACACTCATAAGGTTTTTCTCCAGTGTGAACTCTGTGGTGTTTCGTGAGTCTAGACTTCTCATGGAAGCACTTCCCACATTCACTACACTTATACGGTTTTTCTCCAGTATGAACTCTCTTGTGGGTAAAAAGGTCACAATTGTGCCTAAATGATTTTCCACATTCACTACACTCATATGGTTTTTCTCCAGTGTGAATTCTCTTGTGGGTAAAGAGGTTATAATTGCGCCTAAATGACTTTCCACATTCACTACATTTGTAAGGCTTTTCTCCAGTGTGAACCTTGTGGTGTTCAGTGAAGGAAGACCTTTGCTTGAAGGGCTTCCCACAGTGAGTACACCGATAAGACTTTCCTCCTGTGTGACCTCTACTATGTCTATTGAGGTTAAAGGTACTTCTGAAAACTTTCCCACATATATTACACTCATATTTCCCTTCTCCAGAGAACATTCCCTGATGTTGAACTATGTTCTGAGTGTGGCTGGCAGCTTTTTCACAATCCCATTGGTGATGCCTTTTTCTATTGAGAAATTCCTCTGAAATGTTACTGTCACTCTGTGGCTCCTTAAGGCTGAGAGTGGACTGGTGCTGCAGAAGCTCTGAAATGGCTGGGAAGTCTGTCCCAAGTTCCCCGCTGGTTGAAGGCAGACCTGATAAGTAGAAGCTGAACTTGCTCACAAATGAGGCCCTGTCCACAGCTTCTTTCCAGGGATTCTCTCCACTGGCGTTCCTATGTTGCTGGTGAGGGTTTGCACTGAAACAGAAGTCTCTCTCATGTGAATTAGTGAAGGCGGCTTTTTGCTCAAAGTCTGCTGCCTGTGACTCAGTCAGGTGCAGAATATCTTTGAACACAGAGAAACACCTCCCACAGAGATGGGTCCTCTGTATTGCTGGAGTTGTCTTAGAGGCATTAACCTGTGACTCTCCTTGTACAGATACACGCTGCTCAGAACAGGTCTCTGCAACATCTGTTTTATGCCAACAACCTGAAAACAGAAAAATCGTGTGAAATCAATATCGACTCTGTGACAGGGAGAAGTCTCATTACAAAAGTGTGTTACACATAAAATGTTAGTTCCATGCAATTGTCTGAGAGTAACATATCTGAAGGAAATATTGATAAGATGCTGCTGTGAAGATCTGGGCCTCTGAAGATCACCATACCGGGAAGACCTGAAACAAAATATGAAATGAATATGGCAAGCACCACATGGAACAGAAGCTGAATCGTATGTTCATGCATCTGCCAACACAGTGCAGCAGGGCTTGTCTGCTGGTGACATGGGCCAGCTGTGCAGAAGGTTGCTACATCTTATTCCATGTAATTATTAAGAAACAAAAAAGCTTGTGTTGAAGTCTAATGAACCACATCTGTGCACCTCATAACACATATGCAGGTCAATATTTGAGAATACAGCAAATAGAACAGTTCAGAGGAACACGCGATGGAAAGGGGCAAGAAGGTGAAGGTAGCCGGAAACCAGGAAGGCACAGATTCAAAGATAAGTCAGGGAAGTGTCAAGCATGGGAATGAAAAGGTAGAAATGATCTGCTGCCAGTGGCCTCCCAACCTAAACTCTGTTAAACATGAGCCATTACCTGGTATGATCTAAACACCACCCTTATGTCATACCTCCCCTTGTTGCAATCAAGAAGGCCTGATCGGGGAGAATCCAAGATGGTGGCATAGGTAAACACCTACACTGCTGCCTCGCACAACAATTTCAAAACTACAACTAAAAGACAGAACAGACATCATCCAGAACCACAGGAAAGCTGGCCGAGTGTAAGTTCTACAGCTAGAAGGAAAGCGAGGGGCTCACAGAAACCCAGAGGAGCTGCAAAAAGCTAAGGTATGGAGACGCGCGCACTGAGAGAGCGGGTGCTGGAGTACCTGGCTGGCTTTCTCTGGCGGGAGGGAAACAGAGACTCCCAACGGCATTGAACCCCTTCTCTTATGACACTAAACCCCAGATCCAGTCGAAACTCATACGGGGGGAGTTTGGACTGTGAAAAGGGAGAGGTGTACGGAAATTTAGGGGAGTCGCAGAAGATCAGGTCCGCTCTCGCACGTGCACGGTGCTGCGCGCAGGACAGATTGCTGATTGTGCCGCTGGCTTTCGCGAGTGGGCGGGAGACAGACCCTTCGAACTGTGCCACTTCTGAGTCCACTGGGCCCCTGTTTCGGGCGAAACCCTGGAGAGACCTAGACTCGTGTGGTCCTGGTGCGCAGGGGAGCTGAAAAGGCAGCAGTTAGAGGCACTGGAGGCGCCCGCACAAGGACCGCTCCAGCGATTACCCAGTCACGTGAGACTCAGGGGCCGTGGAGGGCGGGGCCGACTGGAAGACAAGGCAGTCCCTTAAGCCCTGAGACTCCACCCCTCCCAAGCTCAATAGAGGCTTCTGTGGTTTTGTGTCTGGTATCATAAGGCTGAATTCAACACAGAAGTTTCCCCGGCATAGTGAAAATGCTGAGACAAGGGATCACAAACAAAAGAAATGGAGGGGAAAAAACGACTGGATATAGAGTTCAAAACCACACTTATAAGGTTTTTCAAGAATATGCTAGAAAAGTTGGATAAATTTAGTGAGACCCAAGAGGAGATGAAAAAGGACCAACTAGAGATCTAAAAGGTCCAACTAAAGATGATAAAGGACCAAATAGAAATTAAACATACACTGACTGAAATAAAAAATATTATACAGAGTCCTAACAGCAGACTAGAGAAAGGCAAGAATCAAGTCAAAAATTTGAAATATAAAGAAGCAGACAACATTCAACTGGAAAAGCAAGAAGAGAAAAGAATCCAAAAATGTGAACATAATGTAAAAGGAGACTCTGGGACAGCTTTAAGCGTACCAACATCAGAATTGTGGGGGTGCCAGAAGAAGAGAGAAAGATACTGAAAACCTATTTAAAGAAATAATGACTGAAAACTTCCCACATCTGGTAAAAGAAATAGACTTACAAGTCCAGGAAGCACACAGAACTCCATATAAAAGGAATCCAAAGAGGACCACACCAAGACACATCATAATTAAAATGCTAGGAGCAAAAGACAAAGAGAGAATATTGAAAGCAGCAAGAGAAAAACAGTTCATTACCTACAAGGGAGCACCCATACGACTGTCAGCTGACTTCTCAACAGAAACGATGCAGGCCAGACGGGAGTGGCAAGAAATATTCAACGTGATGAATAGCAAGAACCTACAACCAAGAATAATCTATCCAGCAAAGCTAACATTCGGAATTGAAGGGCAGATAAAGAGCTTCACAGATAAGAAAAAGCTAAAGGAGTTCATCAACTCCAAACCAGTATTATATGAAATGCTGAAAGGTACTCTTTTAGAAGAGGAAGAAGAAGGTAAAAGCCCAAAAATTATGAATAACAAATACATATCTATCAACAAGTGAATCTAAAAATTAAGTGAATTAAAGATTTGATCAACAGAATAAACTGGTGAATATAATAGAATCAGGAGCACAGAAAGGGAGTGGACTGATAATTCTCAGGGGGGAAGGGGTGAGGGGTGTACAGGGAGAGACTGGACAAAAATCATACACCTATGGATGAGATCAATGGGAGGGAGCTAAGGGCAGAGGGAGTGGTGGGAGCTGGGTGGAGGGGTGCTATGGAGGGGAAAAAAGAGAAACAAATGTAATAATCTGAATAATAAAGATTTAATTAAAAAAAAAAAAAGAAGGCCTGATCAGTTTGACTCAGTTGATAGAGCATCGGCCCACAGACGGAAGGGTCTCAGGTTCAATTCCAGTCAACGGCATATACCATGGTTGCAGGCAAATCCCCAGTAGACAGTGTGCAGGAAGCAGCTGATTGATGTTTTTAACTCTCTATCCCTCTCCCTTCCTATATGTGAAAAGTAATAAAATAAATAAAAAAAAAAACACAATAGGGCCTGGCAGCCCATTAGAGCACCTTGCATGTTCACCCTGTGATAAAACAGGTTTCTCCTTGAAACTTTTACAGTACAAGCAAATAAAACACCAATATTCTGAGTTTTATTGAAAGACAACAGAGGTGAGCAGCCAGCACTGACCCAGAATAAGAGAACATGAAATAGTATTCAGGGAATGGAGTAATACAAACAATTGGAGGAGGTCTTTCCAGAACTGCCCATGGTTCATGCAAGTAAAGACCATACCCTGGCACAGTCAGTCACAAAGAGCCTGTAGCTGGAGAAATGGTACAGAAGTGGAAGCCAGGGATGTGTACATAGACACACTCCCAGAAAGAGAAAGCGGAAGCTGGGCCCATTAAGCTGTTTGCAACAATCATGACTCCCAGGCACTTCCTGCCTATGTGAGGCTATGGGTGAGAGGGATATTCATGGAGGCCTTTGCTCTGGGCTCCCCACACACTCAGCACTGTCAGCCACAGCACATCTGACACGATAATGGGATAAAATGGAAGAGCCTGTGGTCTGGCTGTGGGAGAGAGAAAGTTGTTTTGAGAATAACGAAAGAGAGGGTATCACCTCAGGACACTGGGACAATGTGAAGCTCTTACCTGCAGATGAGACCAGTGCAAACACTTCCAGCATCACATCGCGGTACAGAAGTCTCTGAGCTTCAACCAGGAGCTCCCACTCTTCCTGAGAGAAGACAATGGCCACATCCTCAAAGTCCATATCCTGTTGTAATGGGCACAGTTCAGTCCATGATCAGTTCTCTGCTAGGCTTTTTCTTTCGTCATATTTCCCACTCTTCATATCCATCTGCTCCCTAAACTCCCCCATCACTGA
>JAAGEH010000269.1:260141-273736 GCA_011751065.1 Lasiurus cinereus | reverse complement strand
GGGGTCCACCAGCCTCAGACACACCTGCCCAGCGGGACGCCGCCTCCTTCACCTCCTCCTCCTTCTCCTGGCGACCAGGGCGCTGAAGACTGTGAGCGCGTGAACAGTTCCAAAAAGTCAAAATGTCCGCCACGAGCAAGACAACGGAAGTTCCGTAGTAACAGCAAGCGGAGGTTCTTATTGCCCCTTGCGTAGGCTCATTGCCTTCTGGGTAATGTAGTTTCCTCACCCGCCCAGCAGAGGGCTCGCTCTCCAGCCCAAGAACTGGAGGAACAAGGTGTGTGGAGCTGCAGTGGCTCTGGGGAAGGAGGACTGGGAGAGATCTTCCAAAAAATATATTCACAAGGGAAATGGAAGACATCTCAACAACATCAATAAAAAATACACATTTAAAAATATATTTCAGAAGAGCACCCAGCTGGTGTTGCTGAGTGGTTGAGCATCAGCCTATGATCCAGGAAGTCAGGATTCTATTCCTAGTCACGGCACATGTGTGCCTTAGGGGTTCAATTCCAAGTGTGGAATGGACTTGCAGGAGGCAGGTAATCAGTGATTATCTCTCATTAATGATGTTTCTATCTCTCTCTTCTTTTGTCTAAAATATATATAAAGTGTATAAAATATACATATATAGAAGGAGAATCCAAGATGGCGGCATAGGTAAACACCTAACACTGCTGCCTCGCACAACAATTTCAAAACTACAACTAAAAGTCACTTGAGTTACCGAGGAAGGAGAGACATTTAAGCAGCTGACTTAGATGAGGAACAGTTGCTGTTCAGTTATAATGATAAATTTATTTAAACAATTTGAAAAAGATTCTCAGGAGACATTTTAACAAAGAAGATAAATACAGGGCAAGGAATGTGTAAAAAATGTTCAGTATAAAATATTCCTTGGTAGATAAAATGAAAACAAGAGCAATTTAACATTATATGCATTTCTGAGGTTACTACTTAAAAAGGTTAATCATTGTATACCCTTGAAGGGTAGCAAAAAATTTGGAATTTTTATATACTGTGGGTTACTGGTAAGCCAAATGAAATGACCATTTTGAGTCACAGTTCTGCATATCATAAATTTAAAACATTCACCTACACAACAGTGTGATAAGTAAAACATATATTTATATAAAGAGCTGAATACAAATATTCCCAGGAGGGTTATGTATAATACCATAACCCTGGAAATAAGAAAAACATAGGTCAATTAATAAAATGGTTAGTCACAGAACCCAGTAATACTCATCAATCACAAAAAATTGAACTCTTCACACAAGCATTTATATTGAATCTCAAAACAATTGTGTGGCATGGAGGAAACTAGAATTTGTTAAAAATGTACATATTGAAAAGTGCTTATAAAATTATGAACAGTCTATTGAACAAAGTGTGATTTTCTGCCATCAAGCTGTGCCTTCCAAAACACAGAAAGTTTAAGATTACACCATATTGTTTACCTGTCCATGCAGATAGAACACACTTTTCTTTCAATCATCCCAGATAGAGACTAGAACCAACAAAATGAAAGGTACAAAAGAAAAAACTCCTTTACATAAAGATCATAAACCAGAATACAGGACAGCAAGAGGTTGGAAGTTTCATGAATTGGAACATGAAACACTTCATCTCAGCATAATGTGAGAGCCATAATGTCCCTGAAAGAGGAGCACTTCTTGGTGGAGGAAGTGGGCTCTGGACAAATCCTGGACCCGGGAAATTCACTGGTCAGAAATAAAGGAATGACAATTCATCCAGGAGCTCACAATATTCATAATTTTCTGAAACAGAATCCCAGAGAATGCAGGGGTTGTGACAGATGCACACTCTTTATGTAAGGCAGGTGGGAGGGGTGAAATATCTTCCAGAAAAAAATTTTCCTATGACATAAATTTGTTTGTAGTCCTGAGTAGATCAGCAAATTGGATCCAGTTGCTGAAAGTGTGACTTATACCTGAAAGTTAGGAGGCATCCAGCTTAGGGCATGTTCTGAAAAAGGGGTTTGCATTCAGGTAAATGGAGATAAAAGCTTCTCCTCCGGTGTTGTTCTTCTGAGTGAGAAAGTAAAACATTCTCGGCATATTTAAAGCTTTTCTCCAGTGTGTCCTCTCAAATGTTGAATGAGGAAAGATTTGTATCAAAAAGATTTTCCACATTCAATGATTTATGAGGCCCTTTTCCAGTGTGAACTCTGTAGTGTCTAATGAGATTAGAGCTTCTGCTAAAGGACATGCCACATTCACTACACTCATAAGGTTTTTCTCCTGTGTGAACTCTCTGGAATTGAATGAGAGTAGAGCTTCTGATAAACGACTTCCCACAGTCACTACACTCATATGATTTTTCTCCAGTGTGAACTCTGTGGTGCTTAGTGAGGTGAGAATTTTCATGAAATGACTTCCCACATTCACTACAAACGGTTTTTCTCCAGTGTGAATTCTGTGGTGCTTAGTTAGGTTAGAGTTCTCATGGAAGCACTTCCTGCATTCACTACACTCATACGGTTTTTCTCCAGTGTGAATTCTGTAGTGATGAATAAGGCTAGACTTCTGACTGAAGCACTTTGAACACTCACAACATTGATACAGTTTTTCTTCAGTGTGAACATTCTGATGGATAAAGCAATAATAATTGTGCCTAAAAGATTTCCCACACCACTACATTTGTAAGGTTTTTCTCCAGTGTAAAATCTGTGGTGGATAAGGAGGTGATGGTTGGCGTAAAAGTTTTCTCACATTCACTACACTCATAAGGTTTTTCTCCAGTGTGAACTCTCTTGTGTTCAGTGATGTGAGAACAGTCATGAAAGAACTTCCCAAATTTACTACACCCATATGGTCTTTCTCCAGTGTGAACTCTTTTGTGATTAAAGAGGTCATAATTGCACCTAAATGATTTTCCACATTCACTACATTTGTAATGGGAAGAGTTCTTTCAAGAACCACCCATGGTTCATGCACGAAGAGACCATAACCTGGCACAGTAAGTTACAGAGAGCCTTTAGCTGATGTGGACATAATCACCGTCTCAGAAAGACAAACTGCAAGCTGGACATATTAAGTTGTTTGTAACAATAAAGACCCTGAGACACCTCCTTAACCATTTGAGGCTATGGATGTGAGGGATATTCAAGGAGTCCTTCGCTCAGGTCTCTCCAAATTACTCAGCATGCTGAGCCACAGCACATTAGACAGGAAAATGGGGAAAACAATTACAGCCCCTGCTCTGGCTGTGAGAGCCACATCCGGACAAGAAAGGAAGAGAGGACATCACCTCAGGACACGAGGAGAGATGAGAAGGTCTTACCTACAGATGACACCAATGAAAACACTTCTACCATTGTCTTGCAGTACAGAAGTCTCTGAGCCTCATCAAGGAGCCGCCACACCCCCTCAGAGAAGGTGATGGCCACGTCTTCAAAGTTCATATCCTGTCATAATGGGCACAGTTCAGTCCATGATCAGTTTCTCTCCTACGATATTATGTTCACAATAATCCCCAACACTCACATCCATCTGCTCCCGACTCCTCACACCAGAAAAAATACCAGGCCTTGGTCCCATCAAAATCATTCATTCTTTCCTTCTGTTCCCTGCGACGCCTCCCAACAATAAGAGCATGTAAGCTTGCAGATGATACCTCTGCTCTGGAACTCACATGTAGACTATACCCCTTTTCAATACTGTGGGTGTCATGAACATAAAGTAGGGAGAGATATTGTCCATAAGGAGACTATGAGAGATTTGACACTATTCTCTCCCAGAAATCACCTTATTGTTCTCTGATTCAGGGTAATACAAGGTTACAGAATCATCGTTTAACCTTTTGAATTCAATCCCAGGGTGATGAAGCCATCATTTTGTACTACATGCTACACATAATTCTTTGAACCACACTTCTCACAGCTGCATTATCAGAGAGTCAACATCAAAGGTAACACATAAATGCCATAATGAGCACAGTTTATTTTCTAATCATCCTCTTTCTACAATTCTAATCCACCACCTCTGTAATGTATTTCTCTCTTACCCTCCTCCCTTCTACATGCCAGTGTAGATTTTCAAACCCAGATGACATTGATGTATGCAATCTCATTCCTATGGATCACTGTAACAGCACTCAACAACAAAAGGCAGGTGTGCACAAAATTTATTTGAAACTCTGGACCAGAAATGGACCACCACAATATACCCTCTTTTCAGGAATTAACCTGACATTCACCATATCGTATTTCTAGACATCATCAGAAATGGACTCAAATTCCATTTCCTCTTATGTCAATGTCAGGGCCCTTTAACTATGAAAGCACATGACTACTCCAATGGCACATCACTCTTTCTCCCACACCCATCTCACACCTGCACTCCCATACTCACAGCCCCTGTGGTGATCTCCTTGACTTCCTACTCATTATTGAGCATGTGTGTTGTAGTGACTGCTTGACAAACCAAACACGACAAAGTTCTGCAACAACTCTGAGAGTCCACACTCATTTAAGCAGCCTTGAGTTCTGCTATGGAAGCCTCCATCCTTGATTGTGTTTTCCTTCAACCTCAGTTACTGAGAACCACATCAGATCTCAGATACCCAGACTCCACCTCCATTGGATCTTCACCCTACCTCCCTTCAGTAGTCACAGCCTTTAGCACTCAAATCCCAAAACTAAGGTCCTCTAGCCCATGCCCAGAGTCTCACAGATGCCCAATCATTCCCCTAAGCCAGTGGGTGGCAAACCGTTGCTTGCAAGCGGTGATATGCCCCTCCCTTGACTAATGAGTAGCCGACCACTGACCTAGACTCTTGATTCCAATAATTACAGTCTGTTGTTGTTCCTTGAGAGTAAGGCCCTATCCAGGGGTGGGAAAACTCATTAATCAACAGAGTGCCAAAAGGGGGCTCGCAAGATGCATTTGCTGACCACTGCCCTAATCAAATCAACCAGACTGATGACAACACCCCACACTAAGGCTCAATCAAAATCCTGGTGTGGGTTTAACAAGTGAATATGCAACAGCTGCAGTCTCATCTTGTTTCGCTCACTCTTTGGTATCCAATTAAAAAGAAAGAAAATTAGTTAAAATTCCTACCTAGTCCCTAAATTCCCAAATACATTTTAGATAAGTTTCTATTCTGAACTGTTCCTCAGAGTTCCAGACGCTCATGAACTGTTGCCTGAAATGTCAGAAACCCTAACAGGTAAAATATACAAGTTTTGGTATCCCCAAATAACATTACACGTTCTAATATGAATATCTGCATCTCAGCAGCATACCCCAGCTGCCAAGTGAAAACCTTCACATCATCCCTGACTCTTACCTCTCTCTGAACCTCCAAATTAGAAATCCAGGTGGCCACATCTAAAACACAAATCCAGAATAAAAAGATTGTTTCGCCACCACAGCCATCATCATGGGCCAGAGGCATTCACAGCGGCTTCCATCCTAATCCTTTGCCACCTCCATCCCATGTATATTATTCATCATGCTGCAGCCATGGGGAATCCAATGAGATCTCGGTCACATGACTTGCCCCTATTGCTACAAACCTGCCATTGCTCCCATCACCTGCAGAACACACTTCCAAGATCTCACAAAGCTCTTCAAGACCTGATTCCTGTCCCATGGTTACCCGTTACTAATTTAAAGAAAAGACGCCTGCTTCCTAAATGAGCTCAGTCTTCAATCAAAGCCTTTACATATACAGGACCCTGTGCCTGCAAAAACCTCACATCCCATTCCACTCGTTGCCAAAAACAGGAACCACTCCCATGACACTAGACATGGACGTAGAATTGTGGGTTTGGTGTCTCATCAAGGTTCCCAGATCCAAGGTATAGAAGAGTGGGTGGACAGTTCCAGGACAACCCTATCTCAGAGACCACAAGAGTGTGAGACCCTGAAATAAGATCCACAACCCACTAAGCGGACCTGCATCTGCTCGAATCTGTGGGAACTAACCGTCTTTTGAGAACCTGTCACCCACTGCCAGGACCCATGGGCTCAGGTTGCTCAGGGTCCTTGCCCAGCCCCAGGGCTGGGTGATGCCTGAATGACCTCAGAGCTTTCACAAGACTTCTCCTTCCCATCCCTCACTGCTGTCCTCTTTATTCTAGTATGTTCTTCCCCTGAGAAATTTTGTGAAAAGGCTAAACCCTAACATACACTTTGTACCACTTTTGTTCACAGTCATCGATGGCAGTAGCTTCCTGAAAATGAAGTAAAACTCCTCACACAAAATTTTGCTTTATCTTCTTGGTTGCCTCTAGGCATAAAACAGGCCAAGGTTTCCCAATCCTCCCTGCTCAGTCACAACACCATGGCCTTACAAGGTGGCTTTTCTCCCACTGAGTTACAGCATGAACACCTTCAAGCAACTCACTGTTATGGCGCTGAGACCTGGGCTGCAGGACAGGACAGGCACCTACATGCAAGCCTGGAGGGTAAATGAGGTGAGGCTGGGTTGGACTCTGGAAGGAGAAAGTAGTTTGGGAGGCACAGAGGACTCAATCCCGGCCTGTTGTGACTCAGCCGGCCTCAGACACAACTGTACTGTGGGGACACTGCCTCTGAGGCCTTGAGACCCAGCACTGGAGCCTCTGATTCTGTAAATACACTGCAAAGGTCAAATTCACCACCAGAAGAAAGATGCTGGAAGTCAAGCTCCAACCAATGAGCACAGGGATAATGTGTCTCTACTGGGTTTTCATTGGCTAAACACATTCTTACCGCATGGACCTTTGGGTAATGTAGCAATCTAGCCTCACATGGGGCACTAGGATCCCAGTCACTCATTGACCATTGAGAATATTGTTCTGGGGGATCCAAGTGACACTGGGAACTGACTTTATGTTTTAGGGGCTAGTCACAAGTTTCTGGGGCGTGTTGTCTACAAAACTAAACTCTTGTTTGGAATAATTGTTTCAGATTCCGTGACCCTTAGAATGCTCCCTCAGGTGAAAGTATTATTTCAGTTATTCCTGGACACTACAAATCTAAATGGATAAATATGTGTAAAGGTATTTTAATTGACTTTAATGGAGAGAAGAAGTAGAGAATGGCTGCCTTCTACATGACCCCGGAATTAGATGCAGCCCATAACCACAGCAGGTGCCCTCAAATAAGAACTGAACTGACAATGTTACTGTGCATGGGACTCTACTCAACAAACTGAGCCACTCCAAATATTTTTTAACATCAAAATATGACATTAAGAGAAAAAGTAGGCTATGAGAGAATATATGTAATGCTCTCGTATTCGTTTAAAAAGAAAATTTGAAAGACTGCATGGACCAACACATTCACACTTCCTACTTTTCTGTGATCAGTACACATTGTGACATGAAGGAGCCGACAGTTACTGAATGTTTACTACAGGTGCCAGGCCCTGGATTCAATGCTTTACTTGCATTATTATTTCATTTAATCATCTTTGCAACTTAGAGGGTTTAACCATCTATTTAATGGGGAGGAAATTCAGGCTCAGAGACTCATGTAAATTGACTGATTGTAGAGTTAATAAAGGCAGGGCTGGATGTCAAACCCAGATGTATCTAACAACAGAGCTCTGGCTTCTAATGCTAGGCTCTGCTGCCTCCTAGAGGGTAGAATAGGGTATGCGTTCCTATTAGGACAGGCTAAATGCTATTGTGGGTTATAAGCAGCCCCAAAGCTTTAGTGGCTTAGAGCAAAGAAGGTATCTTTCTTGTTCAGAGCACACGAACAGCCTGGTTCTCCTGGAATCAGGATAAAGGAGCAGCCAACATGTAGGTTCCTGCTGGGGGTTATCAGAAATGGACATAGAAGGCTGCTCGTTTCACTGGTTCTAGACTCTTCTGTTAGAGGTGACTCCCACCTCATTTCATGGGTCAAAGCATATCACTGGCTGCAGCCAACATCAGGGTGTCAGTAGCAGAACCTAACTTATTCGTTGGACCCCAATCAGGCAACCCCATGGTGCCAGCCAATTTGGGGACTGCTCGGGGACAAAGGAGAGCGGTGGGGATTGGTAGGAAATGACAGTGGAAGTCAGTCACGATGGTTTGTTTTCTCTTCCTCCACCAAGACCTTGTCCCCGAGCTGCCCAAAACCAAGATTCATAGGAGTGAACTTCAGAAAAAGATCAGAGGTTATTGGCAGAAAATTCAGAACCTACCTCTGAGTGTGACCCTGGGTAAATCCCTGCTGCCTGGGCTCTCCCACTGTTTGGGGCATGAAGACCATATGTTAAGAGCGTAGACTGGTAATGTTACTGGACCATAAGCATTCCAGCATCCATGTTCTCTTACATTAACAACAGTCACTACTCTGCCTGAAAAGCTGCACAGTCCTCCTTCAATTAAAATAAGTTTATTTAAACAATTTGAAAAAGATTCAGTTTTAACATTTTAACAAAGATATAGTGCAAAGACGTGTATAAAAATATTAACCATAAAATATTCCTCAGCAAATAGAATTAAAACAAGAGCAAGTTAATATTATCTGTATTTTTGGGATTATTATGTGAAACGATTAACCTTTTTATGCATTTGCAAGGTAGCAGAAAATCGGAATTTTTATAGACTGTGGGTTAGTGGTAAGCCAAAGAAATGTCTATTATGGGTTATAGTTCTGCATATCTTAAAAGTAAAACATTCACCTACACAACAGTGTGATAAGTAAAACATATGTCTATGTAGAGAACTGAATGCAAATATTCCCAGAAGTTATGTGAAATACCCCAAACAAAAAATACACAAAAATATAGATTAATAAAGTGGTTATTCACAGAATCCATTCTACTCATCAATAAAAAATATTAACACTTTACACAAGCATTTGTATTAAATCTCAAAATGATTCTGTATCATGGAAGAAACCAGTTATTTCTTAAAAAATACACATCAAAGAGTGCCTATAAAATTATGTACAGTATGAACTACTCTATTGTAAAGAATGGGAAAATCCCCGAGTGCATGGAGGACCGAGAAAGGAAGAAAGAGAGATTAGAAGATGGCAGTAGGAAAATAGTAGGTTTGGCAAAATAAGGTATAGGGTTGTTGGTATAGAAAATAATTCAATAATTAAAACTAATAAACAGGAATAAACCCTACCCCTGCCGGTGTCCTCAGATGGTTCGGTGCCATCCCATTCTCTGACAAGTGTCTGGTTTGATTCCAGGTCAGTGAAGATCCCCAAATGGATTTCCAGTTGTGGTGTGCAGGAGGCAGCAGATCTATGTTTACATCTCTCTCCAAGTCTCTCTCTCAAAAAAGAATAAAATTATTTTCTAAAATATTTCTTAAAAAGAATAATCTTTGTGGTTTGCAAACATACAACAGTAAGCCTATTGATGTCCCACCCTGTGTAGGAGTTACCGGTGGTTTATGTCACATGAGACAGTTTCACAGCCTTATCTCTAGGACAGGGCTCACCATATGAGACATTCTACTCAGCAATAAGAAAAATTAACAGGTGCATGTTGTTGCAGTCAGTTCTCATTTGCTGGCAGAACCAGCCTTGCCTCAGTGGCAGCAAATGCTGTGAAGTATGGAAGACTATTGCCATTGGAATCAACAGGAATGCTGCCTGGTTACAAAAGACACATCCTCGGTCTGATTCCAGCATTATCCTTCCTCTAGCTTTGAGGTTTTGCCTATTGAGCAACAACCTTGAGATGAACACCCTAAGGGGCCAGGGAAATGCACAAAACCATGAGATTATTTTGTCTCCTAGTGACACCAGCTACAGAAAATAGTGACAGAAGTCCTCAGAAAGTTCTCAAAGATTAGCAAGCCACAACATATGAAATAATTTAGATTGATGTCCAAAACAGGCACTTTTTATCCAGCTTAACTGCACTGTCTACCATTAATATGAAAACAATGTCTCTGTCTCAAAATGATTCCACCTCAGAGTGTTACAACAAATAAAACCAGCCTATGAAATGTCATACATGACACATGGCCTCTTTGAAGGGTGTGTAGCTCCCCTAAACATTGCTGACACTTATGTAATACATACTGTGAACAGAGAATATAATTCATATTCTTCGCAGGAGCACAATAAAGCCCAACTGTTCAGGGCAACCATTGACCTCTAAATAAAGAGGCACCAGACAGCAAATTAGAACCACAAAGTCAGGCACACTTTTTCTCAAGGCCTTGGTCGACAATACAAAAAGGGGTTTGCATTCAGGTAAATGGGGTGAAAGCTTCTCCTCTGGTGTCATTATTCTGAGTGAGAAAGTAAAACATTCCCTGGATGATTAAAACTTTTCTCCATTGTGTACTCTGAAGTGTTGAATGAGAAAATATTTATAGCAAGACATTTCCCACATTCAATACACTCATGAGGACCTTTTGCATTGTGAACTCTGTGGTGTTGAAGGAGAGTAGAGCTTCTGCTGAAGGACTTCCCACAGTAACTACACTCATATGCTTTTTCTCCACTGTGGATGTTCTGGTGGATAAGGGTGTGATGGTCGAGCCTAAAATATTGCCCACAGACACTACTATAGTAAATTTTTCTTCTTTGTGAACTCTGTTGTGTATACTGAGGTGAGAACTTTCATTAAAGGATGTCCCACATTCACTACGCTCATAAGGTTTTTCTCCAGTGTGAATTCTTTAGTGTTTAATGAGGTTAGAGTTCTCATGGAGGGACTTCCCACAATCACTACACTGATATGGCTTTTTTTTCTAGTGTGAACCATCTGGTGATTAAGGTGGTCACACTTTTGCCTAAAAGATTTCCCACATTCACTACACTCATAAGGTTTTTCTTCAGTGTGAACTCTCTGGTGTTTAATGAGGTAAGACATTTGACTAAAACACTTCCCACAATCACTAGACTGATGCGGATTTTCTCCAGTGTGAATTCTCTTATGAGTTAAGAGGTCGTAATTGCGCCTAAATGATTTTCCACATTCACTACATTTGTAAGGCTTTTCTTCAGAGTGACGTCTGTGGTGTTGAATGAGAGAACTACTGCTAAAGGACATCCAACATTCACTACACGCATATGGTTTTTCTCCCGTGTGAACTCTCTGGTGGCTAAAGAGGGACCTCTTCTCACTGAAAGATTTCTCCCATTCACTGCACTGATAAGGTTTTTCTCCAGTGTGAATTCTGTAGTGTTTTAAGAGGTCAGATTTTTGACTGAAGCACTTCTGACAATCACTACATTGATATGGCTTTTCTTCAGTGTGAATACTCTGGTGGATAAGGAGGTGAAGTTTCTGCCTGAAAGATTTCCCACATTCACTACACTCATAAGGTTATCCTCCAGTGTGAACTCTGGTGTTGAAAGAGGTTAGGGATTTTATTGAAGCACTTACCACAATAACTACAATGATGTGGCTTTTCTCCAGTGTGAACTCTATTAATGAGGTTAGATTTTTGACTGAAGCATTTTCCACAATCACTACATTGATATGGTTTTTCTCCAGTGTGTACACTCTGGTGGATAAGGAGGTAATTTCTATGCCTAAAAAACTTCCCATATTCACTACATTTGTAAGGTTTTTCTCCAATGTGAACTCTCTGGTGGATAAGGAGGAAATTTCTGTGCCTAAAAATTTTTCTAAATTCACTACACTCATAAGGTTTTTCTCCAATGTGAACTCTGTAGTGTTGCATGAGGTGAGACCTTTGACTGAAGCACTTACCCCATTCCCTACATTTATGAGGCTTTTCTCCAGTGTGAACTCTCTTGTGGGTAAAGAGCTCCTAATTGTTCCTGATTTTCCACATTCACTACATTTGTAAGGTTTTTCTCAGTGTGAACTCTAGTGTCTAGTAAGGGAAGACCTTTGATTGAACAGCACCCCAGTCAGTACACCAATACGACTTTTCTCTAGTGTGAAGTCTCCTATGTCTATTGTGGTTAACGATACCTCTGAATACTTTCTCACAAGTAATATACTGACATTTCACTTCCCCAGAGCAGATGTCCTGATGTTGAACAAGGTTCTTGTTCTGGCGTCCAGCTTTTTGACATTCATCCCATTGGTGATGCCTTTTTCTATTGATAAATTCCTCTGAAATCTCACTATGACTGTGAGGCTCCTTACTGTTGAGTGGGGCCTGGTGGTGGTGTAGCTCTGAGATGGATGGGAAGTTTTCCCCGACCCCCCTACTGGTTGAAGGCAGCCCTGATAAGGATAAGCTGCACTTGGATACAAAAGAGGCCCTGTCCACAGCTTCCTTCCAGGGCTTCACTCCACTGGCTTCCCTCTGTTGATGGGGAGGGTTTACACTGAAACGGAAGTCTCTCACACTTGCATTAGTGAAGAAGTTTTTCTGCTGCAAGTATACTGCCTATGACTCAGTCAGATGCAGAATATCTTTGAACACAGAAACACCTTCCACAGAGATGGGTCCTCTGGGTTTCTGGAGCTGTCTTAGAGGCATTAACCTGTGACTTTCCTTGTACAGATACACTTTGCTCAGAACAGGCCTCTACATCCTGCGTTTTATGGCAACAACCTGAAAACAAAAAATGGAGATGAAATGAATGACTGTGGTGACAGGTATATTCTCATTATAAAAGTGGGTTGCACATAACAGGCTAGATTCTTGCAATTGTCCAACAGTAACATATCTGAAGGAAATATGTGAAGATCTGGGCCACTGAAGATCATCCTATAGAGAAGATCTCATAAGAAATATGAAACAAAATAGTAATGTGATGTTGATGCTATAACCAAAGGGCAGAATAATAAATAAGCAAAATGCCAAAAGGGGTCTTAATTGAAATGAAATTTTAATTTTGTTTTTCAAATATTGTTTATCTTTATTTATTTTGTCATAATATAGTACGTTTTTTTAGAAAATTTTCATAACTTGCTAAATTATAGTTTTGTTTGTTAGAAAAGTTGCTCTTAAAACTTGTAAATAAATGACAAGTGGTGTAAATATTTTGTAAGCAGCTTCAAAATGTTTATACATGGAACATACCTACATAAAAATCTAAAATTGGGGGGGAAATCCAAGATGGCGGCATAAGTAAACACCTACACTGCTGCCTCGCACAACAATTTCAAAACTACAACTAAAAGACAGAACGGACATCATCCAGAACCACAGGAAAGCTGGCTGAGTGGAAGTTCTACAACTAGAGGGAAAGAGAGGGGCTCACAGAGGCCCAGAGGAGCTGCAAAAAGCTGAGGTACGGAGACGCGCGCGCTGAGAGAGCGGGTGCCTGAGAACCTGGCTGGCTTTCTCTGGCGGGAGGGAGACGGAGACTCTCAAAGGCATTGAACCCCTTATCTTACGACACTAAACCCCAGATCCAGCCGAAACTCATACGGGGGGAGTTTGGACTGTGAAAAGGGAGAAGTGCAAGGAAATTTAGGGGAGTTGCAAAGGATCGGAGGTCTGGTCACGCATGGCACCACGCGGAGGACGGATTGCTGATTGTGCCGCTGACTTTCGTGAGTGGGCGGGAGACAGACCCTCCCAACTGCGCCACTTCTGAGTCCACTGGGCCCCTGTTTTGGGCGAAACCCTGGGGACCTAGACTCGTGTGGTCCTTGTTTGCAGGGGAGCCGGAAAGGCAGCGGTTAGAGGCGCTGCGGGTGCGCGAGCGCACAAGGACCGCTCCAGCCATTACCCAGTC
>JAAGEH010000269.1:244829-259741 GCA_011751065.1 Lasiurus cinereus | reverse complement strand
TTCATCAACTCCAAACCAGTATTATATGAAATGCTGAAAGGTACCCTTTTAGAAGAGGAAGAAGAAAAAGGTAAAAGACAAAAAATTATGAACAACAAATACACATCTGTCAAGAAGTGAATCTAAAAATTAAGTGCATTAAAAATCTGATCAACAGAATAAACTGGTGAATATAATAGAATCAGGAGCACAGAAAGGGAGTAGACTGATAATTCTCAGGAGGACAAAAATCATAAAGCATCAAACAGACTGTGAAATTATAGCAGAAAGATTAAAGTTAGGTGAGGTAAATAAGTGATCAATCAAAGGACTTGTATGCATGCTTATAAACATAACCAATGATCACAGACACTGGGGGGTTGGGGCACGCCTGGGAGGGAGGGGGGCAATGGGGAGATATGTATAAAAAATTAATAAAAATTAATTTAAAAAAAAGAGAAAAAAAATCTAAAATTGGTTGCTGTTTTGCTTCCTTTTCCCTCTTATTTTTGTATTGTGGTTATTTCCTATGCAAATAATGGAACAAACAGCTGTATAGTTGTAGAATTTATTGAGAGAATGAGGTGTTTATATATTAATGGCATTTTTTTTGAAAATAAAAAATGCCTAAAAGATAAAAAAGGAAGAAATATGAAACAAACATGGCAAGTCCCACATAAAACAGAAGCTGGATTTTCTACTCATTCATCTTCTAAAGGTGTTCAACAGGGCTTGTCTGCTGGTGACATGGGCCAGCTGTGCAGAAAGTTGCTTACCTCTTATTCCTCATAAAATTCAATAAATGAGAAACAGGTGTGAAGGTCTCTGGAAGCACATTTGTGCACCTCATAATATGTATGCAGGTCAATATTTGAGAATACTGTAGGAAGAGCAGTTCAGAAAAACGGGTGATGAAAAAGGGAAAATGTGAAGGTAGCCAGAAAACAGGAAATCACACATTAAAAGATAAGTCAGGGAAGTGTCAAACATGGGAATGAAAAGGTAGACATCAGGTGTTGCCAGGGATACATCACCCTAACCTTGCTAGACATGAGCACGTTCCTGGTATGATCAAAACAGTATGCTTATGTCATACCTGCCCCTAGTTGCAACTTAGGAAGGCCAGGCAACCATTTAGATAATCTTGCATGTTCATCCTCTGAAAAAACAGGGTTCTGCTTGCACCTTCCACTGTATAAGCACACAGAACACAAATATTCTTAGTTTTATTAAAAGACAACAGAGGTGAGTAGCCAGCAATGACCCAGAGCAAGACAGCATACAATAGTAATCAGGGAACAGAATATTACAAACAATGGAAGGAGGTCTTTCAAGAACCACCATGGTTCATGCAAGTAGAGACCATAACCTGGCACAGTCACAAAGAGCCTGTGTAGCTGGAGAAATGGTGCAGACGTGGAAGCCATGGATGTGGACATAGACACCCATAAATTGAAAGTGGAAACTGGGCCCATTAAGCTGTTTGCAACAATCCTGATTCCCACACACTTCCTGTCCTATTTGAGGCAATGTATGGAAGGGATATTCATGGAGGCCTTTGTTCAGGTTTCTACAAATTATTCAGCTCTCTCAGCCACAGCACATTGCACAGGACAATGGGAAAAATAAGGACATCCCATGGTCTGGCTGTGAGAGCCACATCCGAAGAAAAAAGGAGTTGAGGACTTCACCACAGGACACTGGGAGAAACGTGAAGGTCTTAACTACAGATGAGACCAGTGCAAACACTTCTACCATCATCTTGCAGTACAGAAGTCTCTGAGCCTCATCAAGGAGCCCCCATTCCTCCTCAGAGAATGTGATGACCACGTCCTCAAAGTTCATATCCTGTTGTTATGGGGACAGTTTAGTCCATGTTGAGTTTCTTTCCTAAGATTTTATGTTCATAACACTCCCCAACCTGCACATCCATCTGCTCCCTCGAGTCCTCACATCAGAAAAGATATCAGGACTTGGTCCCATCAAAGTCATTCTCTCCTTCTCTTCCAATTGAGGCTGTGTATTCCCCCAACAATAAGGGCAAATAATTTTGCAGATGATACCTCTGCTCAGGAACTCACATGCAGACCACACCTGTTTGAAATACAGTGGGTGTCATGAACATAATAGGGTAGGGAGAGATGGTGTCCATAAGTTGACTGAGAGTGATTTGACACTGTACTTGACAGGCAATCACCTTGTTGTCCCCCAACTCAGGGTATCACAAGGTTATGGTACCATTGTTCAACCTTTGGAACCCAAATCCCAGGGTGCAGAGGCCATCACTTTGTACTACTTGCTGCACATAATTCTTTGAACTACACTTCTCACAGAGCTGCATTCCCATAGAGACAACATCAAAGATAACACAAATGTGTCGTCAAGAGAAGTTTATTTCTTAATCATATTCTTTCCAAAATACTCATTTACCACCTCTGTAATGGATTTCTTTCTTACCCTTTCCTTCTCTCCACGCCAATGGATATTTTCAAACCCAGAAGACACTGTGTATGCTATCTCATCCCCAATGATCACTGTAACAACCACGATAACAAAAGGTAGAGGTGCCCTTACATTTCTTTGAAGCTCTGGACCAGGAATGTACCACCACAACATGCCCTCTTTTCAGGAATTAATCTGACATTCACCATATCATATTTCCAGACATCACAAGAAATAAACACAAACTTCATTTCGGCACATGACTACTCCAATGGCACATCACTCTTTCTCCCACACCCATCTCACACCTGCACTTTCACACGCACAGGTCCAAGGGTGATCTCCTTGACTTCCTACTCGTTACTCAGCATGTGTGGTGTACTGACTGCTTATCAAATCTAAACAGGATTAAGTTCTATACCACCTCTGAGAGTACACACTTCTTGAAGCAGCCTTGAGTTTTTCTATAGAGGCCTCCCTCCCTGATTATTTTTCCTTCAACCTCAATTACTGAGAACCACATCAGATCTCAGATATCCAGACGTCACCTCCACTAATGCTGCCCAATTTCCTTTTAAGAGTCATAGCTTTCAGCCATCAAATCCCAACAACTAAGGCCCCTTACCCATGCCCAGAGGATCTCATATATGCCTACCATGCCACTCAGCAAATCAAGCAGACTGTGGACAATACGCCAGACTAAGGCTCAATGAAAATCAAGTAAATATGCAATTAACAAGTGAGTATGCAACAGCTGCAGTCACATCTTGTTTGACTCACTGT
Organism: Lasiurus cinereus; assembly: GCA_011751065.1. Taxonomy (NCBI): domain Eukaryota; kingdom Metazoa; phylum Chordata; class Mammalia; order Chiroptera; family Vespertilionidae; genus Lasiurus; species Lasiurus cinereus. The sequence continues at coordinate 256,537 of JAAGEH010000269.1, read as the reverse complement.
TTAGTCTCCAATAAAAAAGAAAGAAAATGACCCAAAACCACATCCTGGTGCCTACATTTCCAACAACATTTAAGTTTTTTTTTTTTTAGTGACATTAAAGGTAGGATAGTCTTTATTACTAATTTTTTATACACATCTCCCGATTGCCCCCCTCCCTCCCAGGCATAACCCAGCCCCCCAGTGTCTATGTTCATTGGTTATGCTTATATTGATTGATCTCTTATCTACCTCACCTAACTTTAATCTTCCTGCTGTAATTTCACAGTCTGTTTGAAGCTTTACTGCCTCTGTATTTATCCTTTTGTTCATCAGTTTATAATGTTCTTTATCATCCACAAATGAGTGAAATCATGTGATGCTTCTCCTTCACTGACTGGCTTATTTCACTAAGCATAAGGCTCTCCAGTTCCAACCAGGTTGCTGCAAATGGTAAGAATTCCTTCTTTTTAATGGCAGCATAGAATTCCATTGTGTAGATGTACCACAGTTTTCTGATCCACTAATCTGCTGACAGGCACCTAGGCTGTTTCCAAATAGTAGCTATTGTGAATTGTGCTGCTATGAACATAGGGGTGCATAAATCCTTTCTGACTGGTGTTTGTGATTTCTTAGGATAAATTCCTAAGAGTGGGATTACAGGGTCAAATGGGAGATCCATTTTCAGTTTTTTGAGGAAACTCCATACTGTTCTCCACAGTGGCTGCACCAGTCTGCATTCCCACCAACAGTGCACAAGGGTTCCTTTTTCTCCGCATCCTCGCCAACACTTGTCGTTTGTTGATTTGTTGATGATTGCCATTCTGACAGGTGTAAGATGGTATCGCATTGTCGTTTTGATTTGCATCTCTCGGATGATTAGTGACTTTGAACATGTTTTCATGTGTCTTTTGGCCTTCCTTCTGTCGTCTTTCGAAAAGGTTCTATTTAGGTCCGTTGCCCATTTTTTTATTGGATCGTTTATCTTCCTTTTATTAAGTTGTATAAGTTGGCTATAGATGTTGGAGATTAAACTTTTATCAGTGATAACATTTGCAAATATGTTCTCCCATAAAGTGGTCTTTCTTGTTGTTTTGTTGATGGTTTCTTAGGCTGTTCAAAAGCTTTTTATTTTAATGTAGTCCCATTTGTTTATTTTTTCTTTAGCTTCCATTGCCTTTGGAGCAGTATCAGTGAAGAAGTTCTTTCGGCATATGTCTGAGATTGTGCTGCCTGTGGATTCCTCTAGTATTTTTAGGTTTTCCCTTCTAATGTTTAAATCCTATATCCATTTTGAGTTTATTTTTGTATTTCCTGTAAGTTGGTGGTCCAGTTTCATTTTTTTGAATGTATCTGTCCAATTTTCCCAACACCATTTATAGAAGAGGCTATATTGGCTCCATTGTATGTTCATGCCTCCTTTGTCAAATATTAGTTGAGCATAGTGGTTTGGGTGGATATCTGGGTTCTCTATTCTATTCCATTGGTCTATATGTCTGTTCTTGTGCCAGTACCAGGCTGTTTTGAGAACAGTTGCTTTGTAATATAGCTTGAAATCTGGTATTGAGATCCCACCTACTTTATTCTTCTTTCTCAGAATTGCTGTGGCTATTCGTGGTCTTTTTTTTGTTCCAGATGAATCTATGAAGAATTCTTTCTAGGTCTGTGAAATACGTTGTTGGTATTTTAATGGGTAGGGCATCGAATATACAGATTGCTTTGGGTAGTATGGACATTTTAATGATGTTGATTCTCCCAATCCATGAGCATGGTCTGCTCTTCCATCTGTTAACATCTTCCTCTATCTCTTTTTTCAGTGTCCTGTAGTTTTCTGCATATAGGTCTTTTACCTCTTTAGTTAGGTTTATTCCTAGTTATCTTAATTTTTTTGGTGCGATGGTAAATCCACCAAAATTGCTTTTTTAGTCTCTCTTTCTGTAATTTCACTTTTAGTGTATAGAAATGCCACAGACTTCTTAGCATTAATTTTGTATCCTGCTACATTGCCAAATTCATTAATTAAGTCAATTAGTTTTGGAATGGAGTCCTTTGGGTTTTTTATGTACAGTATCATGTCATCTGCAAATAAGGACAGCTTTACTTCATTTCCAATTTGGATGCCTTTTATTTCTTCTTCTTGTCTAATTGCAATGGCTAATACTTCCAGTACTATGTTGAACAGGAGAGGTGAGAGTGGGCATCCCTGTCTTGTTCCTGTTCTTCGGAAAAATGGTTTTAGCTTTTGCCCATTGAGTATGATGTTAGCTGTGGGTTTATTATTTATGGCTTTTATGATGTTGAGGTATGCTCCTTCTATTCCCACTTTGCTGAGAGTTTTTATCAAGAAAGGGTGTTGGATTTTGTCAAATGCTTTTTCTGCATCAATTGATATGACTATGTGATTTTTATCTCTCCATTTGTTTATGTGATGTATCACGTTTATTGATTTGCCGATATTGTACCATCCCTGCATTCCTGGGATGAATCCTACTTGGTTATCGATCTTTCTGATGTACTGCTGGATCCTATTTGCTAGAATTTTGTTGAGGATTTTGGCATCTATGTTCATGAGAGATAGTGGCCTATAATTCTCTTTCATTGTGTTGTCTTTATCTTGTTTTGGTAGTAGGGTGATGCTGGCTTCATAAAAGGTGTTTGGAAGTGTTCCTTCTCTTGAATGTTTTTGAATAGTCTGAGGAGGATAGGTTTTAATTCTTCCTTGAATGTTTGGTAAAACTCTCCTGTGTAGCCATCTGGTCCCGGCTTTTATTTGCTGGAAGCTTTTTGATGACTGCTTCAATTTCTTCCATATTTACTGGCCTATTGAGATGTTCAGATTCTTCCTGATTGAGGTTTGGAAGGTCATTTTTTCTAGGAAAGTGTCCATTTCTTGCAGGTTGTCCAATTTTTTGGAATAGAGTTGTTCATAGTATTTTTTAACAATCCTTGGTATTTCGGCGGGGTCTGTTGTTATTTCTCCTCTTTCATTTCTGATTTTGTTTATTTGGTTTTTTTCTCTTTGCTTCTTGGTGAGTCTAGCTAGAGGTTCATCAATCTTGTTTATCCTTTCAAAGAACCAGCTCTTGGTTTTGTTGTTCTTTTGAATTGTTTCTTTGTTCTCCATGTTGTTTATCTCTGCTCTGATCTTTACTATTTCTTTCTTTCTGTTTACACTGGGCTTTTCTTGTTGCTCTCTTTCTGGCTCTTTGAGTTGTAGGTTTCGGGAATTTATTACCATTGTTTCCTGTTTTTTGCAGTAGGCTGCTAGGGCTATGAACTTCCCTCTCAAGACTGCTTTCACTGTGTCCCATAAATTTTGTATTGTTGTGTTGTCATTTTCATTTGTTTCCATGATGTTTTTTTATTTCTTCCTTGATCTCTATGCTTACCCAGTCATAGTTTGATAGCATGCTGTTTAGTCTCCATGTGTTTGATTTCTTTCTATTGTTTTTATTATAGTTGATTTCCAGTTTTATGCCACCGTGGTCTGAGAAAATGCTTGATATGGTTTCTATCTTCTTGAATTTGAAGAGACTACTCTTAATACCCAACATATGATCTATCTTTGAAAATGACCCATGTGCACTGGAGAAGAATATATATTCTGTGGCTTTGGGGTGAAATGTTTTGAAGATGTCAATTAATTCCATCTGGTCTAGTGAGTCATATAGGATTGATGTTTCTTTCCTGATTTTTTCTTTAGAGGATTTGTCCAGTGGTGACAGTGGGGTATTAAAGTCTCCTACTATGGTTGTATTCCAGTCAATCTCTCCCTTATTACCCTCCAGAAGTTTTTTTTAATGTATTTAGGTGCTCCTATATTGAGTGCATATATGTTTACCAGAGTTATTTCTTCTTGTTGGATTGTTCCCTTTAGTATGATGAAGTGGCCTTCTTTATCTCTTGTTATGTCCTTCACTTTGAGATCTAATTTGTCAGATATAAGTATTGCAACCCCAGCTTTTTTTTTTCATTTCCATTTGCCTGAAATACCATCTGCCATCCTTTTACCCTCAATCTGTGTGTATCTCTTTTCCTGAGGTGGGTTTCTTGCAGACAGCAGATATATGGATCATGTTTTCTTATCCAATCGGTTACCCTATGTCTTTTGGAGCATTTAATCCATTTCCATTTAAAGTTATTATTGATAAGTACTTATCTGTTGCCATTTTTAATCCTTACCCCCGAGTTCCTTCTTTGTTTCCTGTTTCTTTTTATTACAGCAGACCCTTTACCATTTCTTGCATTGCTGGTTTGGTGGTAATATATTCCCTTTGTCTTTTTTTGTCTGTGAAGCTTCTGATTTCACCTTCAATTTTGATTGAGAGTCTTGCAGGGTACAGTATTCTTGGATTCAGACCCTTCCTTTGCATGACTTTGTATATTTCATTCCATTTCCTTCTGGCCTGATGAGTTTCTGTTGAGAAGTCAGTAGCTAGTCTTATGGGGGTTCCTTTGTAGGTAACTTTGTGTTTCTCTCTGGCTGCTCTTAAGATTCTTACTTTGTCGTCCGTGTTTGCCAATATAATTATAGTGTTACTTGGTGTCGATTTGTTGGGGTTAATTTTGCTTGGGACTCTGTGAGCTTCTTGGATTTGTGTGGGGGTTTTCTTTCCTATATTGGGGAAATTTTCTGTCATTATTTCTTCAAACATGTTCTCTAATCCTTGTTCAGTTTCCACTCTTCCTGGCACCCCAATTATGTGGATGTTGTTTTGTTTCATGTTATCCAAAGTTCCCTTAGGTTCTCCTGTTGTTTTTTAATTTTTTTTTCCTAGAAGCTGCTATACTTGGGTATTTTTTCCTACCATGTCTTCTAGCTCACTGATGCTTCTTCTAGTCTACTTTTGATGGTTTCTATTGAGTTCTTTATTGCAGTGATGTCATTTTTCATTTCTCCTTCTTTTTTTAAAAAATATATTTTATTGATTTTTTTACAGAGAGGAAGGGAGAGGAATAGAAAGTCAGAAACATCAATGAGGGAGAGACATCGATCAGCCGCCTCCTGCACGTCCTACACTGGAGATGTGCCCGCAACCAAGGTATATGCTCCTTTCCGAAATCAAACTTGGGGCCTTTTAGTCTGCAGGCAGACGCTCTATCCACTGAGCCAAAGCAGTCTTGGCCATTTCTTCTTGATTATTCTGCACCTCCTCTAGGTTCTTCTGCATTTCTTCTTGCTGCTTTTTCATCTCCTCTTGGGTCTTCTTCATTTCCTCTTGGCTCTTACTCACATTGTTGATTTTGTCTTCCATTCTTTTCATCCACCTTATGATCATTTCTCTGAACCCTTTCTCTGGTAGGCTTATTTATGCTTCTATTTCATTTACTTCCTTTTCTGGTGAAACCTGCCTTTCTGTCTTATGTGGGCTGTTTCTTTTTCTGCCCATGGTCTTTCTTCTCCGGGTGTCTGGTTATGTAGTTCTCTCTCCTACATTGATTGAAAGGCACAAACTACAACACGACCAGGTACAGCACACAAGGCACTGAGTAGAAATGTATTCAGGATGTTAATAATCACAAATAAGGTGACCACCAATGAAAGACAAATTAGGGGTAAGTAGAGAAAGAAGAAGAGGAAAATGAGGAAAAAAGAAAAGAAAGAAATGCCAGAATCAAGTTGGGATAGGGAGAAAAAATAATAAATAAATTAACAAAAAAATAAAATAAAATAAGAAAATAAAAAGAAGAAGAAGGAGAAGAGAAGAGGAAGAGAAAAAAGTCAGAGTGAAAAGAAAGATGATGAGAGAGAAAAGGGGAACAAAATATAGGTGTTAGAGGAGAAAACGCCAATAGAACCGTCACTAATCCCAACAAATGTCAGCAACCAGTATCTGGAGCTTAATACAAACTACAAATAACAACTGGTATGGAGGGAGGTGATGGAAAAGAGAGGTAAAAAACAAACCAAGTCAAAGCAAACAAAAAGCAAAATAAAAGAAGTAGAATATGCTAAAACAATCTCACCAAAAAAGTACAAAAAATCGATATAGTCACCGTTCAGGCAAAGAGCAACAAAATGTCATAGAGAAAAACAACTTTTTGGCTAGTGAAGTCAAGAAGAGAGAGGTTTGTATGTACTTGGAGTAGGGTATTTGAAATTAGATATCTAAGTGGGGTGAAATTTTAACCAGGTAAAGAGAAAGAATAGGGAGAATCTAAAGTTGGAAAAGGGAAAGAGAAAACAAGACAGCAAAATGGGGAAAGTTAGGAGGAAAGTGTTGGCATAAAGGTAGAGGTGAGATAGAGTAAAATTGTGCTAAAGGAAAGATGAAAATAGAATGTAGAACTCTAATCCCAAAGTAAAATAAAGGGAAAACAAAATGACACTTGTTTTTTTTTTCCCAAAAAGGTAAAATAGTATTAGTACTAATACTAGTTGAAAACAAAAATGTAATAATTAAAAAGGTAAAATCAATTGAGGAGGAAAGAAAAAAATTGTTTTTTAAATAAAGTATGCAAAAATGAAAAAATATAAAATAAAATAAAAAATTTAAAAAAAAGAAAAAGAAAAAAAGAAAAAAATAGAATGGTCATTCACTTCCACTATTGTTCTGCTTCCACTTCTGTTTCCCAGTTGGGAGGGTATTGCAGTTCCCTGTGTTCCACTGTGGTTGTGTTTTAATCTCTTTATTCCTTTGTGGTTACGTGAGAGTCAATTTGTGCGTCATCCACTGGGTGGCAGTGTTTCGGAATTGACCTCTGAGACTAAGCACAGGATCTCTCTAGGCTGTGCTCAGATCCTGTTACTCTGTGGTTCTCAAAACCGGTTTGTGGGGATTTTGCAGCCAGGACACTGAAATAACTCCCAGGCTGTCCCTCTGTCTCAGATCAAAATGAGTCTTTTTCCAGAGCTCCCCTCTGTCAATAGCTGGGAGAGTTTGCCTCCACACTTAGGGATCACGCCCTACCCCACCTCCGCAGACCTCTCCAGAGGTAGCTTTCCCACAGCCTGGTTCCCATAGTGTGCCCGTCTCTGTTCTGAGGGGCAGGAGACCTCACCTTATCCCAGGCGAAATCTGACCTTTCCATGTGCCGTGTGCAGCTCCTCTGAGTCCGTGTCTGTGCAGATTGGAGAGCGGTGTTTAGGTCCCTGGGTCCCCTGCTGTTCAGTGGGTGCTTCAGCTGCAGGTTTCAGACCACCGCAGACATCTACCTCCCTCTGCAAGATGGCATGGTCTGCGTTTTTGCTGGCGGCTCCGGCAGACAAAATCCCCATGGCAGTGGGGCTGCCTGGCCAGGAGAGCCCCATCCAGCAGTCCCCCACCTTCTCCTGGAGGATAACTGACTCTTAACTGGCCAGCAAACACTCCCAGTGCAACTCTCAGTGCTCTCTCTCCCTCTGCCCAGCGACAAAGCTCCAGACGCGTCTGTCTACTCCGCTGCCGTTTTTCTCCCTCAGCCAGGATAGTTTTGCTTTCTACTCCACCACTAAGACGTTGTCCCCAAGCTGTCCACAACCCCAGATTCATCAGAGTGAACTTCAGAAAAAGGAGTTTGGTCAGATGTTATTGGCAGAAAACTCAGACCCACTTCTGAGTGTGAACCTGGGTAACTCCCTGCTGCCTGGGCTACCCCACTACCTTGGGTGAGAAGACCACATATTAAAGAGAGTTGATTGGGAAGGTTACTGGGCCACAAGCATTCCAGCGTCCATGTTCTTTTATATTCACAGCAGTCACTACCTTGCCTCCAAGCCTCTTTGTGATTTGCATTGCCCAGGTGAGTGCTCCATCAGGTGGAGCTGATTGGGAAAACGCTGACATTAATGTCAATGTTGATCCTGTTGTTTCCACTCATCTTGTGCAGGAACCTGTGCTAAATTCGGTCTCTTCATGTTTCCCCATCCGCACTGCAGAGAGCACTGAGCCTATTCTGCCTCATGTTCCCAGTGTTACCAGGTGGCCATGCACACTCAGTAGATGACCAGAGATTAGAAGTCCTGGAGTGATGCTCCGAGCAGCCAAGTCACCTTCCTCTATTAGATGTCAGCCGAGATTTCCCATGGGCAATCCAGTGACCTGCTCTCAAGTGATTAGGAACCCAAAGGACCCCCAGTTTTCTCCAGGGGTATCCAGTTCCTGATTTCCAAAGGGGAATCAAGAACCTAGCAACCTTTCCTTTCAGCTGTCTCCCACATGCACCACCCATTCATTCATTTCCAGGAAACCAGGATCTTCCCAGTCATTCTTGGAGGCTTTGAGTCTTCCCCAAACAGTACTTCCACAGCCCAAAGCCCTGTCTGACTTCAAAGTCTTCCCCAAGCCCCCAGGATTTCCCAGGCTAGGGTGCTATGAACTGACCCTTCACTTCATCCATCCTTGGGGCCTGAGATGAGTCACCCAGGGGAACACCAGGGGCTGGAAGAGCAGGACAATTGGGGTGAGCCTGGAGGTCAGCGAAGAACATACTGCCTCTCCATCACCCCTCGGGAGATTGTCTATGCAGCTGCCTATTGCTGGGGTGCACAGCCAAACACACTCTTGGGGAAACATACAGACAACAGAAGCAGGGACACACTCAGATACAGAGCACTCACAGCCTATGGGGGGTGCTCAGGTGTAGAGCTTATGGCCAGGATCACAGGAACCCACGCTGTAGACACAGTAACACCTTGATGGGAACATACGCACAGCGACACAGAGATGAGAAAAACACATGGTTATCCAGCATGTACCACAGGGCATATCCACACGGAACGGACACACACAAACACACCTGGGAAGTCTTAGTCTGACACAGAACACAAACACAAAAAGGACACACACAGAGACAGATACAATTAGCAACACAAAGGGGCGGCAAATTCACACACACACAACCAACATGCAAAACAAACACTCCCTGAAATGCTGAGTCATATTAATTCAATGTCTTGAAGGAATTCGTAAGAATTGAGGTGCAACCCTGGCCATGTGGCTCAGTTGCTCAGAGCTTTATTTCATACGCCCACTCAAATGAACATGTAGGTTTGATTCCCAGTGAAGGCACTTACCCAGTTTGGGGATTCCATCCCTGGTGATGTCCTTTAGGGGAGGCAACTAATTCATGTTTCCTCACACAACCATGTTCTTTTTGTTCTATTGCTCCCTTTCTCTCTCAAATCAATGAACATCTACTCTGGTGAAAATTTAAAAATGATTTAAGGTTTGGAGTTTTCAAGAACATACTGTTAACTCTACAGTCATCTCTCTAGAACAGTTATCAGAATTCTCTGAACTCAGAAGTCAGTCTTCTTTCTCATAAGAGACTAAAAGTATTAGTAGCAGGGATTACAGAAAACCCCACACTCTTAGTGTCACAGTCATGATCCCCACCTGGCATTTATTTAAGCACTAAAATCCGATGATTTCTGAATAAAGTCACATTTCTTTTTTGCACGTAGATTAGACTTTGAGTGATGAACATAACTTTCCCATGGGAGCAGCTGTTTCTGACGGATTTCACCATAGCTTGGGACACTAGAGTGGGCACAGATCATGGTGAACGAGGAAGTGTGCTTTCCCTGGAGAAACCACATTTCTAATGTCTAAAAAGCATGGCTGGGAAGCGGGAAGTATAGGTCAGCCAACCCGCAGCCCTTCCTAAATCAGAGACTCCCTTCGAGCCCTCTGGAGACTGATGTAGGATTAGTAAGGATGATTTTTGGAGACAGATGTATTGCAAATGTCTAAGACTTCTTATTATGTCAAATATTTCATCTATTGCATATTCTGCCCCATTACTGTGAACTTTGATAATATTTTTTAAAATATATTTTTATTAAATTCAGAGAAAAAGTGAGGGAGAGATACAAACATCGATGATGACAATCATTGATTGACTGCCTCCTGCATACCTCCATGTGCCCTTGACTGGAATCAAACCTGGGACCCTTCAGTCTGCAGGCTGACGCTCTATCTACTGAGCCAATCCATATAGTGCTGGCAAGATTTTTGAAGTTCTGTGGAAGGTTACCATCATTACCATCTACTTGTAAATTTCTGTATTTTTCATTTTCCTTGTGGTGAGTATACAAAAGTGCCTTACAGAAACATTTTAATCATAAATGAGCCAACATATTTAAACCACTGGACTCTGTTTGCATTCATTACTGTCAGTTTCCTGCTAAGCAGTGATTTTGCTAAAGGTTCCCCACATCAGCTATTGGCAAGACAGCCTGGGGTTCAAGGCAAACTGTGAGGCCCTCCTAAGAGGAAGGTCAAGTCCTTCCACAGAGCCCACAGCCCAGCCATGACTCCCCTTTCTGATCCTGGTTGTCCAAATCGGCCAAGGTGACCTCCCAAATGAGCAGGGATGCTCCCCACAGGCTGCCATCTGGAGCTTGCCAACCTTTCCCAGACTTCCATCATATTATTTAAATGAATTGTACTTAATTGAAACTTTTAAAAAGGTTTAAAACTTGCGGGTTCACAAAGGTTTTACTGTGTTATTATGAAAGTTCTGGAGCATATTTGTTGCAATGGTATCAGTATGCTGGAAATAAAATACAATGATGTGCTAGTGAAATATCTAATCATGTGCACATTCACTGCTATCTCTTTGGCAGTTTAAAACTAACAGTGATGAAAGTATTTATTGACAAATACTACAAACCTACACTTCATTTAATGTATTAACAAATGCTTACACTTAAATAAGAGTGGCTCTGAACTTTAACCATTCAGATGAAATTTATGTCTATGATATAATTTTGCCTGAATTGTACATAGAAATAATATAGCAGTAATAATGAATAAATTGAACATAGCAATATTATAGCAATAATAATGAATAAATCAATTTTCCTTCAGGATTTAAAACCTATGGTTCTATATGGCAAAGGAGTCACTTGAGTTACTGAGGAACTGGAGATATTTAAGAAGGTGTCTTAAATGCGGAACAGTTGCCATTCAGTTATAATGATAAATTTATTTAAACAATTTGAAAAAGATTCTCAGCAAATATTTTTTTAATTAAATCTTTATTATTCAGATTATTACATTTGTTTCTCTTTTTCCCCTCCATAGCACCCCTCCACCCAGCTCCCACCCCTCCCTCTACCCTTAGCTCCCTCCCACTGATCTCATCCATAGGTGTATGATTTTTGTCGAATCTCTCCCTGTACACCCCTCACCCCTTGCCCCCTGAGAATTATCAGTCCACTCCCTTTCTGTACTCCTGATTCTATTATATTCACCCGTTTATTCTGTTGATCAAATTTTTAATTCACTTAATTTTTAGATTCACTTGTTGATAGATATGTATTTGTTGTTCATAATTTTTTGGCTTTTACCTTTTTCTTCTTCCTCTTCTAAAAGAGTACCTTTCAGCATTTCATATAATACTGGTTTGGAGTTGATAAACTCCTTTAGCTTTTTCTTATCTGTGAAGCTCTTTATCTGCCCTTCAATTCTGAATGTTAGCTTTGCTGGATAGATTATTCTTGGTTGAAGGTTCTTGCTATTCATCACGTTGAATATTTCTTGCCACTCCCGTCTGGCCTGCATCGTTTCTGTTGAGAAATCAGCTGACAGTCGTATGGGTGTTCCCTTGTAGGTAATAAACTGTTTTTCTCTTGCTGCTTTTAATATTCTCTCTTTCTCTTTTGCTCTTGGCATTTTAATTATGATGTGTCTTGGTGTAGTCCTCTTTGGGTTCCTTTTCTTTGGGGTTCTGTGTGCTTCCTCGACTTGTAAGTCTATTTCTTTTACCAGATGTGGGAAGTTTTCAGTCATTATTTCTTTTTTTTT
>JAAGEH010000269.1:216905-239172 GCA_011751065.1 Lasiurus cinereus | reverse complement strand
GATGCAGGCCAGACGGGAGTGGCAAGAAATATTCAACGTGATGAACAGCAAGAACCTGCAACCAAGAATAATCTATCCAGCAAAGCTATCATTCAGAATTGAAGGGCAGATAAAGACCTTCACAGAGAAGAAAAAGCTAAAGGAGTTCATCAACTCCAAACCAGTATTATATGAAATGCTGAAAGGTACTCTTTTAGAAGAGGAAGAAGAAAAAGGTAAAAGACAAAAAATTATGAACAACAAATACATATCTATCAACAAGTGAATCTAAAAATTAAGTGAATTAAAAATTTGATCAACAGAATAAACTGGTGAATATAATAGAATCAGGAGCACAGAAAGGGAGTAGACTGATAATTCTCAGGAGGACAAAAATCATACAGCATCAAACAGACTGTGAAATTACAGCAGAAAGATTAAAGTTAGGTGAGGTAGATAAGTGATCAATCAAAGGACTTGTATGCATGCATATAAGCATAACCAATGATCACAGACACTGAGGGGTCGGTGTTTGCCTGGGAGGGAAGGGGGGTAATGGGGAGATATGTATAAAAAATGAATAAAAATTAATTAAAAAAAATAAGTGGCACAGTTCGGAGGGTCTGTCTCCCGCCCACTCGCGAAAGCCAGCGGCACAATCAGCTATCTGTCCTGCGTGCAGCACCGTCCGCGTGCGAGACCAGACCTGACCTTCTGCGACTCCCCTAAATTTCCGTGCACCTCTCCCTTTTCACAGTCCAAACTCACCCCGTATGAGTTTCGCTGGATCTGGGGTTTAGTGTTGTAAAATAAGGGGTTCAATGCCGTTGGGAGCCTCCGTTTCCCTCCCGCCAGAGAAAGCCAGCCAGGTTCTCCGGCACCCGCTCTCTCAGCTCGCTCGTCTCCGTACCTCAGCTTTTTGCAGCTCCTCTGGTTCTCCGTGAGCCCCTCTCTTTCCCTCTAGTTGTAGAACTTCCACTCAGCCAGCTTTCCTGTGGTTCTGGATGATGTCCGTTCTGTCTTTTAGTTGTAGTTTTGAAATTGTTGTGCGAGGCAGCAGTGTAGGTGTTTACCTATGCCGCCATCTTGGATTCGCCTCCTCAGCAAATATTTTAACAAAGAAGATAAAAACAGTGCAAAGAATAAAAAATGTTCACAAAAACTATTCCTTGATAGATGAAATTAAAACAAAAAAGCAATTTTACATAATATACATTTCTAGGGTTACTACTTAAAAAGGTTAATCATTATATCCCCTTGCAGGGTAGCAAAAAATTTGGAATTTTTATATACTGTGGGCTAGTGGTAAACCAAAGGGAATGACCATTTTGGGTTATAGTTCTGCATTTCTTAAATGTAAAATATTCACCTACATAACAGTGTGGTAATTAAAACATACGTCTATATAAAGAGCTGAATACAAATATTCCCAGAAGAATTATGTATAAAAGCACAAACCTGGAAATAACAAAAAGACAGATCAATTAATAAAGTGGTTAGTCAGAGAACACAGTACTACTCAGCAATAAAAAAAATTAACTAATCACACAAGCATTTGTATTGAATCTCAAACTGACTGTGTGACATGGAGGAAATCAGTATTTGTTAAAATGTACACATCAAATAGTGCCTATAAAATTCTGAGCAGTCTATTGAACAAAGTGTGATTTCCTGCTACAAGCTGTGCCTTCCAAAGCAGAGAAAGTTTGAGATCACACCATATTGTTCAGTTTTCCATACTGATGGGAACACACTTTTCTTTCAATCATCCCAGGGAGAGAATAGAATTAACAAAATTAAAGGCACAAAAGGAAAACTCCTTTACATAAAGATCATAAACCATAGCAGAGGACAGCAAGAGATTGGAAATTTGATGAATTGGAATCTGACACACTACACCACAGCATAATGTGAGACCCACAATGTCCGTGAAAGAGGTAACACTTCTAAATGTAGAAAGTGGACTCTGGACAAAACCCAGGCAGGTCAATTCTCTGGTCAGAAATAAAGGAATGAAGAGTCATCCAGGAGCTCAGATTATTCATAATTTCTCAAGTACAACCACAGAGTATGTAGGGGTTTTGATGGATGCACACTCTTCAGGTGAGGCAGGTTGTAGGGGTGAAATATCTTCCAGACAAATTCTTCCAGTGACATAAATCCCATTGTAGTCCTGAGTAGATTAGCAAGTGGGACCCAGTTTCTGAAAGTGTGACTTATAACTGGAAGTTAGGAGGCATCCAGCTGAATGTATGTTCTGATAAATGGGTTTGCATTCAGGTAAATGGGGGTAAAAGTTTCTCCTCTGGTGTTGTTCTTCTGAGTGAGAAAGTAAAACATTCCCTGCACATTTAAAGCTTTTCTCCAGTGTGTATTCTCAAATATTGAATGAGGGAAGATTTGTATTGAAAAGATTTCCCACATTCAATACATGCATGTGGACCTATTTCAGTGTGAACTCTGTGGTGTCGAATGAGAGTAGAGCTTCTGCTGAAGGACATCCCACAGTCACTGCACTTATATGGTTTTTCTCCAGTGTGAACTCTGCTGTGATTATTGAGGTGAGATTTATCATGAAATGACTTCCCACATTCAGTACACTCATAATGTTTTTCTCCAGTGTGAATTCTGTAGTGTTTAATGAGGCTAGATTTTTTCCTGAAGGACTTCCCACAGTCACTACACTGATAAGGTTTTTATCCCATGTGAACTTTCTGGTGCCTAAGGAGATGATTGCTATCCCTAAAAGATTTCCCACATTCATGGCACTTATTTGTTTTTTCTCCAGTGTGAACTCTGTGATGTCTGGTGAGGAGAGACCTTGCATGGAAGGGTTTCCCACAATCACCACAATGATGTGGCTTTTCTCCAGTGTGAACTATCTTGTGGGTAAAGAGCTCAGAATTGTACCTAAATAATTTTCCACACTCACTACATTTGTGAGGTTTATCTCCAGTGTGAACTGTGTGGTGTCGAATGAGATTAGAGCCACTGCTGAAGTAATTCCCACAGTCACTACACCTATATAGTTTTTCTCCAGTGTGAACTCTCTTGTGGGCAAAGAGGTGGTAATTGTGCCTAAATGATTTTCCACATTCACTACAGTTGTAAGGTTTTTCTCCAGTGTGAACTCTGTGGTGTCGAATGAGGTAAGACCTTTGATTGAACAGTTTCCCACAATCAGTATATCGTTAGGACTTTTCTACAGTGTGAACTCTCCTATGTCTATTGTGCTTAAAGGTACATCTGAACACATTTTTGCATGTATTATACTCATATTTCACTTCTCCAGAGCTGACACCCTGATCTTGAACAAGGTTCTGGTTTTTGCTGCCTGCTTTTTTACAATCATCCTATTGGTTATGCTTTTATCTATTGAGAAATTCCTCTGAAATCTCACTCTGACTATGTGGCTCTTCAGTGACCAGAGGGGATTGGTGCTGGAGAAGATCTGAAGTGGCTGGGAAGTCTTCCCCAACCTCCCTATTGTTTGAAGGCAGCTCTGATAAATGGAGGCTGCACCTGTTCACAAAGGAGGCCCTGTCCACAGCTTCTTTCTAGGACTTCTCTCCACTGGCTTACCTCTGTTGATGGGGAGAGTTTGCACTGAAACATAAGTCTCTCACACATGCATCACTAAAGAAGGCTTTCTGCCCAAAGTCTGATCTCTGTGACTCAGTCATATGCAGAATATCTTTTATCACAGAGAAACACTTCCCACAGAGATGGCTCATCTGGGTTGCAGGAGCTGTCTTAGAAACACTGATCTGTGACTGTCATTTTACAAATACACTCTGCTCAGAACAGGCCTCAGCATCATGCATTTTATGCCAACAACATGAAAACAGAAAAATGGTGATGAAATGAATGTCAACTGTGGTGACTGTGAGAAGTCTCATTACAAAAGCTTGTTGCACATAACATGTTTGCTTCCATACAATTGTCTGACAGTAAAATATCTGAAGGACATATTGATAAGATGCTGCTGTGAAGATCTTAGCCACTTAAGATCATCATCCAGGGAAAAGCTCATACAAAATATTAAACAAACATGGCAAGCCTCAAATGTAACTAAAGCTAGACCATCTTCTCATTCTTCTGCTAACAGTGTTCAACAGGGCTTGGATGTTGGTGACATGGGCCAAGTGTGCAGAAGGATGGCTACATCTTATTGTGGATAAAATTCAAGAACTGAGAAGCTTTTGTTCATGTCTAGTGAAGCACGTCTCTGCACCTCATAACACACATGCTGCTCAGTATTTGAAAATACTGCAGATAGAGCAGTTCAGACAAATAGGTGATAGAAAATGGCAAAAAGGTAAAAGTAGCCAGAAACCAGGAAGGCACAGATTAAAAGATAAGTCTGGGAAGTGTGAGGTCTGGGGAAAAAAAGGTATAAATGAGCTTTTGGCAGTGGCACCTGAACCTACACTTGTGAGATATGAGCACATTCCTGGTATGATCTAAACAACACCCTTACATTATACCTCCTCCCAATTGAAACTCAAGTGGTCCAGGCAACCCTTTAGATCATCCTGGATGTGCACACTGTAAAGAGTTCTCCTAGCAGCTTCCACTGTATTAGCACATAGAACACAAATATTCTGAGTTTTATTGAAAGACAACAGAGGTTAGTAGCCAGCACTGACCAGAGCAAGAAGCACGCAATAGTATTCAGGGAAAAGAATATTACAAACAATGGAAGGAGGTCTTTCAAGAACCACCCATGGTTCATGCACGTACAGACCATAACCTGGAACAGTTAGTCACAAAGAGCCTGTAGCTGAAGGAATGGTGCAGAAGTGTTAACCATGGATGTGGATATAGTCACCATCTCAAAAAGAGAAAGCGCAAGCTAGGCATATTAAGTTGTTTGTAGCAATTCTGACTCCGAGATACTTCTTGAACTATTTGAGACTATGGATGTTGAGAATATTCATGGAGTCATTTGCTCAGGTCTCTCCAAATTATTCAGCACTCATAGTTATAGCACACTTGACAGGACAATGGGGAAAAAATTACAGACTATGTTCTGGCATTGTCAGTTATAACTGGGGAAGAAAGGAAGAGAGGACTTCACCTCAGGATACTAGGAGAGCTGTGAAGGTCTTACCTACAGATGAGACCAGTGCAAACACTTCTACCATCATCTTGCAGTACAGAAGTCTCTGAGCCTCATCAAGGAGCCCCCACTTCTCCTCAGAGAAGAAGATGGCAACATCTTCAAAGTTCATATTCTGCCGTAATGGGCACATTTCGGTCCATGATAAGTTTATCTCCCAGGATTATATGTTCATCATATCCCCAACACCCACATCCATCAGATCCATCAACTCTTAACTTCAGAAAAGATACCAGTCTTTGGTCCCATCAAAATCATTCTCTCCTTCTGTTCCAGTTGATGCTGGTCCCCAACAATAAGGGCAGATAATCTTGTAGATGATACCTCTGCTCTAAAACACAATGTAGACCTCATCCCTTTTTAATACAGCGGGTATCATGAACATAGGGTAGGGAGAGATATTGTCCATAAAAAGACTATGAGTGATTTGATGCTATTCTCTCCTGGAAATCACCTTATTGTTCTCTGATTCAGGGTATCACAAGGATATGGTATCATTGTTCAACCTTTGGAATGTAAATCCCAGGGTGCTGAGGCCATCACTTTGTACTACATGCTGCACATAATTCTTTGAACCATACTTCTCACATAGCTGCATTCTCAGAAAGACAACATCAACGGTAACATAATGAGCACAGTTTATTTCCTAATCATCTGCTTTTCCAAAATTCTAATCCACCACCTCTGTAATGGATTTCTCTCTTATCCTTTTCCCTTTACCACACCAATGGAGATTTTCAAGCCCAGGAGATTTATGCTATCTCATTGTTTGGATCACTGTAACAGCCCTCAATAACAAAAGTCAGGTGTGCACATAAATTTCACTGAAGCTCTGAACCAGGAATGGACCACCAAACACACCCTCTTTTCAGGAATTAATCTGACATTTACCATATCATATTTCCAGACATCACCAGAAATAGACTCAAAATCCATTTCCTCTATGTCAATGCCAGGGCCCTTTAACTATGAAGGCACATGACTATTCCAATGGCACATGACTCTTTCTCCCACACCCAACTCACACCGGCACTCCCACACCCACAGCACCCATAGTGATCTCCTTGACTTCCTACCCATTACTCACCATGTGTGGTGTAGTGACTTCTTAGCAAATCCAAAAAGGATTAAGTTCTATACCAACTCTGAGAGTCCACACTCTTTGATGCAGCCTTGAGTTCTGCTATGGGGTCTCCCTTCCTGATTGTGTTTTCCTTCAACCTCAATTACTGAGAAGCACATCAGATCTCCAGACACCACTTCCACTGGTGCTGCACCTGTCCTCCCTCCATCAGTCAAGCCGGTAGCACTAAGTCCCATCACCTAAAGTCCCCTAGCCCATGCCTAGTGAGTCTCACAGATGCCCACTCATGCCCCTGAGCCAGTGGTTCTCAACCTGTGGGTCCTGTCCCCTTTTTGAGTTGAGGGAACCTTTCACAGGGATCGCTTAAGACATCCTGCATATCTGATATTTACATTATGATTCTTAATAGTAGAAAAATGACAGTTATGAAGTAGCAACAAAAATAATTTTATGGTTGGGGTTCAACAAAACATGAGGAACTCTACTAAAGGGTCAGGGCATTAGAAAGGTTGAGAACCACTGCCTAAGCAAATCCACCTGATTTAGGACAACAGCACAGGTTAACGGTCAATCAAATCCTGATGTGTGATTAACAAGTGAATATGCAACAGCTACATTCCCCTTTTGTTTGACTCACTCTTTGCTCTCCAATTAAAAGGTAAGATAGGATGTGGAAAATGGCGGCGGAATAGACTAATGTGTCTGGAGCTTTGTCGCTGGGCAGAGGGAGAGAGAGCAGCTGAGAGTCATACTGGGAGTGTTTGTTGGCAAGTTGAGAGTCAGTTATCCTCCAGGAGAAGGCAGGGAATTGCTGGATGGGCTCTCCTGGCCAGGCAGCCCCAGTGCCATGGGGTTTATGTCGGCCAGAGCCACCAGCGCGAACAAGGAGACAGTGCCATCTTGCAGAGGGAGGTGGATGTCTGCAGCGGTCTGAAAGCTGCAGCTGAAACACCCACTGAACAGCCAGTGACCCAGAACACTGCTCTCCAATTGGGGCAGACACGCGGGCGCCAGATTCAGAGATGCACATGGCATACGGAAAGGTCAGATTTCGCCTGGGATAAGGTGAGGTCTCCTGTCCCGCACGACAGAGACGCGCACACTGTGGGAACCGGGCTGCAGAAAAGCTGCCTCTGGAGAGGTCCGCTGAGGTGGGGTAGGGCATGATCCCTAAGTGTGGAGGCAAACTCTCTGAGCTGTTGACAGAGGGGACCTCTGGAAAACAACTCGTTTTTACCTGAGGCAGAGGGACAGCTTGGGAATTATTACAGTGTCCCAGCAGCAAAATCCCCACAAACCAGTTTTGAGAACCACAGAGTAGCAGGATCTGAGCACAGCCTAGAGAGGTCCTTTGCTTTGTCTCGGAGATCAATTATGAAACACTGCCACCCAGTGGATGACACACAAATTGACTCTCGCATAATCACAAAAGAATAAAGAGATTGAAACATCAACAGTGGAACACAGGGAACTGCAATACCTTCCCTACTGGGAAACAGGAGTGCCAATCAGAACAATAGTGGAAGTGAATGACGATTCTATTTTTTTTTTTCTTTTTCTTTAAAATTTTTTTTTCATTTTCATTTTTACATATTTTAATTAAAAGACTATTCTTTTACTTTACACCTCAATTGATTTTACCATTTTAATTATTACATTTTGGTTTTCAACTAGTATTATTACTACTAGTATTTTACCTTTTTGGAAAAAAACAATTGTCATTTTGTTTTCTCTTTATTTTACTTCGGGATTAGAGTTCTACATTTTATTTTCATCTTTCCTTTAGCATAATTTTACTCCAACTCAACTCTACCTTTATGCCAACACTTTCCCCATTTTGTTGTCTTGTTTCTCTTTCCCTTTTTCAACTTTAGATTCTCCCTATTCTTTCTCTTTACCTGGTTAAAATTTCACCCCACATATATATCTAATTTCAAATCCCCTACTAAAAGTCTATACAAACCTCTCTCTTCTTGTCTTCACTAGCCAAAAAGTTGTTTTTTCTCTATGTCCTTTTGTTGCTATTTGCCTGAACAGTGATTATATCGATATTTTGTACTTTTTTGTGACATTGTTTTAGCTTATTCTACTTGTTTTATTTTGCCTTTTGCTTGCTTTGTTTTCTACCTCTCTTTTCCCTCACCTCCCTCGATACCAGTTGTTATTTGTAGTTTGTATTAATCTCTAGGTACTGGTTGCTGGCCTTTATTGGGGTTAGTGACTGTTCTATTGAAGTTTTCTCCTGACATCTATATTTTGTTCCCCTTTTCTCTCTTATCCGCTTTCTTTTCTCTCTGACTTTGTTTCTCTTTCCCTTTTCTTTTTCTTCTTCTCCTTTTTTAAATTAAATTAAATTTAATTTTTTGCTAATTTAGATATTTTTTTCTCCCTCTCCCAATTTGATTTTGGCACTTCTTTCCTTTCTTTTCCCCTCATTTTCCTCTTCCTCTTTCTCTTCTTACCCCTAATTTGTCTTTCATTGGTGGTCACCTTATTGGTGATTATTAACATCCTGAATACATTTCTGTTCAGTGCCTTGTGTGCTGTACCAGGTCGTGTTGTAGTTTGTGCCTTTGAATCAATGTAGGAGAGAGAACTACATAACCAGACACCCGGAGAAGAAAAACCATGGGTAGAAGAAGAAACAGCCCGCATACAACAGATAGGCAGGTATCACCAGACAAGGAAGTAAATGAAATAGAAGCAGAAATAAGCCTGCCAGAGAAAGGGTTCAGAGAAATGATCATAAGGTGGATGAAAAGAATGGAAGACAAAATCGACAATCTGAGTTAGAGCCAAGAGGAAATAAAGAAGAAGCAAGAAGAAATGCAAGAAGAAATAAAAAATGACATTACTGCTTTAAAGAACTCAATAGAAAGCATCAAAAGTACACTAGAAGAAGCAGAGAACCGCATCAGTGAGCTAGAAGACAAGGAAGAAAAAAAATACCCAAGTACAGCAGCTTCTAGAAAAGAAATTAAAAAGCAAGAGGAGAGCCTAAGGGAACTTTGGGATAACACACACACACACACACACAAAAAAAACAATCAATGTTCGCATAATGCGGGTTCCAGAAAGAGTGGAAACTGAACAAGGATTAGAGAACCTGGTTGAAGAAATAATGACAGAAAATTTCCCCAATATAGGAAAGAAAAACCCCACACAAATCCAAGAAGTTCTCAGAGTCCAAAGCAAAATGAACCCCACAAAACTGACACCAAGGAACATTATAATTAAATTGGCAAACAGCAACGACAAAGCAAGAATCTTAAAAGCAGCCAGAGAGAAACAGAAAGTTATCTACAAAGGAACCCCCATAAGACTAACTACTGATTTTTCAACAGAAACTCAACAGGCCAGAAGAGAATGGAATGAAATATACAAAGTCATGCAAAGGAAGGGTCTGAATCCAAGAATACTGTACCCTGCAAGGCTTTCAATCAAAATTGAAGGTGAAATCAGAAGCTTCACAGACAAAAAATGACTAAGGGAATATATTACTACCAAACCAGCAATGCAAGAAATGTTAAAGGATCTGCTGTAATAAAAAGAAATAGGAAGCGAAGAAGGAACTCTGGGCTAAAGACTAAAAATGGCGACAGGTAAATATCTATCAATAACAACTTTAAATGTAAATGGATTAAATGCTCCAATCAAGAGACATAGGGTAATCAATTGGATAAGAAAACATGATCCACATATCTGATGTCTACAAGAAACCCACCTCAGGAAAAGAGATGCACACAGATTGAGGGTGAAGGGATGGAAGATGGTATTTCAGGCAAATGGAAATGAAAAAAAAAGTTGCGGTTGCAATACTTATATCTGACAAATTAGATCTCAAAGTGAAGGACATAACAAGAGATAAAGAAGGCCACTTCATCATACTAAAGGGAACAATCCAACAAGAAGAAAAAACTCTGGTAAACATATACACACTCAATATAGGAGCATCTAAATACATAAAAAAAAACTCCTGAAGGGTAGTAAGGGAGAGATTGACAGCAAAACAATCATAGTAGGAGACTTTAATACCCCACTGTCACCACTGGACAAATCCTCTACAGAAAAAATCAGCAAAGAAACATCAATCCTAAATGACTCACTAGACCAGATGGAATTAATTGACATCTTCAGAACATTTCACCCCAAAGCCACAGAATATACATTCTTCTCCAGTGCACATGGGTCCTTTTCAAAGATAGATCATAAGTTGGTCATAAGAGTAGTCTCGTCAAATTCAAGAAGATAGAAATCATATCAAGAATTTTCTCAGACCACGGTGGCATAAAACTCCAATCAACTATAATAAAAACAATAAAATGAAATCAAACACATGGAGACTAAACAGCATGCTATTAAACAAGGACTGGGTAACCAGAGAGATCAAGGAAGAAATAAAAAACACCATGGCAACAAATGACAATGACAACACAACAATCCAAAATTTATGGGACACAGTGAAAGCAGTCTTGAGAGGCAAGTAGCCCTACAAGCCTACTGCAAAAAACAGGAAACAACGGTAATAAATTTTCTAACCCTACAACTCAAAGAGCTAGAATGAGAGCAACAAGAAAAGCCCAATGTACGCAGAAGGAAGGACATAGTGAAGATCAGAGCGGAGATAAACAACTTGGAGACCAAAGAAACAATTCAAAAGATCAACAAAACAAAGAGCTGGTTCTTTGAAAGGATAAACAAGATTGATGGACCTCTAGCCAGGCTCACCAAGAAACAAGGAGAGAAGACCCAAATAAACAAAATCAGAAATGAAAGAGGAGAAATAACAACAGACCCCGCCGAAATACAAAGGATTGTTAAAAAATACTATGAACAACTCTATTCCAAAAAATTGGACAACCTGCAAGAAATGGACATTTTCCTAGAAAAAGATAACCTTCCCAAAAATCAACGAGGAGGAATCTAAACATCTCAATAGTCCTGTAACTATGGAAGAAATTTAAGCAGTCATCAAAAAGCTTCCAGCAAATAAAAGCCCAGGACCAGATGGCTACACAGGAGAATTTTACCAAACATTTAAGGAAGAATTAAAACCTATCCTTCTCAGACTATTAGAAAACATTCAAGAAGAAGGAACACTTCCAAACACCTTCTATGAAGCCAGCATCACCCTAATACCAAAACAAGATAAAGACAACACAATGAAAGAGAATTATAGGCCAATATCTCTCATGAATATAGATGCCAAAATCCTCAACAAAATTCTAGCAAATGGGGTCCAGCAGTACATGATAAAGATCATACACCATGACCAAGCAGGATTCATCCCAGGAATGCTGGGATGGTTCAATATCCGCAAAAACAATAAACGTGAAACATCACATAAGGAAATTGGAGAGATAAAAATCACATAGTCATATCAATTGATGCAGAAAAAGCATTTGACAAAATCCAACACCCTTTCTTGATAAAAACTCCCAGCAGAGTGGGAATAGAAGGAGCATACCTCAACATCATAAAAGCTATATATGATAAACCCACAGCTAACATCATACTCAATGGGCAAAAACTAAAACCATTTCCCCTAAGAACAGGAACAAGACAGGGATGCCCACTCTCACCACTCCTGTTCGATATAGTACTGGAAGTATTAGCCATTGCAATTAGACAACAAGAAGAAATAAAAGGCATCCAGCCGAGATCAGTTTGGCTCATTGGATAGAGCATCGGCTTGCGGACTGAAGGGTCCCAGGTTCGATTCTGGTCAGGGGCATGTACCTTGGTTGCGGGCACATCTCCAATGTGGGGCGTGCAGGAGGCAGCTGATCAATGTCTCTCTCTAATAGATGTTTCTGACTTTCTGTCTCTCTCCCTTCCTCTCTATAAAAATTAATAAAATATATTAAAAAAAGAAATAAAAGACATCCAAATTGGAAAAGAAGAAGTAAAGCTGTCCTTATTTGCAGATGACATGATACTGTACATAAAAAACCCAAAGGACTCCATTCCAAAACTAATTGACTCAATTAATGAATTTGGCAATGTAGCAGGATACAAAATTAATGCTAAGAAGTCTGTGGCATTTCTATACACTAATAGTGAAATTACAGAAAGAGAGACTAAAAAAGCAATCCCATTTACCATCGCACCAAAAAAATTAAGATAACTAGGAATAAACCTAACTAAAGAGGGAAAAGACCTATATGTAGAAAACTACAGGATACTGAAAAAAGAGATAGAGGAAGATGTTAACAGATGGAAGAGCATACCATGCTCATGGATTGGGAGAATCAACTACCCAAAGCAATCTATAGATTCAATGCACTACCCATTAAAATACCTACGACATACTTCACAGACCTAGAAAGAATTCTTCATAGATTCATCAGGAACAAAAAAAGACCACGAATAGCCACAGCAATTCTGAGAAAGAAGAATAAAGTAGGTGGGATCTCAATACCAGATTTCAAGCTATATTACAAAGCAACTGTTCTCATTACAGCCTGGTACTGGCACAAGAACAGACATATAGACCAATGGAATAGAATAGAGAACCCAGATATCTACCCAAACCAGTATGCTCAACTAATATTTGACAAAGGAGGCATGAACATACAATGGAGCCAATATAGCCTCTTCTATAAATGGTGTTGGGAAAATTGGACAGATACATTCAAAAAAATGAAACTGGACCACCAACTTACAGGAAATACAAAAATAAACTCAAAATGGATATAGGATTAAACATTAGAAGGGAAAACCTAAAAATACTAGAGGAATCCACAGGCAGCACAATCTCAGACATATGCCGAAAGAACTTCTTCACTGATACTGCTCCAAAGGCAATGGAAGGTAAAGAAAAAATAAACAAATGGGACTACATCAAAATAAAAAGCTTTTGCACAGCAAAAGAAACCATCAACCAAACAACAAGAAAGACCACTGTACGGGAGAACATATTTCTAAATGATATCACTGATAAAGGTTTAATCTCTGAAATCTACAGCCAATTTATACAACTTAATAAAAGGAAGATAAACGATCCAATAAAAAAATGGGCAACGGACCTAAATAGAACCTTTTTGAAAGATGACAGAAGGAAGGCCCAGAGACACATGAAAACATGTTCAAAGTCACTAATCATCCGAAAGATGCAAATCAAAATGACAATGTG
The DNA here is from genome assembly GCA_011751065.1 of Lasiurus cinereus. Lineage (NCBI taxonomy): Eukaryota > Metazoa > Chordata > Mammalia > Chiroptera > Vespertilionidae > Lasiurus > Lasiurus cinereus. Next base: position 225,852 of record JAAGEH010000269.1, on the reverse strand, counting down.
ATACCATCAGAATGGCAATCATCAACAAATCAACAAACGACAAGTGTTGGCGAGGATGCGGAGAAAAAGGAACCCTTGTGCACTGTTGGTGGGAATGCAGACTGGTGCAGCCACTGTGGAGAACAGTATGGAGTTTCCTCAAAAAACTGAAAATGGATCTCCCATTTGACCCTGTAATCCCACTCTTAGGAATTTATCCTAAGAAACCACAAACACCAATCAGAAAGGATTTATGCACCCCTGTGTTCATAGCAGCACAATTCACAATAGCTACAATTTGGAAACAGCCTAGGTGCCCGTCAGCAGATGAGTGGGTCAGAAAACTGTCTTACATTTACACAATGGAATTCTATGCTGCTATTAAAAAGAAGGAATTCTTACCATTTGCAGCAACCTGTTTGGAACTGGAGAGCCTTATGCTTAGTGAAATAAGCCAGTCAATGAAGGACAAGCATCACATGATCTCACTCATTTGTGGATAATAAAGAACATTATAAAGTGATGAACAAAATGATAGATACAGAGGCAGTAAAGCATCAGACTGGAAGATTAAAGTTAGGTGAGGTAGATAAGAGATCAATCAAAGGACTTGTATGCATGAATATAAGCATAACCAATGAACATAGACACTGGGGGGTTACGGTATGCCTGGGAGGGAGGGGAGGCAATGGGTAGATACGTATAAAAATTAGTAATAAAAAATAAAAATAAAAAAATATGAAAAAAAGGAAAGATAATGGCTCTAGCCAATTTCCCTCAGTGGATAGAGCGTCAGTCTGTGGACTGAAGGGTCCTAGGTTTGATTCCGGTGAAGGGCATGTACCTAGGTTGCGGGCACATCCCAAGTAGTAGGTGTGCAAAAGTTAGCTGATTGATATTTCTCTCTGATCGATGTTTCTAACTCTATTTCCTTCTACCTTCCTCTCTGTAAAAAAATCAATAAAACATATTTAAAAAATAAAAAGAAAGAAAATGGTCTACAACCCCACCTTGGACCCTACATTCCCAACTTCACCCTGGTCCCTAAATTAGAGAAGTTTTTATTCTGAACTGTCCTCAGAGTTCCAGATGCTCAAAAACTGCTCCCTGAAATATCAGAAACCCTAACAGGTAAAATATAGAAGTTTTTGTATTCCCAAATAACAGTACCCATTCTAATATGAATACCTGTACCTCAGCTAATGGTACTTCCATACCTCCATCTGCTAAATGCAAACCCTCACATCATCCCTGAGTCATTTTTTTTAAGTCGCTCTTTTTTTCCCCCTCAATATATTTTATTGATTTTTCACAGAGAGGAAGGGAGAGGGATAGAAAGTCAGAAACATTGATGAGAGAAAAACATCGATCAGCCGCCTCCTGCACACCCTACACTGGAGATGTGCCCACAAGCAAGGTACATGCCCCGACCAGAATAGAACCCGGGACCCTTCAGTCTGCAGGCCAATGCTCTATCCACTGAGCCAAACCGGTCTCGGCTAAAATCGCTCTCTTGATTAAGGAGTTACATATGTGTCCTTATGCCCCCATTATCCTCCTGCTCTGCTATGCTCCCCATTCACATCCTGGACTCTTCTCTCTCAGCCTCCAAATTAGAAATATAGATGGCCACACCTACAACACCAATCCAGAATCCAAAGCTTATTTCACCACCACAGCCACCATCTTAGACCAGTTACCTTAATACTCAGCAAGACTATCACAGCGGCTTCCATCCAAGTCTTTCCCTGCCTCCATCCCATCTGTATTGTTCATCATGCTGCAGCCATGGAGAGTCCAAGGAGACCTCGGTCACATGACTTGCCCCTTCTGCTCCAAACCTGCCATTGCTTCCATCACCTGCAGAGCATGCTTCCAGATGTTACAGAACTCCTTTAGACCTGATTCCTGTCACATTGTTACCAGTTACTAATTTAAAGAAAAGACTCCTGGTTCCTAAATGAGCTCAGTCTTCACCCAAAGCCTTTACATATACATGACCCTATGCCTGTAAAAACTTCGTACATCCCATTCCACTGGTTGACAAATACAGGGACTACTCACATGACCTTAGAGCTGGACTTGGAATTCTGGGATTGGTTTCTCATCAAGGTTCCCAAGCCTAAGGTGTAGAAGAGTGGGTGGACAGTCCTGGGTCACACTATCTCAGAAGTGAGGCCCTGAAATAAGCTCCACAACCCAGTCCCCTAAACGGTTCTGAATATGCAGGAAACTATGATAAGTAGATGTCTGTTTAGGGCCTGGAACCCACTGCCAGGACCCATGGCCTCAGGCAGGTCAGGGCCTTGGCCCAGCCCCAATGATGGGTGATGCTTGCATGACCTCTGGGCTTTTAGATGATTTCTTCTCTCCATCCATCAATGTTGTCCTCTCTCTTCTAGTCTGTTCTTCCTCTGAGCAGTTTTGAGAAAAGGACAGAACTCTAACGCACACTTTTTCCTGCTTTAGTTCATAACCATTGGTGGCAGCAACTTCCTGAAAATGAAGAAAAACTCCTCACACAAAACTTTGCTTCATCTTCCTTGTTGCCTTTAGACATAAAACAGGCCAAGTTTTCCCCAATCCTCCCTCCTCAGTCACACCACCACAGCCTTACAAGGTGGCTTCTCAACATGTCACCCTCTCTCACCCAGGCACAACATGTGACACCCCAAGCAACTTACTGTTCTGGCACTGAGACCTGGACTGCAGGAAAGGACAGACACCCATATCCGAAGCTGGAGGGTAAATGAGGTGAGGCCGGGTTGAACTCTGGAAGCACAAAGTAGTTTAGGAGGCACTCAGAAATCAACCTCAGCCTGTTGACTCAACCAACCTCAGTCACACAAGGTGTACTGCAGGGACACTGCCTATGAGGCCTTGGGACTCAGCACTGTAGCCTCTGATTCTGTGAACACACTGCAAAGGTCAAACTCACCACCAGGAGAAAGACCCTAAAAGTCAAGCACCAACCAATGAGCATAGGAAAATGAGCCTCTCCTGGGATTTCATTGGATAAACCCAGCATAGCCTTTGGGTAATGTAGCAATCTAGCCTCCCATGAGGCACTAGGATCCCAGTCACCCACTGATCAATGCGAATATTGTTCTGGGGCATCCAAGTGACACTGGGAACTGACAACTTTGTGTGTTAGGGTTGGTCACATTTTCTGGGGAGTGTTGTCTACAAAACTAAACTTTTGTTTGAAAACATTATGTCATATTCCATGACACTTATAATGTTCCCTCAGGTGAAAAGTATTATTTCAATTAATCCTGAAGCTTACAAATCTAAATGGATAAATATATGTAAAGGTATATTAATTGACTCTTACAGACAGAAGAAGGAGAGAATGGCTGTCTCCTATATTACCCCCTATGAGAAAATATACATAATCCTATCCTCACTGTTTGAAAAGAAAATTTGAAAGAATACATAGGCCTACTTGTTGACAGTTCTTACAAAGTCTGTATGTCAGTGGTAGTACACAATGTGACATTAAAGAGTTAAGAGTTATTGAACGTTTACTAGAGGGGCCAGGCTCTGGATTCAATGCTTTACTTGCATTATTACTTCATTTCATTGTCTTTGCGATTTGAGATGATTTAGCCATTAGTTTTATGGGGAGGAAATCCAGGCTCAGAGACTCAATATAAATTGCCTAAATGTAGAGTTAATAAAGGCAAACCCAGGTGTCTGTAACAGAATGCTGTCTTCTAATGTCAGGCTCTGCTGCCTCATGGAGGGTAGAATAGGGTATGCATTCCCATTAGGACAGACTAGATGTTATTGTGGGTTACAAGCAGCACCAAAGCTTTAGTGGCTCAGAGTAAAGAAGATATCTTTCTTGTTTATTCCTCATGAACACCCTGGTTCTCCTGGAATCAAGATAAAGGTGCAGCTAACATGTAGGTTCCTTCTGGGTGTTATCAGAGATGGAAAGAGAGGGCTGAACATCTCACTGGTCCCAGACTCTTCTGTTAGAGATAACAGGCTTGACTTCCACCTCATTTCATTGGTCAAAGATTATCACTGGCTGCAGCCAACATCAGGGTGTCATAGCAGACACTAACCTACTTGATTGGCCCCAGTAAGGTGATCTCATGGTGCTAGCCTCCTTTGGGGCTGCTCAGGGACAAAGGAGAGGAGTGGGGATTGGTGGGAAATGATAGTGGAACTCAATCAGGATTTGTTTTCTCCTCCTCCACCGAGACGTTGTCCCTGAGCTGCCTCAAACCCCAAGATTCATTGGAGTGAACTTCATAAATAGAAGTTTGGTCAGAGGTCATTGGCAGAAAAAAACAGAAGCCACTTCTGAGTAAGACCCTGGGTAACTCCCTGCTACCTTAGCTCCCCCACTGTGGTGGGTGTGAAGAGTACATGTTAAGAGAGTTCACTGGGAGAGTTACTGGACCACAAGCATTCCAGCGTCCATGTTCTCTTATATTCACAGCAGTCACTACCCTGCCTCCAAGCCTCTTTGTGATTTGCATTGCCCAGGTGAATGCTCCATCAGGGGGTACTGATTGGAGAAACGCTGACATTAACATCCATGGTGATCCTGTGGTTTCCATACATCCTGTGAAGGAGTCTGTGCTAAATGTGGTCCCTGCATGTTTTCCCCATCTCCTCTGCAGAGAGCACTGAGCATATTCTGCCTCCTGGCCCCAGTATTACCAGGTGGTCATGAACACTCGGTAGATGACCAGAGATTGAAGGTTCGGGAGCGATGCTCTGAGCAGCCAAGACACCTTCCTCAATGAGGTGACAGCTGATATTTCCCATGGGCAAGGGGGTGACATGTTCTCTAGGGATTAGGATCCCAAAGGATCCCCAGCCCTCTCCAGGGGTAACCTTCTCATCACCCCTTCGGAAGATTGCCTTGTAGCTGCCTGTTCTTTGGGTGCACAGCCACACAGAGTCACGGAAAAACATACAGACAACAGAAGCAGGCACACACTCAGGTACAGAGCACTCACAGCTTATGGTGGGCACTCAAGTGCAGAGGCAATGGCCAAGCTCACAGGGACCCACACTGTAGACACCAGTAACACCTTGATGGGAACATACAGACAGCTACACACAGATGAGAAAACACAGGATCAACCAGCATGTACCACAGGGCATATCTACACACATGCACACACCTGGGAAGACTTATATGGACATAGAACACAGACAAAAAGAGGACACAGACAGACACAGATACAATTAGGAACAATCAAAGGAGAAGCAAATTCACACACACAACCAACTAGCAACATGCAAAACAAACTCTCCCCCAAAGGCTGAGTCATACTAATTCACTGACTTGATGGAATTAGTAAGAATTGAGGTGCTGCGCTGGCCGTGTAGCTCAAGTGCTCAGAGCTTCATTTTTTTGTGCCCTCCTTCTGGGTACTCAGAGCTTCATTTCATCAGTCTTTTCAAATAGAAATACAGGTTTGTTTCCTGTAAGTGTACTTACGTAAGTTGCAAATACCATCCCCATTCGGGTAATTTATGGGAAGCAACCAATCAATTTCCTCTCACAACAATGTTCCTTTTCTTCCCTCTCTTGCTCCCTTCTTTTCTCTCTCTCAAATAAATAAAAGTATAATCTGGTGAGAATTTTAAAAGGGGTAAAAAAGATGTAAAGTTTTGAGTTTTCAAGAATATAGTCTTAACTGTAGAGCCATCTCTGTGGAACGGTTATCAGAATACTCTGAACTCAGAAGTCTTTCTTCTTTTCCATAAGAGACTAAGAGAATCAATAGTATGGATCTCAGAAAACACCACACCTTTAGTGTCAAAGTCAGGGTCCTCTCTTTGCATTTATTTAATCACTAAAATCTGATGATTTCTGAATAAAGTTATCTGTTTCTTTTTTGCATGTTGGTTAGTCTTTGAGTGATGAACATACCTTTCCCATGAGATCAGCTATTGCTGAGGGATCCATCATAGCTTGGGACAATGGAATGGGCATAGCTCCTGGTGAACAAGGAATTATGCTCTCCCTAGAGAAACCACATTTCTAATGTCTAAACACACAGACAGGGAAGCGAGAAGCACGCGCCAGTCTCCTTGCAGCCCTTCCTAAAGCAGAGACTCCCTTCGAGCCCACGTGGAGACTGATGTAGGATTTGTAAAGATGATTTTTGGAGACAGATGTATTGCAAATGTCTAAAGCCCCTCATTCTCTCAACTATTTCATTTATTGGATGTTCTATCCGTTATGGTCACCTTTGGCAAGATTTTTTAAACTATATTGTTATTGATTTCAGACAGGAAGGGAGAGGGAGAGGTAGAAATATCAATGATGAGAATCATTGATTGACTACCTCCTGCAAATCCCCATTTGCCCTTGACTAGAATCAAACCCAGGACCCTGCAGTACTCTGCAGGCTGACGCTCTATCCACTGACGCTCTATCCAAACCATATAGTGCTGGCAAGATTTTTGAAGTTCTATGGAAGGTTACCATCATTACTGTCTCCTTGTAAATTTTTATACTTGTCATTTTCCTTGTGGTGAATATACTAAGTACCTTAGAGAAAAACTTTAATCATAAACGAGTCAACATATTTAAACCACTGGGCTCTTTGTTTGCATTCAGTCCTGTCACTTTCCCTCTGGGCAGTGATTTTGCTGAAAGTTCCCCACATCAGCTCTTGCAAAAGCAGCCTGGGCTTCAAAGCAAACTGTGAGGCCTCCTGAGAGGAAGGACAAGTCCTTCCACAGAGCCCACCTCCAAGCCATGACCCCCTTTCAGATCCTGGTTGTCCAAACCAGCCAAGGTGACCTCCCAAATGAGCAGGGATGCTCTTACAGGCTGCCATCTGGAGCCTGTCACCCTTTTCCAGAATTCCATAGTATGATTTAAATGAATTGTACTTAAATGAAACTTTAAAACAGACTTAAAACTTGAGGGTTTCCAAAGGTTTTATTGTGTTATTATGGAAGTTCTGGAGTATATTTGTTGCAACTGTATCAGTACGTTGGAAATAAAATATAATGATGTGCTACTGACATATCTTATCATGTGCATGTTCACTGCTATCTCTTTGGCAGTTTAAAACTGACCATGATGAGAGTATTTATGCCAGGAGAATTTACAAATACTACAAACCTACACTTCACTTAATATAATAATAAATGCTTAGAATTAAATAAGAGTAGCTCTGAACTTTAACAATGCAGATTAAATTTATGAGTCTATGGTATATATTTGCCTCAATTGCATATAGCAACAATAATAAGTAAAACAATTTTCACTCAGGATTCAAAACCTATGGTTAAACACACACACACGCACACACACACACACACAAAACCTATTGTTCCATATGGCAAAGAAAAGTCACTTGAGTCACTGAGTAATGAGAGAAATTTAAGCAGATGTCTTACATGTGAACAGTTGTCTTTAGTTATAATGATAAATTTGTTGAAACAATTTGAAAAAGATTCTCAGCATATATTTTAACAAAGAAGATAAAAACAGTGGAAAGAATATATTAAAAAAGTTCAACATAAAATATTCCTTGGTATATGGAATTAAAACAAGAGCAATTTAACATTATATGCATTTCTGGAGGTTATTACTTTAAAGAGTTAATCATTGTATGCCCTTGCAGCGTGGCAAAAAAATTGGAATTTTTATATGCTCTGGATTAGTGGTAAACCCAAGGGAATGATCATTTTGGGTCACAGTTCTGCGTATCTTAAATGTAAAAGATTCACCTATACAACAGAGTGATAAATAAAACATATGTCTATATAGGAAGCTGAATGCAAATATTCCTAGAAGCCTTATGTATAATACCACAAACCTGGAAATAACAAAAAAATATAGATCAATTAATAAACGGGTCACAGAACCCAGTACTACTCAGCAATAAAAAAAATTAACTTTTTACACAAGCATTTGTATTGAATCTCAAAATGATTGTGTGGCATGGAGGAAACCAGTATTTGTTAAAATGTACAAATCAAACAGTGCCTATTAAATTATGAACAGTCTATTGAACAAAGTGTGATTTTCTGCCATCAAGCTGTGCCTTCCAAAGCACAGAAAGTTTGAGATCACACCATATTGTTCACATCTCCATGCGGACAACACACTTTTTTTTTTTCAAATGTCCCAGAGAGAGAATAGAACCAACAAGATGAAAGGTACAAAACCCCCCCCAAAACACCTTTACGTAAAGATCATAAACCAGAACAGAGGACAGCAAGAGGTTGTAGGGTTGATGAATTGGAATTGGAATCTGAAACAGTTCATATAGCATAATATGAGACTATCAATGTCCCTGAAAGAGGTAGCACTTCTTGGTGGGGGATGTGGGCTCTGGATAAAACCTGGATCAGGTCAATTCTCTGGTCAGAAATAAAGGAATGATGACTCATCTAGCAGCTCAATATATTCATAATTTTCTCCAGCACAACCCCAGAGTATTTAGGAGTTTTGATGGATGTACACTCTTCAGGTGAGCAGGTGGTAGGGGTGAAATATCTTCCAGATAAATTCCAGTGACATAATCATGTAGTAGTCCTGAATAGATTAGTAAGTGGAATCCAGTTTCTGAAAGTGTGACTTATACCTGAAAGTTAGTAGTCATCCAGCAGAGTGTGTGTTCTGATAAAGGGGTTTGCTTTCAGGTAATTGGGGGTGAATTTTCTCCTCTGGTGTTGTTATTGTGAATGAGAAAGTAAAACATTCCCTGTACATTTAAAGGTTTTCTTCAGTGTGTATTCTCAAGTGTTGAATGAGTAAATATTTGTAGCAAGTAAGTTTAAGGAGAGGTGGGGTAGATAAGAGATCAACCAAAGGACTTCTATGCATGCATATAAGCATAACCAATGAACACAGACACCAGGGGGTTGGGTATACCTGAGAGGGAAGTGGGGCAATGGGGAGATATGTATACATGTAACACAAAAATAAATAAATAAATAAATAAATAAATAAATAAATAAATAAATAAATAAA
>JAAGEH010000269.1:192954-216895 GCA_011751065.1 Lasiurus cinereus | reverse complement strand
AAATAAATAAATAAATAAATAAATAAATAAATAAATAAATAAATAAAAAAGAAAGAAAGAAAATATTTCTGACATTCAATACACTCATGAGGCCCTTTTCCAGTGTGAACTCTGTAGTATTGAATGAGAGTAGAGCTTTTGCTGAACAACTTCCCACAATCACTATACTCATAAGGTTTTTCTCCAGTGTGAACTCTGTAGTGTTTAATGAGGTTAGATTTGTGACAGAAGGACTTCCCACAGTCACTACATTGATACAGTTTTTCTCCAGTGTGAACTCTGGTGGATAATGAAATGATTGGTTTCTGTAAAAGATTTCCCACATTCACTGCACTTATATGGTTTTTCTTCTGTGTGAACTCTGTGGTGTCTGGTGAGGAAAGACCATACATGGAAGGATTTTCCACAATCACTACATGGATGTGGCTTTTCTCCAGTGTGAACTCTCTTGTGGATAAAGAAGTCAGAAATGTACCTACATGATTTTCCACATTCACTGCATTTGTAAGGTTTTTATCCAGTGTTAACTCTCTTGTGGGTAAAGAGGTAATTACTCTTAAATGATTTCTCTCATTCACTACAGTTGTAAGGTTTTTCTCCAGTGTGAACTCTGTGGTGTTCAGTCAGGGAAGACCTTTGCTTGAAGGGCGTCCCACAGTCATTACATTGATAGAACTTTTCTCCCTTGTGAACTCTCCTATGTCTATTGAGGTTAAAGATATATGTGAAAACTTCCTCACTTCTCTTTCACTCATATTTCACTTCTCCAGAGCTGACGCCCTCATGTTGAACAAGGTTCTGGTTTTGGCTGCCTGCTTTTTTACAATCATCCCATTGGTGATCCTTTTTTTTCTATTGAGAAATTACTCTGAAATCTCACTACAACTGTGTTGCTCTTCAGTAACCAGAGGGGTCTGGTGCTGGAGAAGGCCTGAGGTGGCCGGGAAGTCTTCCTCAACCTCTCTATTGCTTGAAGGCAGGTCTGATAAGGAGAGGCTGCACCTTGTCACAAACGAGGCCCTGTCCCCAGCTTCTTTCCAGGGCTTCTCTCCACTGGCTTCCCTCTGTTGCTGATGAGGGTTTGCACTGAAACATAAGTCTCTCATACATGCATCACTAAAGAAGGCTTTCTGCTCAAAGTCTGCTGCCTATGACTCAGTCAGGTGCGGAATATCTTTTATCACAGAGAAAAACTTCCCACAGAGATGGGTCATCTGAATTATGGGAGCTGTCTTAGAAACCCTGATCTGTGACTGTCCTTTTACAGATACACTCTGCTCAGAACAGGCTTCCACATCATGCATTTTATGCAAACAACCTGAAAACAGAAAAATTGTGATGAAATAAATGTTGCCTGTGGTGACAGGGAGAAGTCTCATTACCAAAGTGTGTTGCACATAACATGTTAATTCCATGAATTATCTGACACTAAAATATCTGAAGAAAATATTGATAAAATGCAGCTGTGAATATGTGTGCCACTAAAGATCATCATCCAGGGAAGATCTCATAGAATATATGAAACAACATGGCAAGCATCACATGAAACTGAAGATGGATCTTCTACTCATTCTTCTGCTAACAGTGTTCAACTGGGCTTGGCTGCTGGTAACATGGGCCAGCTGTGCAGAAGGCTGCTTACATGTTATTCTACGTAAAATTCAAGAAATGAGAAGCTTGTGTCAAGGTATAGTGAGGCACATCTGTGCACCTAATAATACACATGCTGGTCAATATTTGAAAATACTGTAGATAGAGCAGTTCAGAGGAACAGGTGAAAGAAAATGGCAAATAGGTGAAGGTAGCCAGAAACCAGGAAGGCATAGATTAAAAGATAAGTCAGGGAAGTGGGAGGCATGGGAATGAAAAGGTAGAAATGAGATTTTGACAGTGGTACCTGAACCTAAACTTGTTGGATATGAGCACATTTCTGTTATGATCTAAACACCACCCTATGTCAGACCTCCTTCCAGTTGCAACTCATCGTGTAGGTGCACCCTGTAAAGCGTTCTCCTTGTACCTTCCACTGTATTATTACATAGAACACAAATATTCTGAGTATTATTGAAAGACAACAGAGGTGAGGAACCAGCACTGACCAGAGCAAGACAGCACGCAATAGTATTCAGGGAACAGAATATTACAAACAGTGGAAGGGGGTCTTTTAAGAACCACCCATGCTTCATGCACATAGAGACCATAACCTGGCACAGTCATTCACATGATCCTGTAGCTGAAGAAATGGTGCAGAAGTGGAAGCCATAATTGTGGAGACAGTAACCATCCCAAAAAGAAAAAGTGCAAGCTTGGCATATTAAGTTGTTTGTAACAATCCTGACTTCTAGACACTTCCTGAACTATTTGAGGATATGGATGTGAGGGATATTCATTGAGTCCTTTGCTCAGGTCTCTCCAATTTGCTCAGCACTCTCAGCCACAGCACATTACAAGGACAATGGGGCAAACAATTACAGTCTATGGTCTGGCTGTGAGAGCCACATCCTAAGAAGAAAGCAAGGGAGGACATCACCTCAGGACACTAGGAGAGATGAGAAGGTCTTACCTACAGATGAGACCAGTGCAAACACTTCTACCATCATCTAGCAATACAGAAGTCTCTGAGCCTTATCAAGGAGGCCCCACTCCTCCTCAGAGAAGGATATGGCCACATCTTCAAAGTTCATACCCTGTTGTAATAGGCACAGTTCAGTCCATGATGAGTTTCTCTCCTATGATTTTATGTTCATAATACTCCAAACATTCACACCAACTACTCCCCACATCAGAAAAGATATCAGACCTTGGTCCAATCAAAGTCATTCTCTCCCTCTGCTCTAGTCGATGCTGTGTATTACCCCAACAATAAGGGAAAATAATCTTGTAGATGATACCTCTGCTCTGGAACTCAATATAGACTATACCTCTTTTCAATACAGTGGGTGTTATGAACATAGGGTAGGGAAAGATATTGTTCATAAGGAGATATGAGTGATTTAACACTGTGCTTGACAGACAATCACCTTGTTGCCACCTGATTCAGGGTATCACAAGGTTGTGGTGTTATTGTTCAACCTTTACAAGATAAATCCCAGGGTGCAGAGGCCATATTTTTGCACTACCTGTTGCACATAATTTTTGAACCACACTTCTCACAGCTGCATTATCAGAGAGATAGTATCAAATATAACACATATATGCCATAATGAGCACAGTTTATTTCCTAATATCTGCTTTTCCCAAATTCTAATCCACCACCTCTGTAATGTATTTCTCTCTGATCCTTTCCCCTTTACCATGCCAGTGGAGATTTTCAAGCCCAGATGACATTGATGCATGCAATCACATTATTATTGATCACTGTTATGGCACTCAACAACAAAAGGCAGGTGTGCACATGAATTGCACTGAAGCTCTGAACCAGGGATGGACCACCAAACTCACCCTCTTTTTAGGAATTAATCTAACATTCACCATATCATATTTCCAGACATCACCAGAAATGGACTCAAACTCCATTTCCTCTTATGTCAATGTCAGGCCTTTTAACTATGAAGGCACATGACTACTCCAATGGCACAACACTCTTTCTCCCACACCCATCTCATACCTGAACTCCCACACCCACAGTTCACATGGTGATCTCCTTGACTTCCTACTCATTACTTAGCTTGTGCAGATTAGTGTATGCTTGGCAAACTCAGACAGGATTAAGTTCTATACCAACTTGGAGAGTCCACACTCATTGAAGCAGCCTTGAGTCCTGCTATGGAGACCTCCCTTCCTGATTGTGTTTTCCTTCAACCTCAATTACTGAGAAGCACATCAGATATAAGATATCCAGACGCCACCTCCATTGGTGCTGCACCTGATGTCCCTTTAAGAGTTATAGCCTTCAGCCTTCATATCCCAACACCTAAGGCCCACTATCCCATGCCCAGTGAGTCTCACAGAAGCCCACTCATGCCACTCAGCATATCTACCAGCCTGAGGACAACACCCAGACTAAGGCTTAATGAAAATCAAGTAAATATGCAATTACCAAGTAAATATGCAACAGCTGAAGTCACATCTTGTTTGAATCACTCTTTGATCTTCAATTAAAAAGAAGAAAATGATCCACAACCACATCCTGATCCCTACATTCCCAACTGAATTTTAGAGAAGTTTTTATACTGAACTGCTCCTCAGAGTTCCAGACACTCATGAACTCCCCTCTGAAATATCAGAAATCCTAGCAGGTAAAATATAAAAATATTGGCATCCCCAAATAACATTATACTTCCTAATATGAATATCTGCATCTCAGCTGATGGTCCTTCCATACCTCTAGCTGCCAAGTGCAAACCTTCACATCATCCCTGACTCTTACCTCTCTCTCAACCTACAATTTAAAAATCCAGGTGGCTACACTTAAAACACCAATCTGGAATCCAAAGCTTATGTCGCCACCACAGCCACCATAATGGGCCAGTTACCATCACTCACGGAGACTATCACAGCAGCTTCCGTTTTAGTCTTTTACCACCTGCATTCAAATCTATAGTATTCATCATGCTGCAGCCATGGAGGGTCCAATGAGACATCGGTCACATGACTTGCCCCTACTGCTCCAAACCTTCCATTGCTCCCATCACCTGCAGAATACACTTCCAGATGTCACAAAGCTCCTCTAGACCTGATTCCTGTCCCAATGTTACCAGTTACTAATTTAAACAAAAGACTCCTGGTTTCTAAATGAGCTCAGTTTTCAATCAAAGCCTTCACATATAAAGGACCCTTTGCCTGCAGAAACCTCTCACATCACATTCCACTGGTTGCCAAAAACAGGGAGTGGACTGATAATTCTCAGGGGAAAGGAGTGAGGGTGTACAGGAAGAGACTGGACACCTATGGATGAGGTCACCGGAAGGGAGCTAAGGGTAGAGGGAGGGTTGGGAGCCAGGTGGAGGTGAGCTATGGAGGGGAAAAAAGAGAAACAAATGTAATAATATGAATAATAAAGATTTAATTAAAAAAACCTATAGACAAAAAAAATGAGAAGCTTGTATCGGTGTCTAGTGAAGTACTTCTGTGAACCTCATAACACAAATGCAGGTCAATATTTGAAAATATTGCAGCCATAACTGGTTTGGCTCAGAGGATACAGCATTGGTCTATGGACTGAAGGGCTCCAGGTTCGATTTTGGTCAAGGGCATGTACTTTATTGTGTGCAAATCCCCAGTAGCGGGTATGCAGTCGGCAGCTGATTGATGTTTTTACCTTTTCCATCCCTCTCACTTTTTCACTGTAAGAAATTCAATAAAATATATTTTAAAAAACAGAAAAGAAAATACTGCAGATAAAATAATTCAGAGGAACAGGTGATGGAAAAGGGCAAGAAGGTGAAGGTAAGGAGAAAACAGGAAGGCACGGATTAAAAGATATGTCAGGGAAGTGTGAAGCATGGCAATGGAAAAATAGAATTGAGCTGGTGTCAGTGGTACCTCAACTTGTTGGACATGAGCACAATCCTGGTATGATCTAAACACCACCCTTATGTCATAGCTCCCCCAAGTTGCAACTCAGAAGTGCCAGACAACACTTTACATCATCCTGCATGTTCACTCTGTGAAAAATAGGGTTATTGTTCTGTCTCCTGTACAAGAACATAGAACACCAATATTCTGAGTTTTATTGAAAGACAACAGAAGTGAGTAGGCTGTACTGACCTGTAGTAAGAAAGAATGCAATAATATTCAGAAAACCTAATATTAAAAACAATGGAATGAGGATTTTCAAGAACCACCTATGGTTCATACATGTAAAGACCATAACTTGGCACAGTCAGTCACAAAGAGCCTGTAGCTGGAGGAATGGTGCAGAAGTGGAAACCATGGATGTGGACATAGTCACTGTCTCAGAAAGAGAAAGTGCAAGCTGGCCCACTGAGTTGTTTGTAACAATCCAGACTCCAAGACACCTCCTTAAGCACTTTAGGCTATAGATTTGAGGGATATTCATGGAGTCCTTAGCTCAGATATCTCCAAATTACTCAGCACTCTGAGCCACAGCACATTATTCAGGACAATGGAGAAAACAATTACAGCCCCTTGTCTGACTTTGAGAGCCACATCCTGAGAAGAAAGGAAGAGAGGCCATCACCTCAGGATGTTAGGAGAGATGAGAAGTCTTACCTACAGATGAGACCAGTGCAAACACTTCTACCATCGTCTTGCAGTACATAAGTCTCTGAGCCTCATCAAGGAGTCCCCACTCCTCCTCAGAGAAGGTGATGGCCACGTCTTCAAAGTTCATATCTTGTCATAACGGGCACAGTTCAGCCCATGATCAGTTTCTCTCCTACAATATTATGTTCATCATACTCTCCAACACCCACATCCATATGTGCCCTCAACTCCTCACATTAGAAAATATACCAGACCTTGCTCCCATCAAAATCATTCTCTCCTTCTGTTCCATGTGACACTGTGTATTTCCCCAACGATAAGAGCATATTATGTTGCAGATGATACCTCTGCTCTAGAACTCACAGATAGACCACACCCCTTTTCAATACTGTGGGTGTCATGAACATAGGGTAGGGAGAGATATTGTCCAAAAGAAGACTATGAGTAATTTGATACTATTCTCTCCCAGAAATCACATTATCCTCTGATTAAGGGTAATACAAGGCTAGGGTATCACTGTCAACCTTTTGAAACCAATTCCAGGGTGCTGAAGCCATCATTTTGTACTACATGCTACACATAATTCTTTGAACCACACTTCTCACAGCTGCATTCTTAGAGAGTCAACACCAAAGGTAACACATAATGAGCACAGTTTATTTCCTAATAATCTCCTTTCCAAAATTCTAATCCACCACCTCTGTAATGGATTTCTCTCTTACCCTTCTCCCTTCCACACGCCAGTGGAGATTTTCAAACCCAGATGACATTGATGTATGCAATCTCATTCCTATGGATCACTGTAACAGCACTCAACAACAAAAGGCAGGTGTGTACATAAATTTAAGCTCTGGACCAGGAATGGACCACCACAACACACTCTCTATTCAGGAATTAATCTGACATTCACCATATCATATTTCCAGACGTCACCAGAACTCAAATTCCATTTCCTCTTATGTTAATGTCAGAGCCCTTTAACTATGAAGGCACATAACTACTCCAATGGCACATTATTCCTTCTCCCACACCCATCTCACACCTATACTCCCACCCCCGAAGGTGATCTCCTTGACTTCCTACTCATTATTGAGCATGTGTGGAGTAGTGACTGCTTTACAAACCAAACATGACTAAGTTCTACACCAACTCTGAGGGTCCACACTCATTGAATTTGGCTATGGAGGCCTCCCTCCCTGATTGTGTTTTCCTTCAACCTCAGTTACTGAGAACCACATCAGATCTCAGATACCCAGACTCCACCTCCACTGGATCTTCATCTGACCTCTTTTCACTAGTCACAGCCTTTAGCACTCAAATCCAAAAACTAAGGTCCTCTAGCACATGCCCAGAGTCTCACAGATGTCCAGTCATTTCCCTAAGCCAGTGGCTGGCAAAATATGGCTTGTGAGCCAGGATATGCCACTCCCTTGACTAATGAGTTTGCCGAACACTGACCTAGACCCTTGATTCCAATAATTACAGTCTCTTGTTGTTCCTTGTGATTAAGCCCCTCTCCGGGGGTGGGCAAACTCATTAGTCAACAGAGTGCCAAACTGGGGCTCGTGAGCTGCATTTGCTGACCAGTGCCATAATCAAATCAACCAGACTGATGACAACACCCCAGACTAAGGCTCAATCAAAATCCTGTAGTGTGTTTAATTAGTGAATATACAACAGCTGCACACTCATCTTGTTTCACTCACTCTTTGGTCTCCAATTAAAAAGAAACAAAATGATCTACAATCCCAACCTGGTCCCTACATTCCCAACTACATTTTAGAGAAGTTTATATTCTGAACTGCTCCTCAGAGTTCCAGACGCTCATGAACTGCTCCCTGAAATGTCAGAAACCCTAACAGGTAAAATACTGAAGTTTTGGTATCCCCAAATAACATTACATTTTCTAATATGAATATCTGCATCTCACCTGATGGTACTTCAATACCTCTAGTTGCCAAGTGCAAACCTTCATATCATCCCTGACTCTTACCTCTCTCTGAACCTCCAAATTAAAAATCCAGGTGGCTACCCCTAAAACACAAGTCCGGAATCCAAAGCTTATTTCGCCACCACAGCCACCATCATGGGCCAGTTACCATCACATTCACAGAGGCATTCACAGCGGCTTCCATTCTAGTCCTCGACCACCTCCCTCCCACCTGTAGTATTCATCATGCTGCAGACATGGAGGGTCCGATGATACCTGGGTCACATGACTTGCCCCTACTGCTCCAAACCTTCCATTGCCCCCATCACCTGCAGAACCCACTTCCAGATGTCACATATCTCCTCTAGACATGATTCCTGTCCCATGGTTTCCAGTTACTAATTTAAAGAAAAGATGCCTGTTTTCTAAATGACCTCAGTCTTCAGTCAAAGCCTTTACATATACAGGACCCTATGCCTGCAAAAACCTCTCAGATCCCATTCCAGTTGTTGCCAAAAACAGGAACCACTTCTGTGACCCTAGACCTGGACGTAGAATTCTGGTTTTGGTGTCTCATCAAGGTTCCCAGATCCAAGGTGTAGAAGAGTGGGTGGACAGTTCTGGGACACCACTATCTCAGAGAACACAAGAGTATGAGGGGGAGAATCCAAGATGGTGGCATAGGTAAACACCTACACTGCTGCCTCGCACAACAATTTCAAAACTACAACTAAAAGACAGAACGGACATCATCCAGAACCACAGGAAAGCTGGCTGAGTGTAAGAAGGAAAGAGAGGGGCTCACAGAAACCCAGAGGAGCTGCAAAAAGCTGAGGTACAGAGACGGAGACGCGCGCGCTGAGAGAGCAGGTGTCCGAGTACCTGGCTGGCTTTCTCTGGCGGGAGGGAAACGGAGGCTCCCAACGGCATTGAACCCCTTATCTTATGACACTAAACCCCAGATCCAGCCGAAACTCATACGGGGTGAGTTTGGACTGTGAAAAGGGATAGGTGCACAGAAATTTAGGGGAGTTGCAAAAGATCGGAGGGCTGGTCGTGCACGATGCTACGTGGAGGACAGATTGCTGATTGTGCCGCTGGCTTTCCCGAGTGGGCGGGAGACAGACCCTCCCAACTGTGCCACTTCTGAGTCCACTGGGCCCCTGTTTCGGGTGAAACCCTGGAGACCTAGACTCATGTGGTCCTGATGCGCAGGGGAGCTGGAAAGGCAGTGGTCTAGAGGCACTGTGGGCGCTTGTGTGCGCACAAGGACCGCTCCAGCCATTACCCAGACACGTGAGACTCAGGGGCCGTGGAGGGCGGGACCGACTGGAAGGCAAGGCGTTCCCTTAAGCCCTGAGACTCCACCCATCCCAAGCTCAACAGAGGCTTCTTTGGTTTTGCAAGTCTGGTATCATAAGGCTGAATTCAACACAGAAGTTTCCCTGACATAGTGAAAATGCCGAGACAAGGGAAGGGATCACAAACAAAAGAAATGGAGGGGAAAAAAAAAAGGCTGGATATAGAGTTCAAAACCACACTTATAAGGTTTTTCAAGAATATGCTAGAAAAGTTGGATAAACTTAGCGAGAGACAAGAGGAGATGAAAAAGGACCAACTAGAGATGCAAAAGAGCCAACTAGAGATGGAAAAGGTCCAACTAAATATGATAAAGGACCAACTAGAAATTAAACATACACTGATTGAAATAAAAAAATATTATACAGAGTCCTAAACAGCAGACTAGAGAAGGCAAGAATCAAGTCAAAAATTTGAAATATAAAGAAGCAGAAAACACTCAACTGGAAAAGCAAGAAGAGAAAAGAATCCAAAAATGTGAACATAATGTAAGGAGACTCTGGGACAGCTTCAAGCATACCAACATCAGAATTGTGGGGGTGCCAGAAGAAGAGAGAGAGCAAGACTGAAAACCTATTTAAAGAAATAATGACTGAAAACTTCCCACATCTGGTAAAACAAATAGACTTACAAGTCCAGGAAGCACACAGAACCCCATATAAAAGGAATCCAAAGAGGACCACCCCATGACGCATCATAATTAAAATACCAAGAGCAAAAGACAAAGAGAGAATATTAAAAGCAGCAAGAGAAAAACAGTTTATTACCTACAAGGGAGCGCCCGTACGACTGTCAGCTGATTTCTCAACAGAAATGATGCAGGCCAGATGGGAGTGGCAAGAAATATTCAATGTGATGAATAGCAAGAACCTACAACCAAGAATAATCTATCCAGAAAAGCTAACATTCAGAATTGAAGGGCAGATAAAGAGCTTCACAGAGTAGGAAAAGCTAAAGGAGTTTATCAACTCCAAACCAGTATTATATGAAATGCTGAAAGGTACTCTTTTAGAAGAGGAAGAAGAAAAAGGTAAAAGCTAAAAAATTATGAACAACAAATACATATCTATCAACAAGTGAATCTAAAAATTAAGTGAATTAAAAATTTGATCAATAGAATAAACTGGTGAATATAATAGAATCAGGAGCACAGAAAGGGAGTGGACTGATAATTCTCAGTGGGAAAGGGGTGAGGGGTACAGGGAGAGACTGGACAAAAACCATACACCTATGGATGAGATCAATGGGAGGGAGCTAAGGGCAGAGGGAGGTGTGGGAGCTGTGTGGAGGGGTACTATGGAGGGGAAAAAAGAGAAACAAATGTAATAATCTGAATAATAAAGATTTAATAAAAAAAAAGAGTATGAGGCCCCGAAATAAGCTCCACAACCCAGTCCCCTAAGCGGCTCTGCAACTGCTGGAATCTGTGGGAACTAACGGTCTTTTGAGAACCTGGCACCCACCGCCAGGACCCATGGGCTCACGCTGCTTAGAGTCCTTGCCCAGCCCCAGGGCTGGGTGATTCCTAAATGACCTCAGAGCTTTCACAAGATTTCTCCTTCCCGTCCCTCACTGCTGTCCTCTTTCCTCTAGTATGTTCTTCCTCTGAGAAGTTTTGAGAAAAGGCTAAACCCTAACTTACACTTTGTACCACTTTTGTTCACAGTTATTGATGGCAGCAGCTTCCTGAAAATGAAATAAAACTCCTCACACAAAATTTTGCTTTATCTTCTTCGTAGCCATTAGGCATAAAACAGGCCAAGGTTTCCCCAATCCTTCCTCAGTCACACCACCACGACCTTACAAGGTGGCTTTTCAACCAGTCATCCTCTCCCACCCAGTCATAGCATGAATACCCTCAAGCAACTCACTGTTATGGCTCTGAGACCTGGGCTGCAGGACAGGACAGGCACCTACATGCAAACCTGAGAGTAAATGAGGTGAGGCTGGGTTGGACTCTGGAAGGAGAAGGTAGTTTGGGAGGCACGGAGGACTCAATCCCGGCCTGTTGTGACTCAACCAGCCTCAGACACACAATGGCATTGTGGGGACACTGCCTCTGAGGCCTTGGGACCGAGCACTGGAACCTTTGATTCTGTGAACACACTGCAAAATTCAAATTCACCACCAGAAGAAAGACGCTGGAATTCAAGCTATAATGAATGAGCACAGCGATAATGTACCTCTCCTGGGTTTTCCTTGGCCAACCACATCCCTACCATATGGCCCTTTGGGTAATGTAACAATCCAGCCTTGCATGGGGCACAAGGATCCCAGTCACTCATTGACCATTGAGAATATTGTTCTGGGGCGTCCAAGTGACACTGGCAACTGACAACTTTACGTTTTAGGGGCTAGTCACAAGTTTCTGGCGAGTGTTGTCTACAAAACTGAACTCTTGTTTGGAAGCATTGGTTTAGATGCCCTGACCATTAGAATGATCCCTAAGGTGAAAAGTATTATTTGAATTATTCCTGAAGACTACAAATCTAAATGGATAAATATATGAAAAGGTATATTAATTGACTTTTATGGAGAGGAGAGAATGGTTGCCTTCTACATGACCCCCTGATGAGATGAAGCCCATAACCACAGCAGGCCTTCAAATAAGAACTGAACTGGGAACTTACTGTGCATGGGACTTCGCTCAACAAACTGAGCCACTCCAATTGGCTTTTTTCTTAACATCAAAATATGACATTGTAAAGAGAAAAAGAAGGCTATTAGAGAATATACGTGACGCTATCCTATTGGTTTAAAAAGAAAATTTGAAAGACTGCATAGACCAACACTGTGAAAATTCCTACTGTCTGTGGTCAGTACACGTTGTGACATGAAGGAGCCTACAGTTATTGAATATTCACTACAGGTGCCAGGTCCTGTATTCAATGCTTTACTTGCATTATTATTTCATTTAATCATCTTTGCAACAAAGGGTGGTTTAATCATCTATTTTATGGGGAGGGAATTCAGGCTCAGAGACTCAATGTAAATTGACTGATTGTACAGTGAGTAAAGCCCGGGCTGGAAGTAAAACCCAGGTGATGCTAACAACAGAGCTCTGGCTTCTAATGTTAGTCTCTGCTGCCTCATAGAGGGTAGAATGGGGGAAGCATTCCCATTAGGACAGGCTAGATGTTATTGTGGGTTATAAGTAGTCCCAAAGCTTTAGTGTCCTAGAGTAAAGAAGGTATCTTTCTTGTTCTGAACACATGAACACCTGGTTTTACTGGAATCAGTAAAAAGGAGCAGCCAACATGTAGGTTGCTGCTGGGTTTTATCAGAAATGGACAAAGAGGGCTGCTTGTCTAACTGGTTCCAGGCTCTTCTGTTAGAGATGACAGGCTTGACTCCCACCTCATTTCATGTGTCAAAGCATGTCACTGGCTGCAGCCAACATCAGGGTGTCAGGAGCAGAACCTAACATATTCCTTGGATCCCAGTAAGGCCACCCCATGGTGCCAGCCAATCTGGGCACTGCTCAGGGACAAAGAAGAGCGGTGGGATTGGTAGGAAATGACAGTGGAAGCCAGTCAGGATGGTATCTTTTCTCTTCCTCCACAGAGACGTTGTCTCCATGCTTTCCCAAACCCAATATTCATCAGAGTGAACTTCAGAAAAAGGTCAGAAGTCATTGTCAGAAAACTCAGAACTCACTTCTGAGTGTGACCTTGGGTTAAACCCTGCTGCCTGGCTCCTCCACTGTTTAGGGCATGAAGACCACATGTTAAGAGAGTTGACTGGTAATGTTACTGGACATAAGCATTCCAACATCCATGTTCTCTTACATTAACCACCGTCACTACTCTGCCTGAAAAGCTGCAAAGTCCTCCTTCCATTAAAATAATAAGTTTATTTAAACAATTTGAAAAAGATTCTCAGCAAACATTTTAACAAAGAAGATACAGTACAAAGACATGTATAAAAATGTTCACCATAAAATATTCCTCATCAAATAGAATTAAAACAAGAGTAAGTTAATATTATCTGCATTTCTGGATTACTATTTGAAATGATTAACCTTCGTATGCATTTGCAAGGTAGCAGAATATCAGAATTTTTAATTTTTATTAATTTTTTATACATATCTCCCCAATCCCCTCCTTCCTCCAAGGCATACCCCAACCCCCCAGTGTCTATGTTCATTGGTTATGCTTATATGCATGCATACAAGTCCTTTGATTGATCTCTTGTCTACCTCACCTAAGTTTAATCTTCCTGCTGTAATTTCACAGTCTGTTTGAAGGTTTACTGTCTCTGTATCTATCCTTTTGTTCATCAGTTTATAATGTTCTTTATTATCCACAAATGAGTGAGATCATGTGATGCTTGTCCTTCATTGACTGGCTTATTTCACTAAGCATAAGGCTCTCCATTTCCAACCAGGTTGCTGCAAATGGTAAGAATTCCTTCTTTTTAATGGCAGCATAGAATTCCATTGTATAGATGTACCACAGTTTTCTGATCCACTCATCTGCTGACAGGCACCTAGGCTGTTTCGAAATTGTAGCTATTGTAAATTGTGCTGCTATGAACATAGGGGTGCATATATCCTTTCTGATTGGTGTTTGTAATTTCTTAGGATAAATTCCTAAGAGTGGGATTACAGGGTCAAATGGGAGATCCATTTTTAGTTTTGCTTTTTTTAAATTAATTTTTTATACATATCTCCCCATTGCCCCCCTCCCTCCCAGGCATACCCCAACCCCCCAGTGTCTATGTTCATTGGTTATGCTTATATGCATAGATACAAGTCCTTTGATTGATCTCTTATCTACCTCACCTAACTTTAATCTTTCTGCTGTAATTTCACAGTCTGTTTGAAGCTTTACTGTCTCTGTATCTATCCTTTTGTTCATCAGTTTATAATGTTCTTTATTATCATCCCCCAATGAGTGCAATCATGTGGTGCTTCTCCTTCATTGACTGGCTTATTTCGCTAAGCATAAGGCTCTCCAGTTCCAACCAGGTTGCTGCAAATGGTAAGAATTCCTTCTTTTTAATGGCAGCATAGAATTCCATTGTGTAGATGTACCACAGTTTTCTGATCCACTCATCTGCTGACGGGCACCTAGGCTGTTTCCAAATTGTGGCTATTGTAAATTGTGCTGCTATGAACATAGGGGTGCATAAATCCTTTCTGATTGGTGTTTGTAATTTCTTAGGATAAATTCCTAAGAGTGGTATTACAGGGTCAAATGGGAGATCCATTTTTAGTTTTTTGAGGAAACTCCATACTGTTCTCCACAGTGGCTGCACCAGTCTGCATTCCCACCAACAGTGCACAAGGGTTCCTTTTTTCCCGCATCCTCACCAACACTTGTTGTTTGTTGATTTGTTGATGATTGCCTTTCTGACCAGTATAAGATGGTATTGCATTGTCGTTTTGATTTGCATCTCTCGGATGATTAATGACTTTGAACATGTTTTCATGTGTCTCTTGGCCTGCCTTCTGTCGTCTTTTGAAAAGGTTCTATTTAGGTCCGTTGCCCATTTTTTTATAGGATCCTTCATCTTCCTTTTATTAAGTTGTATAAGTTGGTTGTAGATTTTGGAGATTAAACCTTTATCAGTGATAGCATTTGCAAATATGTTCTCCCATGCATTGATCTTTCTTGTTGTTTTGTTGATGGTTTCTTTTGCCGTGCAAAAGCTTTTTATTTTGATGTAGTCCAATTTGTTTATTTTTTCTTTACCTTCCATTGCCTTTGGAGCAGTATCAGTGAAGAAGTTCTTTCGGCATATATCTGAGATTGTGCTGCCTGTGGATTCCTCTAGTATTTTTATGGTTTCCCTTGTAATGTTTAAGTCCTGTATCCATTTTGAGTTTATTTTTGTATTTGGTGTAAGTTGGTGGTCCAGTTTCAATTTTTTGCATGTATCTGTCCAATTTTCCCAACACCATTTATAGAAGAGGCTATCTTGGTTCCACTGAATGTTCATGCCTCCTTTGTCAAATATTAATTGAGCATAGTGGTTTGGGTAGATATCTGGGTCCTCTATTCTATTCCATTGATCTATATGTCTGTTCTTGTGCCAGTACAAGGCTGTTTTGAGAACAGTTGCTTTGTAGTATAGCTTGAAGTCTGGTATTGAGATCCCACCTACTTTATTCTTTTTTCTCAGAATTGCTGTAGCTATCTGTGGTCTTTTTTTGTTCCAGATGAAATTATGAAGAATTCTTTGTAGGTCTGTGAAATATGTCATTGGTATTTTAATGGGTAGTGCGTTGAATCTGTAGATTGCTTTGGGTAGTATGGACATTTTAAGGATGTTGATTCTCCCAATCCATGAGCATGGTATGCTCTTCCATCTGTTAACATCTTCCTCTATCTCTTTTTTCAGTGTCCTGTAGTTTTCTGCATAAAGGTCTTTTACCTCTTTAGTTAGGTTTATTCCTAGGTATCTTAACTTTTTTTGGTGCGATGGTAAATGGGATTGCTTTTTTAGTTTCTCTTTCTGTAATTTCACTGTTAGTGTATAGAAATGCCACAGACTTCTTAGCATTGATTTTGTATCCTGCTACATTGCCAAATTCATTAAGTCAATTAGTTTTGGAATGGAGTCCTTTGGGTTTTTTATGTACAATATCATGTCATCTGCAAATAAGGACAGCTTTACTTCTTCTTTTCCAATTTGGATGCCTTTTATTTCTTCTTCTTGTCTAATTGCAATGGCTAATACTTCCAGTACTATGTCGAACAGGAGAGGTGAGAGTGGGCATCCCTGTCTTGTTCCTGTTCTTAGGGGAAATGGTTTTAGTTTTTGCCCATTGAGTATGATGTTAGCTGTGGGTTTATCATATATGGCTTTTATGATGTTGAGGTATGATCCTTCTATTCCCACTTTGCTGAGAGTTTTTATCAAGAAAGGATGTTGGATTTTGTCAAATGCTTTTTCTGCATCAATTGATATGACTATGTGATTTTTATCTCTCAATTTGTTTATGTGATGTATCATATTTATTGATTTGCGGATATTGAACCATCCCTGCATTCCTGGGATGAATCCTGCTTGGTCATGGTGTATGATCTTTCTGATGTACTGCTAGATCCGTTTTTGCTAGAATTTTGTTGAGGATTTTGGCATCTATGTTCATGAGAGATATTGGCCTATAATTCTCTTTCATTTTGTTGTCTTTATCTGGTTTTGGTATTAGGGCGATGCTGGCTTCATAGAAGGTGTTTGGTAGTATTCCTTCTTCTTGAATGTTTTTGAATAGTCTGAGGAGGATAGGTTTTAATTCTTCCTTGAATGTTTGGTAAAACTCTCCTGTGTAGCTATCTGGACCCGGGCTTTTATTTGCTGGAAGCTTTTTGATTACGTCTTCAATTTCTTCCATAGTTATTGGATTATTGAGATGTTTGGCTTCCTCCTCATTGAGTTTTGGGAGGTTATATTTTTCTAGGAAAATGTCCATTTCTTGCAGGTTGTCCAATTTGTTGGAATAGAGTTGTTCATAGTATTTTTTAACAATCCTTTGTATTTCTCCTCTTTCATTTCTGATTTTGTTTATTTGGGTCTTCTCTCTTTGCTTCTTGGTGAGCCTGGCTAGGGGTCCATCAATCTTGTTTATCCTTTCAAAGAACCAGCTCTTTGTTTTGTTGATCTTTTGAATTGTTTCTTTGGTCTCCAAGTTGTTTATCTCCGCTCTGATATTCACTATTTCCTTCCTTCTGAGTACACTGGGCTTTTCTTGTTGCTCACATTCTAGCTCTTTGAGTTGTAGGTTTAGGTGATTTATTACCATTGTTTCCTGTTTTTTGCAGTAGGCTTGTAGGGCCATGAACTTCCCTCTCAAGACTGCTTTCACTGTGTCCCATAAATTTTGTATTGTTGTGTTGTCATTGTCATTTGTTGCCATGATGTTTTTTATTTCTTCCTTGATCTCTCTGGTTACCCAGTCGTTGTTTAAAAGCATGCTGTTTAGTCTCCATGTGTTTGATTTCTTTTTATTGTTTTTATTATAGTTGATTTCCAGTTTTATGCCACTGTGGTCTGAGAAAATGCTTGATATGATTTCTATCTTCTTGAATTTGAAGAGACTTTTGTTATGAGCCAACATATGATCTATCTTTGAAAATGACCCATGTGCACTGGAGAAGAATGTATATTCTGTGGCTTTGGGGTGAAATGTTCTGAAGATGTCAATTAATTCCATCTGGTCTAGTGAGTCATTTAGGATTGATGTTTCTTTCAGAATATCTTTCAACACAGAGGAACACCTGCCACCGAGATGGGTCTTCTGTTTTGCCAAAGTTGTCTTAAAAGCACTAACCTGTGACTCTCCTTCTGCAGGATAAACTCTGCTCAGAACAGGTTCCACAACATCCGTTTTATGCCGCCAACCTGAGAACAGAAAATGGTGATGAATGTTACACATAAAACATTAGTTCCATGCAATTGTCTGACAGTAACATATCTGAAGGAAATATTGATAAGATGCTGCTGTGAAAAGCTGGGCCTCTGAAGATCAACATACAGGGAAGACTTCAAACAAATATGAAACAAACCTGGCAAGCACCACATGGAAGAAAAGTTGGATCATTTGCTCCTGCGTCTAACAGTGTTCAACAAGACTTCTCTGCTGGTGACATGGGCCAGCTGTGCAGAAGGTTGGCTACATCTTATTCCACATACAATTAAGAAATGAGAAGCTTGTATCGGGGTCTAGTGAAGTACTTCTGTGAACCTCATAACACAAATGCTAGTCA
Source organism: Lasiurus cinereus (assembly GCA_011751065.1). Classification (NCBI taxonomy): domain Eukaryota; kingdom Metazoa; phylum Chordata; class Mammalia; order Chiroptera; family Vespertilionidae; genus Lasiurus; species Lasiurus cinereus. Next base: position 198,724 of record JAAGEH010000269.1, on the reverse strand, counting down.
ATATTTGAAAATATTGCAGCCCTAACCAGTTTGGCTCAGTGGATACAACATTGGCCTGTAGACTAAAGGGCTCCAGGTTTTATTCCAGTCAAGGGCATGTACTTTGATTGTGGGCACATACTCAGTAGCAGGTATGCAGTTGGCAGCTGATTGATGTTTCTAATTTTTCCATCCCTCTCACTTTCGCCCTGTAAGAAATTCAATAAATTATATTTTTTTAAAAAAGAAAATACTACAGATAGAATAATTGAGAGGAATAGGTGATGGAAAAGGGCAAGAAGGTGAAGGTAGCCAGAAACCGGGAAGGCACAGATTAAAAGATAAGTCAGGGAAGTGTCAAGCATGGGAATGAAAAGGTAGAATGGAGCTTCTGCCAATGGCACCTTAACCTAAACTTTTTGAATATGAGCATATTCTGACATAGTAATTTCACCAAATAATATTATACTTTCTAACATCAATATATGCATCTCAGCTGATGGTCCTTCCATACTTCCAGCTGCCAAGTGAAAACCTTCAGATGATCCCTGACTCTTCTCTCTCTCTCAACCTCCAAATTAGAAATCCATTTGAAAACACCTAAAACAACAATCTAGAATCCAAAGCTTACTGCCCCACTACAGCCACCATCATGGGCCATTTTCCATCACAATCACTGACACCATTATAGCTGCTTCAATCCTAGTCCTTTGCAATCTCCATCCCATGTATATTATTCATCATACTGCAGCCATGGAGAGTCTAATGAGACCTCAATCACATGATTTACCCCAACTTTTCCAAATCTCCCATTACTCTCATCACCTGTGGAATACCCTTCCAGATGTCACAAAGCTCCTCTAGACCTGATATCTGTCGCATTGTTCCCAATTACTAATTTAAGGAAAAACTCCTGGTTCCTAAATGAGCTCAGTCTTTAAACAAAGCCTTTACATACAAAACTTATGCCTGGAAAAAACCCTCACATCCCATTCCACTGGTTGCCAAAAACAGGAACTGCTCATATTATGCTAGACCTGGATGTAGAGTTCTGGGTTTGGTGTCTCATCAAGGTTTCCGGGTAAAGTTGTATAAGAGTGGATGGAAAATCCTGGGTCACCCTATCTCAGAGATCACAAGACAAGGAGGACCTGAAATAAGCTCCACAATCCAGTCCCCCTAAGTGTTTCTGCATCTGCAGGAAAATGTAAAAAGTAAAGGTCTGTTGAGATCCTGGCAACAACCAACAGGACCAATGGACTCAGACATCTCAGGACCCTGACCCAGCCCCAGGGCTGGATGATGCTTGCATGACCTTGGGGCTTTCACAAGATTTCCCCTTTTGGTACTTAACTGCTATCCTCTCTCTTCTAGTATGTTCTTCCTCTGAGCAGTTTTGAGAAAAGGTCAGAACTCTAACTCACACATTTTTCTGCTTTTGTTCACAACCATTGATGGCAGAAGCTTCCTGAAAATGAAGTAAAACCCTTCACACAAAACCTTGCTTCATCTTCCTTGTTGCCTTTAGACATTAAACAGGCCAAGATTTGCCCAATCACCCCTCCTTAGTCACACCACCATGGCCTTACAAGGTGGCTTTTCAGCATGTCACCCTCTCCCACCCAGTCATACTATGAGCACCTCCTAGCAACTCACTGTTCCGGTGCAGAGATCTGGGATGCAGGACAGGACAGGCACCTATACCCAAGCCTGGAGGGTCAATGAGGTGAGGCCGGGTGTAACGCTGGAAGCAGAAAGTAGTTTGGGAGGCACGGAGGTCTCAGTCTCCCCCTGTTGACTCAGTCTGCCTCAGAAACACAACTGCACTGCGGGGACACTGCCTCTGAGGCCTTGACCCAGCACTGGAGATTCTGATTCTGAGAACACACTGCAAAGGTCAAACTCACCACCAGGAGAAAGAACCTGGAAGTCAAGCTCCAACCAATGAGCATAGAGATAATTTGCCTCTCCTGAGCTTTATTGGCTAAACCTAGCATGGCCCTTTGGGTAATGTAGAATCTAGCCTCCCATGAGGAACTAGGATCCCAGTCACCCACTGATCAATGTAAATACTATTCAGGGGCGTCCAAGTGACACTGGGAACTGAAAACTACGTTTTAGGGGCTAGTCACAAGTTTCTGGGGAGTGTTGTCTACAAAACTGAACTCTTGGTTGGAAACATTATTTTAGATTCTGTGACCCTTAGAATGTTCGCTCAGGTGAAAAGTGTTACTTCAATTATTCCTGAAGATCACAAATCTAAATGGATAAATATATGTAAAGGTATTTTAATTCACTTTTACAGAGAAGAGAGAATGGTTGCCTACTACATGACCCCTAATGGGATGCAGCCCATAACCACAGCAGGTGCCCTCAAATAAGAACTGAGCCAGCAATCTTTCTGTTGGATGGGACTACCCTCATTAAAATGAGGCACTCCAACTGGCTTTTTTAAACATCAAAATATGACATCATTAAGAGAAAAAGCAGGCTATGAAAGAATATATGTTATCCTACCCTATTAGTTTAAAAAGAAAATGTGAAAGTCTCAAAGACCAACAACTTGACAGTTCCTACAGAGTCTGTATGTCCGTGGAAGTACACATTGTGACATTAAGGAGCTAAGAGTTACTGAATGTTTACTAGAGGAGCCAGGCCCTGGATTCAATGCTTTACCTCCATTATTACTTCATTTAATCGTCTTTGAAACCTGAGATGGTTTAACCATCTGTTTTATGGGGAGGAAATCCAGGCTCAGAGTCTCAATATAATTGCCTGATTGTAGAGTTAATAAAGGCAGGGCTGGAAGTCAAACTCAGGTTTCTCTAACAACAGAGCTCTGCTTTCTAATGTTAGGCTCTACTGCTTCTTAGAGGATAGAATAGGGTATGCATTCCCATTAGGACAGGCTAAACGTTATTGTGGGTTATAAGCAGCCCCAAAGCTTTAGTGGCTTAGAGTAAAGAAGGTATCTTACTTGTTCAGAACACAGGAATACCCTGGTTCTCCTGGAATCAGGATAAAGGAGCAGCCAACATGTAGGTTCATGGTGAGTGTTATCAGAGATGGACAGAGAGGGATGCCCTTCTCACTGGCTCCAGACAATCCTATTAGAGGTGACAGGCTTGACTCCCACCTCATTTCATTGGTCAAAGCATATCAACAGCTGCAGCCAAAATCAGGGCATCAATATCAGAGCCTAACCTACTTGGTGGGCCCAGTAGGTGACCCCATGGTGCCAGCCACATTTGGAGGCTGCTCAGGGACAAAGGAGAGGAGTGGGGATTGGTAGGAAATGACAGTGGAAGTCAGGCAGGATGGTTTGCTTTTTCCTCTTCCACTGAATCTTTGTCACCAAGCTGCCCAAATCCCAGGATTCATCCGAGTGAACTGCAGAAAAAAGACTTTGGTCAGAGGTCATTGTCAGAAAACTCAGAACCCACTTCTGAGTGACCCTGGGTAACTCCCTGCTGCCAGGGTTCCCCCACAGTGGGGGCATGAAGACCACATGTTAAGAGAGTTGACTGGGAAGGTTACTGCAACATAAGCATTCTAGCATCCAGGTTCTTTTATAGTCACAGCAGTCACTACCCTGCCTCCAAGCCTCTTTCATTTGCATAGCCCAGGTGAGTGCTCCATCAGGTGGGGCTGATTGGAAAAACGCTGACATTAATGTCAATGTTGATCCTGTGATTTCCATTCATCCTGTGCAGGAACCAGTTCTAAATGTGTCCCTTCATGTTTTCCCCATCCCCACTGCAGAAAGCACTGAGTCTATTCTGCCTTCTGGCGCCAGTGTTACCAGGTGACCATGCACACTCAGTAGATGACCAGAGATTGGAGTCCAGGGAGTGCCAGCTGAGATTTCACACGGCCAAGGAGGTGACCTGCTCTCCAGGGATTAGGAACCCAAAGGACTCTCAGTCCTCTCCAGGGGTTTCCAGTGCCTGATTCCCAAAGGGGACCCAGGAATCGTACCTTCCGGTCTCCCCAATATGCACCCACCCATTTATACATTTCCAGGAAACCAAGATCCTCCCAGTCTTCTTCAAAGGCCTAGAGTTCTCCCAAAACAGCACCTCTACACTCACTCTGTAAGTCCTTTCTGACATTAGATTATTCCTCAAGTCTCCACCTTCCCCCAGCCTGGGGTTCTATAAACTAACCCTTCACTTCATTCATCCTTGGTGCCTGAGATGAAACCCCCAGGGGGAACACCAGAGGCTGGAAGAGCAGGACAGATGGGGATCAGCCTGGAGGTCAAGAAAAAACATATTATCCTTCCCATCACCCCTTGGGACACTGCCTATGCAGCTGACTATTGCCGGGGTGCAGAGCCAAACACACTCTTGGGGAAACATACAGACAACAGAAGCAGGGACACACTCAGGTACAGAGCACTCACAGCCTATGAAGCGCACTCAGGTGTAGAACTTATGGCCAGGCTCACAGGGACCCACGCTGTAGACACTAGTAACACCTTGATGGGAACATACACACAACCACACACAGATGAGAAAATACAGGGTCACCCAGCATGTACCACAGGGCATATCCACACACAATGGACAAAAACAAGCTGTACACACCCCTAGAAAGACATATATGGACACAGAACACAGGCACAAAGAAGACACAAACAGACACAGATACAATTAGGAACACTCAAAGGGCAAGCAAATTCACACATACAACCAACATGCAACATGCAAAACAAACACTCCCCCAAATGCTGAGTCATACTAAGTCACTGTCTCCAAAAAATTAATGATAATTTAGGTGCAGCCTTGGCCAAGTGGCTCAGAAACTTGGAGCTTCATTTAATACATCCACTCAAATAAACGTGCAGATTTGATCCCTGGTGAGGCACATGCCTAGCTTGTGGATTCCATCCTTGGAGGGGTCATTCATGGGAGACAACCAATCCTTGTTTCCTCTCACATCCATGTTCCTTTTGTTCTGTTGCTCCCTTTCTCTCTCAATGAACCTATCCTCTGGTGAGAATTTTAAAAGAAAAAAAAAGCAATTAGGTTTTGAATTTTCAAAAACATTGTGAACTGTAGAGCCATCTCTCTAGAAGAGTTATCAGAATACTCTGAACTCAGAAGTCTGTCTTCTTTCCCATAATTGACTAAAAGAATCAATAGCATGGATCTCAGTAAACACCCCACTGTTCATGTCATAATGATGATCCTTACCTTACATTTATTTAAGCACTAAAATCTGATGATTTCTTAATAAAGTCTTCTGTTTATTTTTTTAATGTAAGTTACTCTTTGAAGATGAACATACCTTTCCCATGGAGCAACTGTTGTTGAGGGATTCCATCAGAGCTTGGGACACTGGAGTGGGTACACTCATGGGCCACTAGGAACTGTACTTTTCCTAGAGAAACCACATTTCTAATGTCTAAAAGCACGGCCAGCCACCCTGCAGTCTTTCCTAAAGCAGACACTACCTCCAAGTCCATGTGGAGACTGATGTAGGATTTTTAAGGATGGTTTTTGAAGACAGATGTTGTACAAACGTCTAAGGCTCCTCATTATCCTATTTAATAAAAGAGTAATATGCAAATTGTCCATCACTCCATGGTACAAGATGGCTGCTGCCATGTGGTTAAAGATTGCTTCCACAAGATGGCTTGCAGGGGAGGGCAGTTGTGGGAAGTTAGGTGTGACCACGCTGGCAGTTGGAAGAGACCAGGCCAGCAAGGGAGGGCAGTTGTGGGGGAAACCCAGGCCGTTAGGGGAGGGCAGTTAGGGGTGACTGGGCCAGCAGAGGGAAGTTGGGG
>JAAGEH010000269.1:159930-172954 GCA_011751065.1 Lasiurus cinereus | reverse complement strand
CATGCATACAAGTCCTTTGATTGATCACTTATTTACCTCACCTAACTTTAATCTTTCTGCTATAATTTCACAGTCTGTTTGATGCTTTATGATTTTTGTCCTCCTGAGAATTATCAATCAGTCTACTCCCTTTCTGTGCTCCTGATTCTATTATATTCACCAGTTTATTCTGTTGATCAGATTTTTAATTCACTTAATTTTTAGATTCACTTGTTGACAGATGTGTATTTGTTGTTCATAATTTTTTGTCTTTTACCTTTTTCTTCTTCCTCTTCTAAAAGGGTACCTTTCAGCATTTCATATAATACTGGTTTGGAGTTGATGAACTCCTTTAGCTTTTTCTTCTCTGTGAAGGTCTTTATCTGCCCTTCAATTCTGAATGATAGCTTTGCTGGATAGATTATTCTTGGTTGTAGGTTCTTGTTGTTCATCACGTTGAATATTTCTTGCCACTCCCGTCTGGCCTGCATCGTTACTGTTGAGAAATCAGCTGACAGTCGTATGGGTGCTCCCTTGTAGGTAATAAACTGTTTTTCTCTTGCTGCTTTTAATATTCTCTCTTTCTCTTTTGCTCTTGGCATTTTAATTATGATGTGTCTTGGTGTAGTCCTCTTTGGGTTCCTTTTCTTTGGGGTTCTGTGTGCTTCCTCGACTTGTAAGTCTATTTCTTTTACTAGATGTGGGAAGTTTTCAGTCATTATTTCTTTAAACAGGTTTTCAGTATCTTGCTCTCTCTCTTCTTCTGGCACCCCCACAATTCTGATGTTGGTACGATTGAAGCTGTCCCAGAGGCTCCTTACATTATCTTCACATTTTTGGATTCTTTTCTCTTCTTGCTTTTCCAGTTGAATGTTTTCTGCTTTTTTATATTTCAAATTTTTGACTTGATCCTTGCCTTTCTCTAGTCTGCTGTTAGTACTCTGCATAATAGTTTTTATTTCAGTCAGTGTATCACTAAGTTTATCCATTTTTTCTAGCATATTCTTGCAAAACCTTATAAGCGTGGTTTTGAACTCTATATCCAGTCGTTTTTTTTTCCTCCATTTCTTTTGCTTGTAATCTCTTCCCTTGTCTCGGCATTTTCACTGTGCCGGGGAAACTTCTGTGCTGGAATCAGCCGCAGAAGCCTCTGTTGAGCTTGGGAGGGGTGGAGTCTCAGGGCTTAAGGGACCGCCTTGCCTTCCAGTAGGCCCCGCCCTCCACGGCCCCTGAGTCTCACGTGACTGGGTAATGGCTGGAGCGGTCCTTGTGCGCTCGCGCACCCGCAGCGCCTCTAACCGCTGCCTTTCCGGCTCCCCTGCGAACAAGGACCACACGAGTCTAGGTCCCCAGGGTTTCGCCCAAAACAGGGGCCCAGTGGACTCAGAAGCGGCGCAGTTGGGAGGGTCTGTCTCCCGCCCACTCGCGAAAGCCAGCGGCACAATCAGCAATCCGTCCTCCACGTGGTGCCGTGCGCGACCAGACCTCCGATCCTTTGCAACTCCCCTAAATTTCCGTGCACTTCTCCCTTTTCACAGTCCAAACTCCCCCCGTATGAGTTTCAGCTGGATCTGGGGTTTAGTGTCGTAAGATAAGGGGTTCAATGCCTTTGAGAGTCTCCGTCTCCCTCCCGCCAGAGAAAGCCAGCCAGGTTCTCAGGCACCCGCTCTCTCAGCGCGCGCGTCTCCGTACCTCAGCTTTTTGCAGCTCCTCTGGGCCTCTGTGAGCCCCTCTCTTTCCCTCTAGTTGTAGAACTTCCACTCAGCCAGCTTTCCTGTGGTTCTGGATGATGTCCGTTCTGTCTTTTAGTTGTAGTTTTGAAATTGTTGTGCGAGGCAGCAGTATAGGTGTTTACCTATGCCGCCATCTTGGATTTCTCCTGCTTTATGTTTATTGCATGTTAAGTAATTTTACCATGCAATGAACTACCAATAGAAATTTAAGTTAATACTTTAGGAGTAACTTTTTTTTCCGTGCAATTAAATTTTCTTGAATATTCACCTATTTCAATTAACCAATTAAATTAATTTGAAAATTTAACTACTATTTTATTATTAAATTTAATATTCTAACAACAATCTTAGTTTTATCCTGTAAATATTAGTGGAAAGGATTATTTGTATTCTTGAGTGGGCCCTGAGCATTCCTGGTGTTAAGTTGGATTTAGAATATAGGGCAGCTGTCAGCCAAGTCTGTCTGTTGCTGGGTCCCGATCTGAGCTGCACCAAATCTTTGTCTGTCATTTGTTTCCCAAACGGAGCTGGGCCAAGTCTCTGTCTTGTCACCTGGATCCCGATGGGAGCTGGACGTGGGAAGTGAAGCAGCCATGGGGCAGGAGACCTCCCTCTGCAATGTTGGGGGGTGAGGATCAATCTCTGTTGATCCCCAAGTTTTCTCCTGATGGCCCCTCTGCGACTGTGCCTGTCTTAGGTCAGGAACTACCATACGGTACCAACCCACCTTACCCGTCATTGGAAAGCAGGGCGGCATAAGGCCCAGTTCCTGGCTTAGGCGGTGGTCGGTGTAACATATAAGTTCCAGTTGCCCGTCTCTGGCTAACCAGCCATCCTCCGGGGCCAAGCAGGTTGATGTGAGGTTCATTCCCGTCTCCTTGGACGCTGATGCCCTTGTGGCCTCCACGCCCAGTACCTGCCTTGGGATCCCCTCGCCTGCTGGCAGGGTCACAGCACTGATCACATATCTTGGGGAACCCAGGTTTCTTCTCCAGGAAGGGCCCAGCTCACACCACTGGATGAGAGACAGAGTCATGGTACCAGCCAACACTAGGCTTCAACCTCAGCATGAACACAAAGCTCAGGCGACAGCTGTGGGAGGGTCCTTCTTGGCAAAAAGAGCAAGAAGAGCCAATATAGAATGCTCAAGTGCCTTCTCACTGTCTTAATTCCTTTTATGTTATTTATTTATTTATTTATTAAATTGCTACCAAATATTCAGAGGATTAGATTGTAAGTTTGTTTGGGATATTTGTCAAAAAAAATTATAATGACATTGTAGAATAATATTATATAAGGAAATTCTTTTGTTCTAGGCCATAGCAATTCAGTTTTGAACTGGCTATCAATTTCTTTTTTGTATAGAGAAGATCTTAGTTACTTTATTAGAATATTTAATCAAATTGCTTACAAAAATATTGGCTCTTTATTTAGCTGAAAACTTTGATTTTTATTTAAAAAGCTAATTTATTAATTAAAGTAGGTATCTCAATTTAAAAAGCAAAGCAAATTTAGTAAATGGTTATGTCTGATTCACAAGCCACAAATGTTGCCCCACCTCTAGCTTAAGAATACAGGTGGCTTTGGGCTTTTTGTCATTTTAAATTCTAAGGTTGGAATTTTAAGAAATATTTACTTAATTTTGCCCTTCTTAGAGACTACAAGAAACAGGGGAATCAGTACACCTAACGGTTCTTACCCATGAAGGGTCAGGAATATAAGTCAAAAATACTTCCCCATGTACCCCAGCTAATATTACCGTACAGCTGGTAACTGTTGGCATTGCAAGAAGCATGTTCTTAGGTGTCTGTACCGTCCTCTTTACCATGCTCCCGGTGACATAGGACCCCAAATTCCTGTAGGAATACCTTGCAGAGCACTATCGGGAGTCAAAGTGACCGTTATGGTGCTGTTAAGATCCAGGCCTGCGCTTTCTGGCGTTGCTCGGATGAGGGAATCCACTGTGGGCCTTGCAGGGCAGGTTTCCGCTATTAATAACGGGGCTGGGGGGCACCCCTCTGGCCATTTCCCAGCGGTTGACCATACCCTGTATCTTGATTTAGAGGCTGCCCATTTCTATGAAATTTTGATTTACACTGTTTTGCCCAATGGTTACCTCTCTGACATCTAGGACACCGAGAGACTGGATCTCTCAGAGGCTGAGTGTTTATGCCTCTCCCTAGAGTGCTACCTTGTTTCCTTCTTAGAGGCCAAAACATTCACAACATTTAAAATATAGTTATTAATTCTTATTTGATAAAGCTTTCTATGAAATTTCAAGTATATTAGATCGGTTAAATTTAAGATGTCCTTTAAAAAGAGAGAACAAATTTCTTGTATTACTCTGGGCCCATGGAGCTTTACAAGAATCATCTCTGTTAAAGCCTTGAAATTTTAACATGGAAAAAAACCATCAAATATATATATTCATATATGATTTAAAGATTATAATATTTTTATAATTATCTTAAGATATCAATTATATTTTTAAACTGTCAGTTGGGAATCACAGAATTAATCCTTTTTTATTAGACCAATCAACAATGTATTTTGAATTCCTAATTATTAGAGAAATATTACTTTATTTTCTCCCAATTTAATTTGCATTTAGCTGAAAACCTTGATTAATAACACAAAATCATCTCCTTTTGGTTCCTTTACGCCATTTTTCTTAAAAAATAAAGACCAGTTCTGGTTTTTCTTTTTCTGCAGCTTTTGCGGAGAGATTCCAGCTTAAAACCCTGTCTATGTCCAAAAAGGTGGACAATTGCACGCATTTCTTTTTAAGCCAGGCTTCTCTCCTCACGAGTACAGAAATTCCAGACACATCTCTAAATTTTTAAAACTTTTTCATGGCGAGAAAGGAGACTTTAGATTAGTATCCTGGGAGAGTGGACTTTCATACTGGATTCCACAGTGTCTGTCTTCCTCCACATCCTGCTTACTTCAGGGGAAAGCATCTGTAACAGATCTGGCCTAATTTCTTTTCATGCTTAAAAGATAAAGACAGATCTTAAATTTTTTCTTTCTTTTTCGATTTCCTAAGTAATAACTAGCACCTAATTTGGCCAAGATTAGCATTTCCCTGCGATTTCTCTTATAATTTTTAAGTGAAACCTTAAGTAATCTCATTACAGGAGAGCAGAGAGCTTTGCCCTCTCCTGCCACCTTTGAATTTCTCCGCACCAGAGGCAGTTTCAGCAGTGGAGTTTCACTTATTACAGATTTCAGATTCCAAATGCAAACTAAGATTTTAATTTGAACAAGAAACCACATTATTTAAGCTTGCAAACCAAAAGTCTAAAATAAAGTTTACTTTATATTTATAACCTAATTCTTCCCCATTAGCCTGGCTGCAAAAGACGTTCCCACCCTACTTACAGATCGCGACTCTGCAGTTAATCCGTGGGCTTTGCGTACGTTGAATTCCCCTCACCTTTTTCTAGGTGAATCTTCCCTCACCATTTTCTTTGGTGAATTTTCCTTCCTTCGCTCTTATGCGAATAATACCTTCTCCTCCAGACGTCCCGCGGTCAGGCGCCAGATGTGGGCACCTTTTTCCGCAGCTCCTGATGGGCGCCAGATGTGGGAACCTCTTTCCATGTCCCGCGTGGTTCAGGGTTCCCGGGTCAGGGTTCGGGTTCTGAAGGAGGCCGCACGCAAACGAAATGAGAGACTAGAAAGCATAAATTTGGCGATATTGGGGGGCCAGGCGGGAGCCTTCCTCTAGTGGAAAGGACTGCCCCTTGCTCTGGCCTTTTTCTCCCTTTTATTAAGGCTTTGGGACACACCCCTAGCCTTTAGGCAGGAAATACAAAAACAGAAATTAACAAGAAACAAACATAGAGGTTGCTTCAACCAATAATGTTTCAACTAAACAATGAGTAATTAGCTCTGACCTTTCAGAGCAATTAAGGTTGACCAGCCTTCTGGCTTCCTGTTTACATCCATTTAGTGAGAACAATATTTGGTTTCCGACAATCTTGGTCACAAAAGAGGCCCTGTCCACAGCTTCCTTCCAGGCTTCTCTCCACTGGCGTTCCCCTGTTGCTGGTGCGGGTTGCACTGAAACAGAAATCTCTCACACATGCATCACTGAAGAAGCCTTTCTGCTCAAAGTCTGCTGCCTGAGACTCAGTCAGGTGCAGAATATCTTTGAACACCGAGAAACACTTGCCACAGATTTGGGTCCTCTGGATTGCTGGAGTTGTCTTGGAAGCACTAACCTGTGACTCTCTTTCTGCAGATAAACTCTGCTCAGAACATGTCTCCCCAACATATGATTTATGCCAACAACCTAGAAACAGAAAAATGGTGATGAAATGATTGTTGATTGTGGTGTCAGGGAGAAGTCTCATTACAAAAGTGTGTTATACATAAAACGTTAGTTCATGTAATTGACAGTAACATATCTGAAGGAAATACTGATAAGATGCTGCTGTGAAGATCTGGGCCTCTGAAGATCACCATACAGAGAAGAATACAAACAAAATATGAAACAAACATGGCAAGCACCACATAGAACAGAAGATGGATCAACTGCTCCTGAGTCTGCTAACAATGTTCAATAGGGCTTCTCTGTTGGTGACAGGGGCCAGCTGTGCAGAAGGTTGGCTACATCTTATTCCACATAAAATTCAAGAAATGAGAAGCTTATATCGGGGTCTACTGAAGTACTTCTGTGAACCTCATAACACAAATGCATGTCCATATTTATAAATACTGCATCCTTAACCAGTTTGGCTCAGTGGATACAGCATTGGCTTGCAGACTGAAGGGCTCCAGTTTCTATTTCAGTAGAGGGCATATACTTTGGTTGTGGGCAAATCCCCAGTAGGGGGTATGCAGGAAGAAGCTGCTTGATGTTTCTATCTTTTACAGCCCTATCACTTTCTCTCAGTAAGAAATTCAATTAAATATATTTATTTAAAAAAGAAAAGAAAATATTGCCCAATAAATAGTTCAGAGAAACAGGTGATGGAAAAGGGCAAAAAGGTGAAGGTAGCCAAAACCCAGGAAGTCACAGATTAAAAGATAAGTCAGGGAAGTGTCAAGCATGGGAATGAAAAGGGAGAAATGATCTGCTGCCAATGATACCTCAAAGTTAAACTTGTTGGACATAAGCACATTCCTGGTATGATCTAAACACCACCCTTATGTCATACCTCACCCAAAATGCAAATCAGGAAGGCCAGACCACACTTTAGATTATCATGCTTACCCTCTCAAAAAACAAACAAACAAACAAAAACCAGGGTTATTGTTGTACTCCACCGATATTCTGAGTTTTATTGAAAGATACAGTGGTGAGTAGGCAGTACTGACCCAGAGCAAGACAGCATGCAATAATATTGAGAGAATAGAATATTACAAACAATGGAAACAGGTCTTTCAAGAACCACCCATGGTTCATCCACGAAGAGACCATAACCTGGCACAGTCAGTTACAAAGAGCCTTTAGCTGAAGGAATGGTGCAGAAGTGGAAGCCAGGAATGTGGACATAGTCACTGTCTCAGAAAGAGAAATTGCAATCTGGACATATAAGGTTGTTTGTAACAATCCTGACCCTGAGAAACCTTCCAAAACATATGAGGCTATGGATGTGAGAGATATTCAAGGAGTCCTTTGCTCAAGTCTCCTCAAATTACTGAGCACTCTCAGACAGAACATTAGATAGGACAATGGCAAATACAATTGCAGCTTCTGGTCTGGCTGTGATCCAATCTGGAGAAGAAAGGAAGAGAGGACATCACCTCAGAACACTAGGAGGGATGAGAAGGTCTTACCTACAGATGAGACCAGTGCAAACACTTCTATATCATCTTGCAGTACAGAAGTCTCTGAGCCTCATCAAGAATCCCCATTCCTCCCCAGAGAAGGTGATGGCCACATTTTCAAAGTTCATATCCTGTCGTAATGGGCACAGTTCAGTCCATGATGATTTACTCTCCTACGATTTTATGTTCATCATAAACCCCGACAGCCACATCCATCTTCTTCCTGGACTCCTCACATCAGAAAAGATACCAGACCTTGGTCCGATCAAAATCATTCTCTCCTTCTGTTCCAGTTGATGCTGCGTATTCCCCAACAATAAGCAAAAATATTCTTGCAGATGATACCTCTTCTCAGGAACTCACTGTATACCGTACCCCTTTTCAATATTGTGGGTGTCATGAACATAGGGTAGGGAGAGATATTGTCCATAAGGAGAGTATGCGTGATTTGACGCTATTCTCTCCTGAAAATCACCTTGTTTTCCTCCGATTCAGGGTATCACTATACAGGGGTACCTCGAGATACGAGTGCCCTAATATACGAGATTTTTGAGATACGAGCCGTCGAGCAAGCGATTTTTGCTTTGAAATACGAGCAACAGTTGAGATACGAGTAATCGCGCAGATTGACCGGCTGCACACGACCCACCAGTTCACCGCGACTTGAGCGTCTCATAGTTTCCCACGCCTCAAGGTTACGGAACGAATTAAACCCTTATCTTGAGGTATTACTGTATTATGATATCGTTGTTCAACCTTTTGAACCCAATCGCAGGGTGCTGATGCCACCACTATGCACGACCTGCTGCACATAAATCTTTGAAGCACACTTCTCACATAGCTGCATTCTCAGAGACACAACATCAAAGGTAACACATATATGCCATATGAGCACAGTTTATTTCCTAATCATCATCTTTTCCATTATTCTATTCCACCACCTCTGTAATGTATTTCTCTCTTAACCTTTTCCCTTCACCATGCCAGTGGAGATTTTCAAGCTGAGATGACATTGATGTATGCAATCTCATTCCTATAGATCACTAAAACAGCCCTCAACAACAAAAGGCCGATGTGCACATAAACTTTACTGAAGCTCTGGTCCAGGAATGGACCACCACAACATACCCTCTTAACAAGAATTACTCTGACATTCATCATATATTTACAGACATCACCAGAAATGGACTCAAACTTAATTTCCTCTTATGTCAACGTCAGCGCCCTTTTACTATGAAGGCACATGACTACTCCAATGGCACACCACTCTTTCCCTCAAACCCATCTCACATCTGCACTCCCACAGCTAAAGCCCTAGAGTGAGCTCTTTAACTTCCTACTCATTACTCAGTATGTGTAAATTAGTGTCTGCTTGGCAAGTTCAAACAGGATTAAGTTCTATACCAACTCTGAGAGTCCACACTCATTGAAGCAGCCTTCAGTTCTGCTATGGAGGCTTCCCTCCCTGATTGTGTTTTCCTTCAACCTCAATTACTGAGAACCACATCAGATCTTAGATAGCCAGAGGCCACCTCCACTGGTGCTGCACCTGATGTCCCTTCACCAGTCATAGCCTTCAGCCCTCAAGGCCCAATATCTAATGTCTTCTACACATGCCTAGTGAGTCTCACAGATGCCCACTCATGCCACTCAGCAAATCAACCAGACTGAGGAAAACTTGCCAGACTAAGGATCAATGAAAACAAAGTAAATATGCAATTAACAAGTAAATATGCAACAGCTGCATTTTCATCCTGTTTGATTCACTCTTTAGTTTCCAACTAAAAAGAAATAAAATGATCCATTACCACATCCCGGTACCTACATTCCCAACTACATTGGAGAAGTTTTTATTCTGAACTGCTCCTCAGATTTCCAGACGATCATTAAATGCTCTCCGAAATATCAAGAATCCTAACAGGGAAAATATAGAAATATTGGTATCACCAAATAACATTATACTTCCTAACATGAATATATGCAACTCAGCTGATGGTCCTTCCATACCTCCAGCTGCCAAGTGCAAACCTTCACATCATCCCTGACTCTTACCTCTCTCTCAACCTCCAAATTAGAAATCCAGGTGGAAACTCCTAAAATACCAATCCGGAATCCAAAACTTACGTTGTCACCACAGCCACCATCATGCGCCAGTTGCTATCACACTCACTGAGACTATCACAGCGGATTCCATTATAGTCTTTTCTTGCCTCCAACCCATCTATATTGTTCATCATGCTACAGCCATAGAGGGTCCAATGAGACCTTGGTCACATGACTTGCCCCTTCTGCTCCAAACCTCCCATTGCTCCCATCGGCCATAGAACACACTTCCAGATGTCACACATCTCCTCTAGATCTGATTGCTGTCTCACTGTTACCAGTTATTAACTAAAAAAAAAAAAAAAGACTCTTTCTGGTTCCTGAATGAGCTCAGTCTTCAGACAAAGTCTTTACATATAGAGGACACTATGTCTGGGAAAACCTCTCACATCTAATTCCACTGGTTGCCAAAAACAGGAACCATTCATAGGAGACTAGACCTGGACTCAGAATTCTGCACGTGGTGTTTTATCAAGGTCCCCAAGTCTAAGGCATGGAAGAGGGGTGGGAAAATTCTGGATCGCCACTATCTCAGGGGTCACAAGAGTGTGAGGCCTTGAAATAAGCTCTACAACCCAGTCCCCTAAGCGGCTCTGCATCTGCTGGAACCGTGGGAACTAAAGGTCTGTTTAGAGCCTGGCACCCACCCCAAGGACCCATGGGTTGAAGCTGCTTAGGGTCCTAAGCCAGCCCCAGGCTGGGTGCTGCCTGCATGACCTCGGGGCTTTCACAGGACTTCTTCCTGTCCCTCACTGCTGTCCTTTCTCTTCTAGTATGTTCTTCCTCTGAGCAGTTTTGAGAAAAGGTTAGAACCCAAATTCATACTTTGTCCTGCTTTGGTTCAGTTTCCTGAAAATGAAGTAAAACTCCTCACACAAAACTTTTCTTCATTGAGCTGCAGAGTCCTCTTTCAGTTAAAATAATAAGTTTATTTAAACAATTTGAAAAATATTCTCAGCACACATTTCAACAAAGAAGATAAATACAGCACAAAGAAATGTATAAAAAATGTTCACAATAAAATATTCCTCAGCACGTGGAATTAAAACAAGAGCAGGTTAATATTATCTGCATTTATGGGATTATTATTTGAAAAGAATAACCTTTATTAATCTTAGCAGAAAATCTTCAGAGTCTTACAACAAATGACACCAGCCTATTAACTTTCATATATCATGACACATGTCCTATTTTATGTACATGGAGAGAAGTTCCTGTAAACATTGCTGACACTAATGTAATATATACTGTGAACAGAGAATATAATTCATATTGTTCACAGGAGCACGATAAATCCCGCATGTTCAGGGCAACCATTGATCTCCACAATAAAAGTTGTACCAGACAGAACATTAGAACCACAAAGTCATGTACACTCTCTCGCAAGGCCTTGGTTGGAAATACCAAGTCAGCTAATATTGAACAAAGAGTGACTTTCTGCCTTCAAGCTATGCCTTCCAAAGCACAGAATGTTTGAGATCACACCATATTGTTCACCTGTCCATGCTGACAGAACACAACTTTCCTTTCAATCATCCCAAGGAGTGAACAGAATCAATAAAATTAAAGTACAAAACAAAACACTCCTTTACATAAAGATCATAAACCAGAGCAGAGGACAGCAAGAGGTTTGTAGGATGATGAACTGGAACCTGAAACACTTCATCACATCATAATGAGAGATCCACAATAAACCTGAAAGAGGTAGCACTTCTTGGTGGAGGAATTGGGCTCTGGACAAAACCTGGACCAGGTCAATTCTCTGGTCAGAAATAAAGGAATGAAGATTCATCCAGGAGCTCAGAATATTCATAATTTTCTCACACACAGCACCAGATCATGCAGGGATTGTGAGAGAAGCACACTCTTCAGGCGAGGCAGAGGGTAAGGGTGAAATATGTTCCAGAAAAATTCTTCCAGTGACATCAATCAGGTTATAGTCCTGAGCAGATTAGCAAGTGGGATCCAGTTTTGGAAAGTGTCACTTATACCTGAAACTTAGGAGGCATCTAGCAGAGTGTATGTTCTGATAAAGGGGTTTGCATTCAGGTAAATGGGAGTAAAGCTTCTCCTCTGGTGTTTTTCTTCTGAGTGTGAAAATAAAACCTTCCCTGCACATTGAAAGCTTTTCTCCATTGTGTACTCACAAGCGTTGAATAAGGAAAGATTTGTAGTGAAGAGATTTCCCACATTCAGTACTTTATGAGGCCCCTTTCTAGTGTGATACCTGTGGTGTCTAATGAGAGTAGAGCTTTTGCTGAAGGACACCCCACAGTCACTACCCCTGTAAAGTTTTTCTCAAGTGTGAACTCTGTGGTGTTTAGTGAGGCTAGAGTTTGAATGGAAGCACTTCCCACATTGACTACATTGATATGGCTTTTCTCCAGTGTGAATTCTCTCATGGATAAGGAGGTCACTCTTCTGTCCATAAGTTTTCCCACATTCACTAAACTCATAAAGGTAAGACTTTTGAAGAAAGCACTTCGTACAATCACTACATTGATATGGCTTTTCTCCAATGTGAACTCTCTGGTGGGTAAGGAGGTGACTTTGCTGCCTAAAACTTTTCCCACATTCACTACACTCATAAGATTTTTCTCCAGTGTGAACTCTGTGGTGTTTAATGAGGCAAGACCTTTGACGGAAGCACTTTCTACATGCATTACATTTGTATGGCTTTTCTCCACTGTGAACTCTATGGTGTCGAATGAGACAAGAGCTACTGCTGAAGGACTTTCCACATTCAATACACTCATACGTTTTTTCTCCAGTGTGAACTCTGTTTGGTTTAGTGAGGTGAGAACTTTCATGAAAGGACTTCCCATATTCACTAAACTCATAAGGTTTTTTCCCAGTGTGAACTCTCTTGTGGGTAAAGAGGTTATATTTGCACTTATATGATTTTCCACATTCACTACATTTGTAAGGTTTTTCCCCAGGGTGATCTTAATGGTGTTTAGTGAGGGAAGACCTTTGGTTGAAGGACTTCCCACATAGGAATTTTCTCCAGTGTGAAGTCTACTGTCTATTGAGATTAAAGGTACATCTGAAAACATTCCCACATAGATTACACTCATATGTCACTTCCCCAGAGGATACACCCTGATGTTGAACAATGGTGTGAGTGTGGCAAAAAGCTTTTTCACAATCATCCCATTGGTGATGCCTTTTTCTATTGAGAAATTCCTATGAAATCTCACTGCATCTCTGTGACTCCTCAATGCTGAGAGGAGACTGGTGCTGGAGGAGTTCTGACATGGCTGGGGACTCTTCCACAAGCTCCCTACTGGTTGAAGGCAATCCTGATAAGCAGAAGCTGAACATGTTCACAAATGAGGCCCTGTCCACAGCTTCTTACCAGGGCTTTTCTCCACTGGCGATCCACTGTTGCTGGTGAGGGTTTGCACTGACATAGTCTCTCACACAAGCAT
>JAAGEH010000269.1:148350-159920 GCA_011751065.1 Lasiurus cinereus | reverse complement strand
TGACTCAGTCAGGTACAGAATATCTTTTAATACAGAGAAACACCTACCACAGAAATGGGTCTTCTGGGTTACTGGAGTTGTCTTAGAAGCTCTAACCTGTGACTATCTTTGTACAGATACACACTGCTCAGAACAGGTCTCTGCAACATCTATTTTATGCCAACAACCTGAAAACAGAAAAATGGTGATGAAATGAATATCGACTGTGTGACAGGTAGAAGTCTCATTACAAAAGTGTGTTACACATAAAATGTTAGTTCCATGCAATTGTATGACAGTAACACATCTGAAGGAAATATTGATAAGATGCTGCTGTGAAAACATGGGCCTCTGAAGATCACCATACAGGGAAGACTTCAAACAAATATGAAACAAACATGGCAAGCACCACATGGAACAGAAGCTGGATCATCTGCTTCTGCATCTCCTAACAGTGTTCAACAGGATTTTTCTGCTGGTGACATGGGCCAACTGTGCAGAAGGTTGGCTACATCTTATTACACATAAAATTCAAGAAATGAGAAGCTTGTATCGGGGTCTACTGAAGAACTTCTGTGAACCTCATAACAGAAATGCATGTCAATACTTGAAAATACTGCAGCCCTAAATGGTTTGGCTCAGTGGATACCGCATTGGCCTGCGGACAGAAGAGCTCCAGGTTCCATTTCAGTCAAGGGCATGTACTTTGGTAGCAGGCACATCTCTAGTAGGGAGTACGCAGGAGGCAGCTGATTAATGTTTCTAACTTTTCCATCCCTCTCACTTGCTCTCTGTAAGAAATTCAATAAAACATTTAAAAAAAGAAAAGAAAATACTGCAGATAGAATAATTCAGAGGAACAGGTGATGGGAAAGGGCAAGAAGTTGAAGGTAGTAAGAAACCAGGGAGGTAAAGATTAAAAGATAAGTCAGGGAAGTATCAAGCATGGGAATGAAAAGGTAGAAATGAGCTGGTGCCATTGGTACCTTAACCTAAACTTGTTGGACATAAGCACATTCCTGATATGATCTAAACACCACCTTATGTCATACCTCCCCCAAGTTGCAACTAAGGAAGGGCAGGCAACACTTTAGATCATTGTACACGTTCACCCTCTGAAAAAACAGTGTTATTGTTGTACCTCCTATTGTACAAGAACATAGCACACCAATATTCTGAGTTTTATTAAAAGACAACAGAGGTGAGTAGGCAGTACTGATCCAGAGCCAGATGGCATGCAATAATATTCAGCGAACAAATATTACAATGGAAGGAGGTGTTTCAAGAACCACCCATGGTTCATGTACTAAGAGACCAGACCCTGGCACAGTCAGTCACAAAGAGCCTTTAGCTGAAGGAATGGTGCAGAAGTGGAAACCATGGATGTGGATATAGTCACCGTCTCAGAAAGAGAAAGTGCAAGCTGTACATATTTATTTGTTTGTAACAATCAAGACCCCAAGACACCACCTTAACTATTTGAGGCTATGGATGTGAGGGGTATACATGGAGTCCTTTTCTAAGGTCTCTCCAAATTACCCAGCACTCTCAGCTACAGCACATTAGACAGGACAATGGGGAAAATGATTACAGCCCCTGGTCTGGCTGTGAGGGCCAATCCTGAGAAGAAAGGAAGAGAGAACATCACCTTCTACCATCGTCTTGCAGTACATATGCCTCTGAGCCTCATCAAGAAGCCCCAACTTCTCCTCAGAGAAGGTGATGGCCACGTCTTCAAAGTTCATATCCTGTCGTAAAGGGCACAGTTCAGTCCATGATGAGTTTCTCTCCTAAGATTTTATGTTCATCATAATTCCCCAAACCCACATCTGTCTGCTCCGACTCCTCACATCAGAAAAGATAGCAGACCTTGGTACCATCAAAGTCATTCTCTCCTTCTGTTCCATGTGATGCTATGTATTCCCCCAACAATAAGAACAAATAATCTTGCAGATGATACCTCTGCTCTGGAACTCACATGTAGACCACACGCCTTTTCAATACTTTTGGTGTCATGAACATAGGGTAGGGAGAGATATTGTCCATAAGGAGACTATGAGTGATTTGACAATATTCTCTCCCAGAAAGCACCTTATTGTCCTCCAATTCAGGGTAATACAAGGTTCAGATATCATTGTTTAACCTTTTGAACCCAATCCCAGGGTACTGAAGCCATCATTTATCACTATCTGCTGCACATAATTCTTTGAACCACACTTCTCACATAGCTGCATTCTCAGAGACACAACATATGCCATAATGAGCACAGTTTATTTCCTAATCACCAGCTTTTCCAAAATTCTAATCCACCACCTCTGTAATGTATTTCTCTCTTATCCTTCTACATGCCAGTGGAGATTTTCAATCCCAGAGGACATTGATGTATGCAATCCCATTCCTATGGATCACTGTAACGGCCCTCAACAACAAAAGGCAGGTGTGCACATAAATTTAATTGAAGCTCTGGATCAGGAATGGACCACCACAACACACCCTCTTTTCAGGAATTTATGTGTCATTCACCATATCATGTTTCCAGACATCACCAGAAATGGACTCAAACTTCATTTCCTCTTATGTCAATGTCAGGGCCCTTTAACTATGAAGGCACATGACTACTCAAATGGCACATCACTCCTCCCACACCCATCTCACACCTGCACTCCATACTCACAGCCCTCAGGGTGACCTCCTTGACTTTCTATTCATTATTGAGCATGTGTGTTGTTGTGACTGTTTGACAAACCAAACACAATTAAGTTCTACAACAACTCTGAGAGTCCACACTCATTGAAGCAGCCTTGAGTTCTGCTATGGAGGCCTCCTTCCCTGATTGTGTTTTCCTTCAACCTCAGTTACTTAGAACTACATCAGATCTCAGATACCCAGACTCCACCTCCATTGGATCCTCACCTGACCTCTCTTCACTAGTCACAGCGTTTAGCACCCAAATCTCAAAACTATGGTCCTCCAGCCCATGCCCAGAGTCTCAAAGATGCCCAATGATTCCACTAAGCCAGTGGCTGGCAAACTGTGGCTTGTGAGCTGCGATAAACTGCTCCCTTGTCCAAGTTTGTCGACCACTGACCTAGAATCTTGTCTCTCCAATAATTACAGTCTGTTGTTGTTCCTTGTGTATAAGCCCCTATCCAGAGGTGGGCAAACTCATTAGTCAACAGAGTGCTAAACCAGGGCTCTCAATCTGCATTTGCTGACCAGTCTAATCAAATCAACCAGACTGAGGACAAAAGCCCAGACTAAAGCTGAATCAAAATCCTGGTGTGCGTTTAACAAATGAATATGCAATAGCTGCACTTTCATCTTGTTTCACTCACTTTTTGGTCTCCAATTAAAAAGAAAATGATCTACAATCCCAACCTGGTTCCAGATGCTCATGCACTGCTCCCTGAAATGGCAGAAACCCTAACAGGTAAAATATAGTTTTGGTACCCCCAAATAATATTACACTTCCTAATATGAATATCTGCATCTCAGCTGAGGGTCCTTCAATACCTCCAGTTGCCAAGTGCAAACCTTCACGTCATCCCTCTTACCTCTCTCTCAACCTCCAAATTAGAAATCCAGGTGGTGACACTTAAAACATAAATCCGGAATCCAAAGCTTATTTCGCCACCACATCCACCTTCATGGGCCGGTTACCATCACATTCACAGGGGCATTCACAGCAGCTTCCATTCTAGTCCTTGACCACCTCCATCTAATCTGTAGTGTTCATCATGCTGCAGCCATGGAGGGTCCAATGAGACCTGGGTCACATGACTTGCCCCTACAGTTCCAAACTTGTCATTGCTACGATCACGTGCAGAACCCACTTCCAGATGTCTCATATCTCCTCTAGACATGATTCCTGTCCCATGGTTACTAGTTACTAATTTAAAGAAAAGGTGCCTGCTTCCTAAATGAGCTCAGTCTTCAATCAAAGCCTTTATATATACAGGACCCTATGCCTGCAAAAACCTCTCACATCCCATTCCACTCGTTGCCAAATGGCAGGAACCACTTCTATGACCCTAGACTGGACATAGATTTCTGGGTTTGGTGTCTCATCAAGATTCCCAGACCCAAGGTGTAGAAGAGTGGTTGGACAGTTCCGGGACAACACTATCTCAGAGACCACAAGACCACAAGAATGTGAGGCCCTGAAATAAGCTCCACAAACCCAGTCCCCTAAGGGGCTCTGCAACTGCTGGAACCTGAGGGAACTAACGGTCTTTTGAGACCAAGCACCCACTGCCAGGACCCATGGGCTCAGGCTGCTCAGGACCCTGGCACAGCCTGAATGACATCAGAGCTTTCACAAGACTTACTCTTCCTCATTGCTGTCCTCTTTCTTCTAGTATGTTCTTCCCCTGAGAAATTTTGAGAAAAGGCTAAACCCTCACTTACACATTGTCCCACTTTTGTTCACAGTCATTGATGGCAGCAGCTTCCTGAAAATGAAGTAAAACTCCTCACACAAAATTTTGCTGTATATTCTTGGTTGCCTTTAGGCATAAAACAGGCCAAGGTTTCTCCAATCTTCCCTCCTCAGTCACACCACCATGGCCTTACAAGGTGGCTTTTCAACAAGTCACCCTCTCCCACCCAGTCACACCATGTGGCACCCCAAGCAACTCACTGTTATGGCACTGACACCTGGGCTGCAGGACAGGACAGACATCTACATGCAAACCTGGAGGGTAAATGAGATGAGGCTGGGTTCGACTCTGGAAGGAGAAAGTAGTTTGGGAGGCACGGAGCACTCAATCCACGCCTGTTGTGACTCAACCAACCTCAGACACACAACTGCACTGTGGGGACACTGCCTCTGAGGCCTTAGGACCCAGCACTGGAGCCTCTCATTCTGTGAACACACTGCAAAGGTCAAATTAACCACCAGGAGAAAGACGCTGGAAGTCAAGCTCCAAACAATGAGCACAGGGATAATGTGTCTCTCCTGGGTTTTCATTGGCTAAACACATTCTTACTGCATGGCCCTTTGGGTAATGTAGCAATCTAGCCTTGCATGGGGCACGAGAATCCCAGTCACTTATTGACCATTGTGGATATTGTTCTGGGGTGTCCATGTGACACTGGGAACTGACAACTTTAGGTTTCAGGCGCAAGGCACAAGTTCCTGGGGAGTGTTGTCTACAAAACTAAACTCTTGTTTGGAATCATTGGTTCAGATGCCGTGACCCTTAGAATGATCCCTCAGGTGAACACTGTTATTTCAATTATTCCTGAAGACCACAAATCTAAATGGATAAATATATGTAAAGGTATTTTAATTGACTTTTGTGGAGAGAAGGAGAGAATGACTACCTTGTACATGACCCCCGGATGAGATGCAGCCCATAACCACTGCAGTTGCCCTCAAATAAGAACTGAACTGGCAACTTACTGTGCTTGGGACTCCACTTAACAAACTGAGACACTCCAATTGGTTTTTTTCTTAACATCAAAATATGACATTATACCCAAACCAGTTTGGCTCAGTAGATAGAGCGTCGGCCTATGGACTGAAAGGTCCCACGATCGATTCTGGTCAAGGGCACATCTCCAATTGGGAGTGTGCAGGAGGCAGCTGATCAATGTCTCTTTCTCTCATCGATGTTTCTAACTCTCTATCCATCTTCCCTTCCTCTCTGTGAAAAATCAATAAAATATATTAAAAAACATATGGCATTATAAAGAGAAAAAGCAGGCTATTAGAGAATATACGTAATGCTATCCTATTAATTTAAAAAGAAAATTTGAAAGACTGCATAGACCAACACTGCAACAATTCATACTGTCTGTGGTCAGTCCACATTGTGACATGAAGGAGCCGGCAGTTACTGAGTATTTACTACAGGTGCCAGGCCCTGGATTCAATGCTTTACTTACATGATGTCATTTAATCGTCTTTGCAACGTAGGGTGGTTTAATCATCTATTTTATGGGGAGGAAATCCAGGCTCAGAGACTCAATGTAAATTGACTGATTGTAGAGGTAATAAAGCTGGGGCTGGAAGTTATACCCAGGTGTCTCTAACAACAGAGCTCTGGCTTCTAATGTTAGGCTCTGCTGCCTCCTAGAGGGTTGAATAGGGGATGCATTCCCATTAAGACAGGCTAGATGTTATTGTGGGTTACAAGCAGCCCCAAAGCTTTAGTGGCTTAGAGTAAAGAAGGTATCTTTCTTGTTTTGAACACCCTGGTTCTCCTGGAATCAGAATCAAGGAGCAGCCAACATGTAGATTGCTGCTGGGTTTTATCAGAAATGGACAAAGAGGGCTGCTTATCTCACTGGTTCCAGACTCTTCTGTTGGAGGTGACAGGCTTGACTCCCACCTCATTTCATGTGTCAAAGCATATCACAGGCTGCAGCCAACATCAGGGTGTCAGTAGCAGAACCTAACTTATTCATTGGATGCCAGTAAGGCCACCCCATGGTGCCAGCCAATTTGGGCACTGCTGAGGGACAAAGGAGAGCAGTGGGATTGGTAGGAAATGACAGTGGAAGCCAGTCAGGATGGTTTCTTTTCTCTTCCTCCACAGAGACGTTGTCTCCAAGCTGCCCCAAACCCAATATTCATTGGAGTAAACTTCAGAAAAAGGTCAGAGGTCATGGGCATAAAACTCAGAACCCACTTCTGAGTGTGACCCTGGGTAAATCCGTGCTGCCTGGCTCCCCCACTGTTTGGGGCATGAAGACCACATGTTAAGAGAGTTGACTGGTAAAGTTACTGGACCATAAGCATTCCAGCATCCATGTTCTCATACATTAACAACAGTCATTACTCTGCCTGGAAAGCGGCACAGTCCTTTTTCCATTATAATAATAAGTTTATTTAAACAATTTGAAAAAGATTCTCAGCAAACGTTTTAATAAAGAAGATAAACACAGTGCAAAGACATGTATAAAAATATTCACCATAAAATATTCCTCAGCAAATAGAATTAAAACAAGAGTAAGTTAATATTATCTGCATTTCTGGGATTACTATTTGAAACGATTAACCTTTGTATGCATTTGCAAGGTAGCAGAAAAATCAGAATTTTTATAGACTGTGGGTTAGTGGTAAGCCAAAGGGAATGTTCATTACGGGTCACAGTACTAGATATCTTAAATGTAAAACATTCACCGACAAAACAGTGTGATAAGTACAACATATGTCTTTGTAGAGAACTTAGTGCAAATATTCCAAGAAGAGTTATGTAAAATACCCCAAACAAAAAAACATAGATCAATTAATAAAGTGATTATTCACAGAATCCATTCTACTCGGCAATGAAAAAAATTAACACTTGCCTATAAAATTATGTACAAAAAAGAAAATTATGTACAGTATGAACTACTCTATTGTAAAGAATGGAAAATCCCAGAGTGCATGGAGAGCCGAGAAAGGCAGAAAGAGAGATTAGAACATGGCAGTAGGAAAATAGTAGGTGTGGCAAAAGAAGGTATAGGTTTGCTGATATATAAAATAATACCATAATTAAAACTAATGAACAGGAATAAACCCTGCCCCTGCCAGTGTCCTCAGTTGGATGGGTGCCATCCCATTCTGTGACAGGTCTCTGGTTTGATTCAGTGAACATCCCCCAATGGGGGATGTAGGAGGCAGTAGACCTATGTTTACATCTGTCTCCAAGTCTCTCTCTTTCTCAAAAAAGAATAAAATTTTCTAAAAAATTTCTTAAAAAGAATAATCTCTGTGTTTTGCAAACATACAACTGTAAGTCTATTGTCACACCCTGTGTAGGAGTTACAGGTGGTTTATGTCACATGTGACAGTTATACAGTTTTATCTCCGGGACAGGGCTCACCAAATAGCACACATGAGACAGGTGCACGTTTTTGCATGTCAGTTATCATATGCTGGGAGGGCTATCCTTGCCTCAGTGGCAGCAAATATTGTCAAATAGGGAAGACTATTGCCATTTGAATCAACAGGAATACTGACTGGTTACAAAAGACAATTCCTGGGTCTGATTACAGCATTATTCTTCCGTTAGCTTTGAGGTTCTGCCTGTTAACCAAGAACCTTGGGATGAATACCATAAGGGGCCAGGGAAACGCACAAAACCATGAGATTAATTTGTCACCTAGTGACACCAAATACATGAAATAGAGATATAGGTCCTCAGAAAGTTCTCAGAGATCATACAAGCCACAGGACATGAAATAATTTGGATTTATGTCCAAAACAGGCCCTTTTTATCCAGCTTAACTGCATCGCCTACCATGAATATGAAAACACTGTCTCTGTCCCAAAATAACTGCATTTCAGAGTGTTACAACAAATAACACCAGCCTATGAAATCTCATACATCATGACACATGGCCTCTTTGAAGAACATGCAGTGTAGTTCCCCTAAACATTGCTGACACTTATGTAATTAATACATACTGGGAACAGAGAATATAATTCATATTGTTCACAGGAGCACAATAAAGCTCAACTGTTCAGGGAAACCACTGACCTCTACAATAGAGGCACTAGACAGCAATTTAAAACCACAGTCATGTACACTTTCTCTCTCAAGGCCTTGGTCGACAATACAAAAGGGTAAATGGGGTGAAACTTCTCAGGTGTCATTATTCTGAGAAAGTAAAACATTCCCTGGACGTTTAAAGCTTTTCTCCAGTGTGAACTCTCAAGTGTAGAAGGAGAAAAGATTTATAGAAAGACATTTCCCACATTCAATACACTCATGAGGACCTTTTGCATTGTGAACTCTGTGGTGTTGAATGAGAGTAGAACTTCTGAAGAACTTCCCACAGTAACTACACTCATAAGCTTTTTCTCCAGTGTGGATGTTCTGGTGGATAAGTATGTAATGGTTGTGCCTAAAATATTTCCCACAAACACTAGTCTCATAAATTTTTCTCTTCTGTGAACTCTGTTGTGTATACTGAGGTGAGAACTTTCATGAAAGGATGTCCCACATTCACTACACTCATAAGGTTTTTCTCCAGTGTGAATTCTTTAGTGTTTAATGAAGTTAGAGTTCTCATGGACTTCCCACAATCACTACACTGATATGGCTTTTTTTCTAGTGTGAACCATCTGGTGGGTAAGGAGGTGACACTTTTGCCTAAAAGATTTCCCACATTCACTACACTCATAAGGTTTTTCTTCACTGTGAACTCTCTGGTGTTGACTAAGGTAAGACCTTTGACTGAAACACTTCCCACAATCACTACATTGATGTGGCTTTTCTCCAGTGTGAATTCTCTTATGAGTTAAGAGGTCATAATTGCGCCTATATGATTTTCCACAATCACTACATTTGTAAGGCTTTTCTTCAGAGTGACGTCTGTGGTGTTGAATGAGAGAAGAACTACTGCTAAAGGACATCCAACATTCACTACACGCATATGGTTTTTCTCCCGTGTGAACTCTCTGGTGGCTAAAGAGGGACCTCTTCTCACTGAAAGATTTCCCACATTCACTGCACTGATAAGGTTTTTCTCCAGTGTGAATTCTGTAGTGTTTAATGAGGTTGGATTTTTTAGTGAAGCACTTCTGACAATCACTACATTGATATGGCTTTTCTCCAGTGTGAACTCTCTGGTGGATAAGGAGGTTACTCTTCTGCCTAAAAGATTTCCGACATTCCCTACATTCATAAGGTTTTTCTCCAGTGTGTACTCTGTGGTGTCGAAAGAGGTGAGAGATTTTATTGAAGCACTTACCACAATCACTACACTGATGTGGCTTTTCTCCAGTGTGAACCTTGTAATGTTTACTGAGGCTACATTTTTGAATGTAGCACTTTCCACAATCACTACATTGATACGGTTTTTCTCCAGTGTGAACTCTCAGGTGGATAAGAAGGTAATTTCTGTGCCTAAAAAATTTCCCACATTCTCTACATTTGTAAGGCTTTTCTCCAGTGTGAACTCTCTGGTGGGTAAGAAGACTACTTTTCTGTGTAAAAGATTTCCTACATTCACTACCCTCATAAGGTTTTTCTCCAGGGTGAACTCTATAGTGTTGCAGGAGGTGAGACCTCTGACTGAAGCACTTCCCACATTCATGACATTTATGTGGCTTTTCTCCATTGTGAACACTTTTGTGGGTAAAGAGGTTAGAATTGTTCCAAAATGATTTTCCACATTCACTACATTTGAAAGGTTTTTCTCCAGTGTGAACTCTGTGGTGTCTAGTGAGGGAAGACCTTTGATTGAACAGATTCCCAGAGTCAGTACACAGATACGACTTTTCTCTAGTGTGAAGTCTCCTATGTCTATTGTGGTTAACAGTACCTCTGAACACTTTCTCACATGCATTACACTGACATTTCACTTTCCCAGAGCAGATGTCCTGATGTTGAACAAGGTTCTGGTTCTGGCTGTCAGCTTTTTCACATTCATCCCATTGGTGATGCCTTTTTCTATTGAGAAACTTCTCTGAAATCTCACTATGACTGTGAGGCTCCTTACTGTTGAGAGGGGCCTGGTGCTTCAGAAGCTCTGAGATGGCTGGGAAGTCTTCCCCAACTTCCCTACTGGATGAAGGCAGCCCTGATAAGGAGAAGCTGCACTTGGACACAAAAGAGGCCCTGTCCACAGCTTCTTTCCACGGATTCTCTTTACTGGCTTCCCTCTGTTGATGGGGAGGGTTTGCACTGAAACAGAAGTATCTCTCACTTGCATTAGTGAAGAAGTCTTTCTGCTGCAAGTATACTGCCTGTGACTCAGTCAGGTGCAGAATATCTATGAACACAGAGAAACACCTCCCACAGAGATGGGGCCCCTGGGTTGCTGGAGCTGTCTTAGAGGCACTAACCTGTGCCTGTTTTTGTACAGATACAGTCTGCACAGAACACGCCTCTGCATCCTGTGTTTTATGGCAACAACCTGAAACAGAAAATGGAGATGAAATGAATGACTGTGGTGACAGGTAGATTCTCATTAGAAAAGTGGGTTGCACATAACAGGCTGGTTACTTTCAACTGTCTGACAGTAACATATCTGAAGGAAATATGTAAAAATCTGGGCCAATGAAGATTGTTATACAGAGAAGATCTCATAAGAAATATGAAACAAACATGGCAAGCCCCACATAGAACAGAAGCTGGATTGTCTGCTCATTCATCTGCTAAAGGTGTTCAACAGGGCTTGGCTGCTGGTGACAGGGGCCAGCTGTGCAGAAGGTTGCTTACATCTCATTCCGCATAACATTCAATAAATAACAAACAGGTCTCAAGGTCTCTGGAAGCACGTCTGTGCATCTCATAACACATATACAGGTCAATATTTGAGAATATTGCAGATAGAGCAGTTCAGAGGAATAGGTGATGGAAAAGGGAAAAAATGAGAAGGTAGCCAGAAACTAGGAAGGCACACATTAAACATAAGTCAGGGAAGTATCAAGCATGGAAATGAAAAGGCAGTTACCAGGTGTAGCCAGGGATACATCATCCTAACCTTGCTACACATGAGCACATTCCTGGTATGATCTAAACACCATCCTTATGTCATACCTTCCCCTAGTTGCAACTTAGGAAGGCCAGGCAACCATTTAGATAATCCTGCATGTTCATCCTTTGAAAAAACAGGGTTCTGCTTGCACCTTCTACTGTATAAGCACATAG
>JAAGEH010000269.1:113841-128350 GCA_011751065.1 Lasiurus cinereus | reverse complement strand
AGAGGAGGCGGGAGGCACGGACACCCAGTCCCGCCGGTTGGAGTGCACCAGCCTCAGACCATCTCTTCCCAGCGGGGATCCTTCTTCCCACGTCTCAACCTTCTTCTCGCGAAGGACGCGCTGAAGCCCAGGAGCTGAGAAGAGCTGGAACAAGTAAATATGTCCGCCAGGAAGAAGACTCCAGAAGTCCCGCCCAAACCTGATGCAATGGCACCAAAATTGTCGCATTGCCTTCTGGGTAATGTAGTTTCCTCACCCGCCCAGCAGAGGGCTCGCTCTCCAGCCCAGGAACTGGAGGAACAAGGTTTGGGATGCTGCCAGTGCCACTGGGGAAGGAGGAGAGGGAACAGAGGCTGGTTCCCTGGGACAGACTGAGGGACCTCCAGGGGGAAGAATTCCTGGTCTGAGCTCCAGGGGAGACTTCACCAAATGAAATGAACGTCTTGTTACGGAAAAGGAACGGAGCACATTTCTGTCACCAGGCTGCTGGGATGGTAATAAAATACTTTTTAGAAACGTGCACAGACAGTAACAGAACCCAGCGCTTAATTTTCACTTAAAATCACACAGGAACTGTGTGTTGAGTAAAAACTGCCGGAACAGCCATTTATTTCCAGGAGCCACATCAGTGGAGTGTGGATCTGAGAGGCAGGCCCGGGCAGACCCTGAGCCCCACCCCTTCCTTGTTAAGGGGCTCAGCCAAGTCCCAAACCTGTCCCCAGTGCACTCCTCCCTCCAGGTGAGGCTGCACCCTCAGACTCTCTCTGATGGCAGAGAGTCACTGGCTTAGCTCAGGGGCTGGAGTGGGTTCCACTTACAGCCCTCCTGACAGACAGGGCCTGCACGGCCAGTGCTGAGGCCCAGGTTTCGGGCTCCATCCCCAGGGGTGGCCTGTGGGAAGCAGCCAATCCATGATTCTCTCTCACTGATGTTTCTATCTCTCCCTCTCCCTTCCACTCTGAGATCAATAAAATCCTATTAAAAATACGTATGCATATGTTAGAAAAGTAGATACGGCCTGACAGTGGTGCTTTTTGCTAAGGATGGTGGTAGGTGGGTGTCTTTACAGAAAGGGTCTCTGCTGCTGTTGAGGGTGAGGGCTGAGCTGTGATGTGCGAGTCCACATGGCCTCCCCCAGACGTGTTAAACCTGCTCAGGAGCCACAGAGCTGCCCGGCATCCTATCACTTGCTTTACAGCCCTGTGCTGTGCGTCACTTTGCTCAGACTCCACGCAGAGTCCTTGGTGTCTTCACCACGTCCCAGGTCACTGGGTCAGCGTGTTCTTTAGTGGCTGTGGGTCTCCTAGCTGCGCCCTGTGTGGGAGTCACTTCTGGGCAGCTGTGCTTTAGGAGGTGAGCAGTACATGGGGGCCCTAAGTCTTGGAAGAATGAAGGTAGATGCATGGGGACTGGCCTGTCCAGAGGGTGCTCCAGGGTGCATCCTCACTCCTCCCCTTCCTGCACCAGGACCCTGGACACCTCCCAGAAGTGCCTCAAGGAGCTGCTGGGGAGAACATGGCCCTTTAGCCTTCCCAGGTCCAGAGGGTAAACCAGCCCGACCACCTGAGCTGGGAGCTGGGGCAGCTGTCAGAAGGTAGGCAGCAGCCCCTGGTGCCAGGGAGCCAGCCTGGCTGCGGCTTCTCCCTCACCCAGGGAGCTGAGCCTGGGCTCTCAATCTCCTGGGTCATTCCATCCTCACCCAAGTCAATAGGATTGTTTTCAAGGGCCGTTTGGAACTGTTCCTCTGCCATTCTCCCCAAGGAGAACATGAAGGGTCTAGTCACCTTGAAGTCAGGACATGAACCACAGATTTAGTGTTGTCAGATTTCTCAGTGCCCATTGGAGACAGTCCCAGGAGCTTCCAGATGACAGCACGCTGATCCCCAGAGGCTGTCTTAGATCTGTCCATGGGGGATTGAAAGCTCTGTAAGGCAGGAGCCTCCCCACTATGGTCACTGACCTCCATTGTAACAGCAGCCTGGGCTGGTTCCCTCCGTTCATCTCATAATTGGGCGGATGGGTGCCGTCTGCTCTCTGTTACGAACTGTCGGCTTCTCAGACCTCTCTCCCCCTCTTATGTTTGGGCCTCTCCAAGCACCCAGACAAGGTGTGTGGTTGGCCAGGTTAAGGTGGGTGGGGCGACAGGCCATACAGCAGGGAGCCTGGGCAGCCAGCAAACAGGAAGCCAGGTCCTATGCTCAACAGCAGCACTTGTGCACCTGGAGTGCAGGACAGGTGTGCTGAGAGCTTTGCAGGCGCAGGAGGGCCTTGGGCTGGTTTGGGGAGGCGCTGCTTTTGCAATTCTGAGCACCATTCCTCAGCATCATGGAGAGACTGCTGAAAGCAGGTGGATATTCCTTCTCTTCAAGGGGTCCCATCAGCTCCAAACCTGAAGTCAGTTCATTGAGCTGTGAATCTGGGTGAGAAGCCAGTTCTTTCTGTGGTTTGGTGTCCTGGCACTCCCAATGCCAGCTGTGGGCAAAGCGGGGAATCCCTGCTCTGGGAGTTCAGGGTCACGGGGAGGACACTGCCCCTGGTGGAACACACGAGAGGTGCAGGTGGCAGGGACCCTCTCAGACCTAATGTTTGTCAGAGACCAGGGTGGCTGTGGGGCTGGAAAGCCCCGAGTGGACACTGCGGAGTTTGTGAGCCCTTGCAGGCCAGGGCCCGGGACTTCTTGGTGTTCCCACGCCTGCTGCTTAGCTGGCAGCCCAGGGTCAAAGTGTGGATGAACTTCTGCGTGGATGGTGTGGTGGGTTCTTGAGGTAGAAAGGCTCGGCTTCCAGTCCTTCCTCCACCTGCGGGCCAGGCGGCCTCTTTTAAACCTGTTTTCTTATCTGCAAAATGGAGGCAATGGAGCTGCCTTACAGGATTGCTGTGCGTGTCTTGTGAGGAGACAGAGAAGCTCTACGCCACACTGGCCCACAGGGTGCCAACTCAGGAAGGCTGCCCTCACGCCTTGGTCTATTAACGATAAGCATTGCTCCGGCTCTTGGTGCTCCTGAGTGCAGCATCCAGGAGAGAACTCTTGTTTTCCCCATATACGGCTGTGTCATCAGGAGAGCCTGTGGGCACTGGTCTTTAGGGAAAAGAGGCTTGTTCTCAGCTCCGCTGCTGCTTGGAGGTGCCTCACCCTTACTTCCCAGAAGTGCAGCGCCTTGGCATGAGGCATTGAGTCAGGAAGTGGGCCGGGCGAGTGCAGGTCAGTGGGACCCTATCAGATGCCACAGATAAGGTGGAAAATGGTTACAACGGTGAACTCTGTGTTGTATATATTCCACCCCAATTTTCTCCAAATATATCATTTATTGATTCAGAGAGGAAGAGGGAGAGAGAGAGAAGCAACAGTGATGAGAGAATCCTTGATCAGCTGCTTCCTGCATGCCCGCTACTAGGAATAGAGCCTGCAACCTGGGTATGTGCCCTGACCTGGAATTGCGCTGTGACCTCTTGATTCAAAGGTCAACACTCAAACACTGAGCCTCACTGATCTGGGTCACCTCAATTTCTAAAATTATCTTTAAAGCAAAGGCCACACAGGTAACCTGTGAATGAGCACAGGTTGTGAGTTGGTGGCGTTTTAGGTGGTTAGTATCCGTTGTAGCCTAGTCATGTCATGTCACAGCCTTTGGTATATGTTCGTGTGTTGAGAGCATGCCTGTTTGTGTGTGGTGAGCGCTGAGGTGAGTTGGGGCCACAACAGTGCATTAGCTCCCCTGCTAAGTTCCCTGCTGCTTGGGGTCTTCTGTGTGTTCCGGGTTTGGGGTCTGTGCCGCTGTCCTTGGTGGACAATGAGAAGGTCCTGCATGATGTGCCCAAGTGAAAGCTGGTGTCCCCTCCAGGACCTTCCAGCCCCAGGAGGAGGTGGGGGACAGGAGGCAGGTGGGGTGCAGCTCTAGCAGTGCAGTGAGGAGGCTCCCAGGGCTGAAGATGTGGTCCTGGAGGGACAGGTGGGGGAGCGCCTGGCCCCTCATACAATCCTACTGGAGGCAGGAAGGGGCGAGGACCTCCCGTTCTTCTGGGGTCTATGCGACCCTTTCTGTCTACGTTCATGGTGCTTAAAACCAAGGGAGGAAATCTGTCTTTTTCTCTGTTTACCTTAAGTTTTTATCTTGTTTAGACTTTTATAAGCAATTTAGATCTCCTGTCTCATTCTTTCCTCAATGGAATCATGAAATTGCAAAATGAACTCTCCACCCAAAGGACCTTGCCCAGAGATGGTAGTACTGGGCCCATGCCCTAGAGCCTCTCCCACTCGCAGATATGCTGGTCAATGATCATGCCTGCCACACCCCTAGCTGAGGGCTGGCACAGACCACTTTGCCATCTATGTTAGTCTCCGAAATCCTGGAACAGACAGGTTAGAATTAGCTAAAGGGGTTCCAGCACCTTGAAGTTTTGCATTGGCACCTCCATGGTCACCTGCTTTCTTCTTAAGCTCTGGAGGGCTCCCCTAATGGACCAAGCTGAGTCAGTAGAGGGGACACAATGCCCTCTGGAACCCACATGTGCTGACAGCAACAGCACCCTGGGGAAAAGGAAGAGCACCCCGCTGCCCACCCTAGCCCCTCAGATCTAGGGCTCGGGGTAAGCCCGTCTCGGGGATGGGGGCGGAGAGGGGAAGCCGAGGCCCTGGAATCTGGGTTCTGACTCCACTTCGCTCTTCAGCCTCGAGCTGGATCCTCACGTTGGAGGAAGAAAACCAGCCCTTCAAGGGCAGATTCCAGGAGCTGTGGGCGCCTCCCTGGTCCTGCAGATCAGCCTCAAGTGCATGGAGCTGCAGGGGAGAATCAATGGCTCTGGAAGCAGGCAACAGTGCATGGTATCCAGAATATACGGGCAAGCTTTTAGCCAGGTGTTCCGTGGGGTGACAGGTGTGGCCATTGCTTTAAAGCCAAGTTCAGTTTGTGACCCAACTGTGTGGGCTGTGCCCTTGGCTCTGCAGGCAGAAGAGTTAGGGATCTGATGCAGCAGGAAAAGGCCAGCAGCCAGCACTGCAAGACCCTCAGTGATGATCTGGAGGGAGACTTTTAGCAGCTGCTCAAAATCATACACACCCTGATGGTGCACAAAGCCATGCAGGTAGGCCCTCCAGAGCGCATGCCCTCCTGGCGTCCGGCCTGCCAGAGGGAGTGTCCAGGTCACAGCTGTGACCTGGTCATTGATCAGTGATTCCTGATGACCAGTTCTCTCGTTCAGCTGCAGCTCAGACCAGCAATTCTCAGCAAGGGCAGGGGGACGAGGCAGGTATGGCATTCCAGGGACACCTGCCATTTGGTTAATTGAAAGGACTGGGGGAGAAGGGAGGTGCTGCCGGCTGTGCTGGGTGGATGCCTGTTCCATAAACATCAGAGTAAAGTGGTCAGTAGTGTTGCTCAGATATTCTGTGTCTTTACTGATTTTCTATGGACTTTCTTTTTAACTGGCTTTTGTTTTGCTATTTTTAAATTTTCTTCAAACATATTTTTATTGATTTCAGAAAGGATGGGAAAGGGAAGAGAAACAGCAATGAGGAGCAGCACTGATTGGCTACATCCTGTATGCTCCACACAGGACCGAGCAGGCAACCTGGGCATGTGCCCTTCACTGGAATCGAACCTGGGACTCTTCAGTCCACAGGCTCACGCTCCATCTACTGAGCCAGACCAGCTAGGGCTACTTCCCCTTTATCTTTTCAACAGGCTTTTAAAAGTAGTCAGTGTAACCAAGGAGCTGATCCAGAGAGCGGGTGGCATTTGTCCCCAAAGGTCCAATGTGGGGAGGGCGTAGGACACAGTATAGCACCATGTGATGGTCTGTTCATGCTGTGGGCCCGGCACAGGACATTAATTCCTGGTAGCACCATCCTCAGTGAGGCCGAGGGCCACTGCTTCTTTGGGCCTGCACTTGGCCCCTCACTGCCTGTGGGGGTGCAGGGATGCAGAGTCTGTGGCTCCCCATGGCTGCACCCAGTGAGGCATGCTCAACTTTTCCCTCTGGGGCAGGAGGAACCTTCCATTCTGGGCCCTGAGCAGGGGGCTGAGGAGCAGGAGCTTGAGAAGCTGGGGAAGCAGCAGAAACAGCTGACTACAGCCCAGGAGCTCTGATTCAGGACCCCACATGCCTGGGGGTGCCCTGTGTCCACCTGTCAGGGCAGGACCAGGCCCTCATGGATGAGCACAGCCATCCGAGATGCTGCTGCCTGGGTCCCTGGAGATGGAGAGCCAGGTGGTCAGACTGAGGTGAGTGCTGGCCCCTGGTAGGGTGACTGGTGGGCTGCCCAGGACTCCTGCCCCTTTGCTGTGGCCCCTCATGTTTCCTTTGGACCCACTGCTTCACAGGGACTGGAAGGGTCTCTGGGGACATCTGACTGGGGAAGGCGGGGAACTGTGGTCTGGGGCTGGAGAATACCCTTGCCCATTCCTGTCTCACTTGGCTCTGCAGAGAGAAGCTGCTCACAGAGGTTGTGCAGGCTCCTGGGAGTCTGGGCCTAGCAGGTGGGTTTCCCTCCTCAGGCAGCAGGACCAGCTCCAATAGGAGGAGGCGCTGTAGGAGTTGAGGAAGCTCTTGACCATCAACTGGGAGGCCCTGCAGCAGGAGCAGGAGGCCAAGGCCCTGGCCGCCCAGGAGAACAAGAGACTGCAGCAGGTGGACAGGTACTGGCCACTGTCCCCACAGGCAGCACATTAATGAGAGGGTTTGCATTGTTTAAATCCCCACACCTGTTGTATATGTTGCACTGATGGTGCGATCAGCTCAGACTGGTTGCAAGTTTAGTGCTTAGTGGCCACATGTAGCAGTGGCTGCCTGATTATAAAGCGCACGTGGCCATCCCAATGTCATTGGCTGTGCTGGCCCTTCCCACTGGTGTAGATCACACTGAAATGGCCATCTTTGTGACGTGGTTTTTTTCTTTTTTGCTAGCAGATTCCCAGCAGTGGAGTCCCAGGGGCATGTGGTGTGTGAGACTTTGCTGATCTGGGTTTTACCTGCATGAGACAGATCTTGGAGGAAGAGAAACATCAATTCAGGAGCCAGGTCAAGATCTTGGCCAAGCAGAACCAGAGCCTTCTAGAAGAGAGTGTGGAGCACAAGGTTCAGTGCATGTAAAGGGTGGGGCTGACCACTGCCTGTCCACACGGCTCCTGACTTCCAGCTCCCTGCCCAGGCCTCCACATTCTGGCCAGGAGGTGGGGAGACGTGAAATTGGAATACAGTGTGGTCTGCGTTCAGGGAAATGCAGGCAGTGACAGAAGGGAAGGTTGTAGCAGGTGGTGCTCAGCTGTGGAAGGCCTCCATGCTCCACTAATGATTTGGATTCACTGGGAGTGAGAGTTTAAGAGATGCTTGTCAACAAGTCTGAGGGAGCTGCCAGAAATGAAACAGAAGGAAGAGGCTTAGTGCTGGAAACCTTGTGGTTTGGACGTCAATAGTCCGAGATGCATCTGGTGGGTCGAGTGTTGTTTTCACCTGTCAGCGCTGTACTGCT
Organism: Lasiurus cinereus; assembly: GCA_011751065.1. Taxonomy (NCBI): domain Eukaryota; kingdom Metazoa; phylum Chordata; class Mammalia; order Chiroptera; family Vespertilionidae; genus Lasiurus; species Lasiurus cinereus. The sequence goes on along the minus strand of JAAGEH010000269.1, from coordinate 120,882 downwards.
GGACTGTCCTTGCTTGTGATTGGGAATGGATGTCCATGAGGGACAGAGAGACATGGTCACAGTGACCACAGTGGCACTGTCCCAACCCCTGGGGGTCATAGTGCTGTTTTACTGTTCTCCCAGATTCTTCAGTTCATCTACAAGTGGCTTGCCACCTACCAAGGATGGTTTACCTGGAAAACCACACTATAGTTTTGGTGTATAAATGAAGGTGGCCTGAAATTGGCTTTCTATAATGCAGCTGGTAAAAATTAGCAACAGAAGGGAGGATGATCTGATGCTGGTTCTGCATTAGACAATGTCTGCAAAGAGTTGGCAGGCTTCTTGAGTCTGCTTCAAGTGGAATCTTCCCCAGCATGGGGAAGGTTGCAGGGCCTGCCCTCTGAGTTTGTGTGTCTATGGGTGGGGGAGGGGGTCGGTTGGTCAGAGTCAGACAGGAAAGCGCTACTGCACAAGGTCAAGCAGCAGGGCTCTGGGAAAAGAACACTACAAACTAGAAGACCAGGTGTGAAGCTAAGGGCCCTGGGAGCAGAGCAAGGTCAGTGGTGAGGGGCCCAGTGGTTTGTGAGCTATCACTGTTCACAGCTGCTCCCTTCACGGTGAGCTCTCAGAGAAGTCCTCGTATTAGGTGGGACCTCATCAGCTTCATGGCTGAAGGAGCCTGAGCAGCTGCCACAATCCAGCAGCTCATTTTCAAGCAAGAAAACCAGTGTCTGACCTGTCAAGGCTCATGCATTTCCGACCCGAGGTTCATATGGTTTAAGGTTTACTCTCCCAAGATGATGAACAGCCTGATTCCCATTGCTTCTGCAGGTCTTGTTGACATTTAGGGTTCCCAGACCCATGTCACATGCTTCGATCCTCATTTTCCCCAATCCATGATCATGACGGTCTTGAGCACCATGATGTCTGTTGCCAGAAAAATGCCAGCCTTTCTTGGCGAGGTCCCTGCCTGGGCCTGTGAGTCAATTTACGTGTTTTATTTTAAAAAGACTTTTTTCTTTCACCTCTGTTTATAGAGACAAGTTCAATGCCTTACATACAATAAAGAAGAGGAGCACTTAATTATGGATCAGTACAAGTCCCAGGATCCTATTCCCAAGAAGTGAGTTGATTCAAGCAGCAGTAACTTAAACACAGACCAGGAAGCTTGCATTTTCACGAGCGGGGAAAGCTGAAGCCATCTAGAGCAGTGACCAGTTTGTTGGGCTTGCATCTTCTACTCCATGGCAGGTCCCTCTCAGCACTGAATGAATTTAGTTTCTTTCCATCCTGCCCTCAAGGTTATCCTGTGAGGGATGGTGAGTGTCAGCTGGTCATGAGCTTGTTTAAGGAGATAGAGAGTCTGTGGTAAGGAGACAGAGAGTCACCTAAGCAGGACTATCAGGTTTTATCTCAATGTCTTAGGACCTAGAAAACCATGTTCTTGTTTGGGAAGAAGCTTGAGCCAGATACCTGGACCAGCAGGAGGCCTGGTCTTCCCCACATTCTTCTGGAGTCATGGACCCCCGGGTGATTCACAAACACGTTCCCTACTCCAGAGATCAGCAGTCCTGGTGTTGGGCCGGCTCGGTCCCCAAGACTTCTGGGCTCTGTCCTGCAAGGCTTTCCCGAGGCTGTTGCCTGAGCCCCAGATGGTGGGCCTTTAGACTGTCCTGTCCTGGTCCAGCCTTGAGGTCCAACCACCATGAATCCTGCAAGGCCTCTCTGTTGAAATCATAAAACCAAAGAATTTACAATCCCTACCTGTCCCTTCTGTTGAAAGATATTGAGGCATCGATGAGGAAAGGAAGGGAGTTGAGTGAGCGCAATGCTGCTCTGTGACAGAGGCAGAATTAGAACCCAGATGAGGTCCTTCTTGTGACATTAGAATGCCTTCGTTTCCAGTTACCTGCAATGCATTACCCTTTAAATTCACTAGGTCAGCGAAGGCACTGATAACTGCAAATTGTATTCCATCCCCTAAGACCCGCATACAATTATCATGATGCTCGCGAAGAGCACCAAATTAAGGCCACTTTCCCGGCTAGAGGGGCATGAGGTTGGCCATGTCCTAAAACTCTACTTGTAATAGGAAAAAGCACTGGATTAGAGCCAAAGCTTTCATAAAATCTTTCAAACCAAAGAAAGAAGGCTGCCGAGAATGAATGAAGTCAATGCCAGACAACCCTCCTGGGCCCTTGGAAGCCATCCTATCATGCTCACACTGGGTGGAGGGGTGAGAGGTCTGTAGTGGGCTCCAGCGGGTGTGGCTCAGTTGATTGAGCATTGTCCCATGAACCAGGAGGTCACTGTTGGATTCCTGCTAAGGGCACATGCCTACAATATGGGCTCGATCCTAGAAGGGAGAGTGTAGAAGGCATAAGTCCATCTTTCTCATTATCCATGTCTCTCTCTCTCCCCCTCTTCCCTCCCTTTTGTGGACAAAAAAAAAAAAAAAAAAAAAGTCTGAGTAAGAAAAGCCATGTCCTAAATTAACAAATATTGTTTAGTAACTTAACCCACTGAAATTGAAAAATAGTCTAACACATGGACTCCTTGAGAAATATAGAATTCCCCTCATGGGCTAAGTAAAGCATTGCACAAGGTGCCACTAGATTCATTAAGTGGAGTCAGAGCATCAATGACGCACTGAGTCCTGATTCTGGTTTTGCGATGGGTAATGTTTCCATCACTCCTGGGTTGGAGAGGATTCTGATTTTCCAAGGACATTTAGTTAATGTGGTGTCATTGTTATTGTGTGTGTGTTTTTCTTCCTCTCTTGGGTTATCCAGGGAAAACAATTTAGCAACTGGGTGCAAAAAGAGTCACGTCTGGAGAAGAAAAGCAAGGACAAGTCTTCTGTAGCCTGCCCAACTCTGTCTAAACGTCTAAGATTCTGGACTTACACTGACATGCTGCCCTCTCCTAACTAGCCGCTGTTGATCTGACACTAAGGATTTCCAATCCTTTGCCTTTACTAGTGTCTTCAAGGCACAAAATCAGTACCAAAAACAAAACAAAACAAAACAACAACAACAACAACAAAAAACCCGTACCTAAAGGCCAGATGACACAGAGTGGACGCCGCCTCCTGACCCCAAGTTGAAGTAGCCAAAGTGGATTCTGATTTCAGAAGAGATGAGGTGTCACAGAATTTGGGCTGAACTCCAGTATAGAGCAGTTTACGGAGCCTTGGGACATACACACAAGTTCTGGGGCCAAAATGTCTGTGCTCAGTAAGTCCCTGGCTGACTGCTATCCCTTCTTGAGAACCTGCAGACATGAAAGTCATGCCCGTGTAAAGCACAGAGCTAATTGGCTGTCACTAGGTTTCATCACATGTACAGCCTCCATTAGAAGATTTTTTCTTAAGAGTTCTTTTGAGCAGCTAAATTAAAAACCCCAGCCCTTTTACTCCAAGTTCACTGTCAGAGCCTGGAATTGTTGGCTTTTGCAGATAAGTCTCTTTTTAGATAGTTTTATGTTTTGAAGAATTTATTGCTCCACTCTCGTATTTTGAATAATTGGGTCAATGTTGCCAAGCCAGGATTCAGCCCACAGCAACATTAGGGCTGTGCTAAGGTCCTGTGACATCTTGGATGCTTCTGTGAGAGGAGCAGTGGACAGACAGAACATCAGCTCACAGTCACTGACAGAGCTGGGAGCGCTGGTCCAGAGGCCTTGAGCTACTGCCTTGTTTTGTCTCCAGCCTTCCTTGTACCATCTCTCTGATTTGGCCATGCTTATATCACCTCTGTGATTACTTACATCTTTTCCCTCAAACCAACTCACCATTTCCACTTGCCTTTATTTGAAAAGGTTATCATCGGTCCTGTAAATGGCAAAGCAGTATCACCATAACAACAAGGTCCCCAGAGAAGCAAATGCGTGACCATTACACTGTCCCACTCGGGGGATGTGGCACTGACTTGATCTCATGTACCTGCTCTATTTGCTGGGCTGCCAAGTCCTGGCCTGGCTCTGAAATGTGCTACTGAAAACTCGCGATCTCTCTGCCTTTGCTGCTCTCTGCATATCTCCACCTCTCTGCTCATGCTAATTTCATACAGTGGATGCTTGCCCGGTTCATTGCACCAGACTTAAAGCCATTTTCCCCTGATTTCAAGTGGTAAGAGGTGGATGCTTCAAACTTCACGGTGAGTGTAGAGAGTGAGTGGCTGAGGGACAGGGGGTCAGGTCCTAGGAGAGTGTATAAAGGGCAGGAATCCCAACAGTGGGCGTAGCTCTGGGCCCACAGTCCTCAGGCAGCCTGGGGCCAGACACTATGCGAAACAGCCTTGTCCTAATGCGCCCAGAACTCCAACTACATGGATTTTTCACTTGCACTTGGAGAGTCCATCCCCTGTCTTATGATGAGGTAATTGAAGGTCTTTTAGGGGTTCTTTCCTAATTTTTTTCTTCAGTTACCTTTGATAGGAGTATATGTTCATGGTACAAAACTCAGAGATTTCGGAAAAGCACAAAATACAAAATAAAACTGACTTTGCAGTCACAATCACCTTGCAGAGATGAGGATTTTCTCCCAGCTGCTCAGGTTTCACCCCCCTGTGCCATGGTTAGAGCAAGGGCTGGCCTCCCAGGGCCTCCAGCTCAGGTCTGCAGACAGGGGCTCCATTCAGACCACAGCCTGTGAGGTACGCAGCCCCGCTTTTGTCCCTGGGCTCCTTGTTCCCTGCTGCCTCTGCTTCTAGGCCTTGGTGTGATCGCCTCACCTTAGCATGGGATGTGGCAGCCCCATTTATCACTGCCCTTCTCTGCCCCAAGCCTGGGGACCTAATACCAAAAGTCCCCCATAGAGGCAGGCTTGACCACATAGGTGCCTCCACTGACCCAGGCACCAAGCCCTAGCCATCCTAGCCAAGGGCACTGTGTGTGGGGGGATGCTAGGCTGTGAACAGGCCGAGTAGGAGCGGAAATATTCGTCCTGGCCACGTGGCCTGGACAGGGAACATCTGTGGAGGGGATGTAGGGAAAGGGAGGACTGTCTAAGGACACTCCTGCCCTCATGCCTGCCTTTCAGTTCTCCCTCTCTTCTCTGTAGGACACTTCCCCAGTTGCCAGAATGACGTGCTAAGTGACCTCTTCAGAAAGACCATGAGGTCCCGATAATCAGAGGCCAGTGAGAAGAAGAGGCCAGGATGAGAAGAGGCCAGGAGAGAAGAGGCCAGGATGCCCTCCAGCTTTGTTCTCCCTCAGGATGACTGTCGTTACCTCTGAGGGGAAGTTGTCTGTAAAACTCGTGACTCCAGATACTCTCTGCACTTTGTGAAACTAGGGGTGTTAGGGATGCTCGAGGAGTTCATTCCTCAGAACTCTCCACACAGCTCAGCACTGGCAGCCGCAGCACGGTTGACAAGAAAGGGGGTGAATCAACAGAGTCCTTGCACTGGCTGTGGGAGAGAGAAAGTTACATCGGAGAATATAGGAGGACATCACTTAAGACATTGAGATCTGAAGGTCTTATCTACAGATGCTACAAGTGCAAAAACTTCCAGCATCACATTACAGAAGTCTCTGAGCCTCATCAAGGATCTCCCACTCCTGATAGAAGGTAATGGCCATGTCCTCAATGTTCATACCCTGTCATAATGGGGATAGTTTACTTCTGAATCAGCTTCTCTCCTCTGATTTTATTTGAGTCATACACCCCACCCTCCACATCCAGTAGCTCCATCAGAGAAGATATCAGGATTTGGTCTCATCAAAGTCATTTTCTTCTTATATTTCACTCTTTCACCTCCCCCCCCCCCCATTTGCTATGGCCATCACTTTACAGTACCAGCTCTAAGCTAACCCACAAGACTAACTGCAACCCCCAGGCCACACCAAGGGTCCCATCAAAATCCTGGTGAGTGTTTAGATAAATAAATATGTACTAGCTCTAATCTCCTCTTGTTGGATTTAGTCTTCAGCCTCCAATTTATCTCATGTCCACTAAACTTTTAAAGGCCTTGGCTACTGGGAAACCATTATCTCCCCAACACTCTACATGACCACTCTGTTCCTGGCTGTGCTGTGACACCCACCTCTCCCACAAACAGGGGCCCCAGCAGAAAAGCAAGTATTTAGGCCCACACTGTCCCATTTGAGCTACTCTTACCATTATCATCCTGATCATGATTCCCTATATATTTTTAAATAATTTTTTATTGATTTCAAGAAAGAAAGGGAGAGAGAAATATCAGTGAGAACTACTGATTGGCTGCCTACTGCACACCCCCTACTAGGGATTGAGCACAGAACCTGGGCATGTGCCCTTGACTGGAACCAAACCTGGGATCGTTCAGTTCACAGACCGAGCTCTATCCATTAAGACCAACCCTGTATTAAAATGATCTATAGCCTGAGCTGATGTGTCTCAGTTGCTTGAGTACGGACGGACCCATGATGCACTGAGAGTTTGCAGACAACAGCCCTAGTCAGGTCACATGCCTCCAACTGATCCATCCTTGTTTCTCACTCAAGGATATCCCTGTCTCTCTCCCTCTCCCTTTCCATGTCAAAAATCAGTAAGTAAGTAAGTGTGTGTGTGTGTGTGTGTGTGTGTGTGTATTTTTTTTTAATATACTTTACTGATTTTTTATAGAGAGGAAGGGAGAGGGATAGAGAGTTAGAAACATTGATGAGAGAGGAACATTGATCAGCTTCCTCTTGCACACTCACCACTGGGAATGTGCCTGCAACCAAGGTACATGCCCTGGACCAGAATCCAACCCAGGATCCTTCAGTCCGCAGACCGACGCTCTATCCACTGGGCTAAACCGGTTAGGGCTGTATATATTTTTAAAAGGATACCTGCCAGTTCCTGTACTAGCTCAGTCTTCATTCCCAGACTTTGCACATCCCGGTCCCTGTGCCTGGGCCTCACACATCTCACTCCACCCATTGCCAAAACCGGGGTCCACTTCCTAAGTCCTAAACGTGGACTTAGGGCTCTGGGCTAAGTGTTTGCAGGTCCCAGGGCAGGAAGAGGGGCTAGACAGTCCCAGGCCCCCACAACCTCAGAGGCCACCAGAGTGTGAGGCCCTGACATCAGCC
>JAAGEH010000269.1:58671-113441 GCA_011751065.1 Lasiurus cinereus | reverse complement strand
CCTCAGACACACCTGCCCAGCGGGACGCCGCCTCCCTCACCTCCTCCGATCCGCGACCAAAGCCCAACCGCCGCGCAGAACCCTGCAGGTCCGTTAAGGGAAGCCAAAATGTCCGCTAGGAGGTTACCGGAAGTCCCGCCCTAACCGTGTGCGCAGGAACCAAAACGCGTTGACCTCTGCTGAAGTGATCGCGTTGCCTTCTGGGTAATGTAGTTTTCTCTCTGCAGCCCAGGCCGTGACCTTGGGGAGTGAAGGTGTTGTAAACTAGATGGGACCAGAGGCCTGGTTCCCTGGGACAGACTGACGGACCTCCAGGGCAGGGGGGATGGGAGAGATCCCCCAAAGAACAAACACACGGGGGAAATGGGAGATATCTCTAGCACCTTCAACCATAAAAAACACATATTACATTTTATTAAAAACTATAATAAGGCTCAGCTGGTGCTGCTCAGAGGTGGAACAGAAACCTGTGAACCGGGACCTCAGGTGCGATGGCTGGTCAGGTGCGTGCAGGGACGGCAGGCTCAGTGTCCAGTGGGGGGCGGACCAGGGATCCTGGGGGGCGGCAGCTAACCATGGATCCTGTCCAGTCACAGGTGTTTTCTCTCTCCCTCCCTCTTCTTCTCTCTAAAATCAGCACCCACATGTTTTATGGGAGAGAACGGCCAGCAGGTAACCTGACCCGCTGCAGGGTCTGAGCTGTGCGCTCTCCTGGCTGCTACCAGGCGGGTTCTGGGGAGTGGACTGAGGACTCCAGGAAGGCGAGGACTCGGCCCCTTCCTTGTTCAGCAGGGCAGCCCAGGCCCCAAAGCTGCTGAGGCTCCACTTCGCCCGAGGGCACCTAGACTGGGGCCTTCTCCCTGGGCCCATCCTTCCTCCTCTTCCTCCTCCTCCTAGAGCTGAGAGGCTGCTGTGGAGTTCGTGGTGTCTCCAGGGCCTCAGTTCCTCCTGCTCGCCCTTCACCCGCCCTTCGCACTGAGAGGCTGTGGCGTCTTGGGGAGCGGGCACCTGCAGTACCTCAGGGTTCAGTGCACAACCTACCTGTTACCTCATCACTGGCAGGACTTCTCCTCCCCATTCCTCACTGCTGTTCTCTCCCCTCTACTTTGATCCTCTTCTGAGCAGTTTTGAGAAAATGTCAGAACCCTACCTCAAACCATGTCTCTCTTTGGTTCACAGCCATTGATGGCAACAGATTCCTGAAAATGACGCAAAATTCCTCACACAAAACTTTGCTTCATCTTCATTGTTGCTTTTAGACATAAAACAGGCCAATGTTTCCCCAATCCTCCCTCCTCAGTCACACCACCATGGCCGGACAAGGTGGCCTCTCAGCCAATTGCCCTCTCCCACACAGTCACAACATGTGGCACCCCAAGCACCTCACTGTTATGGTGCTGAGACCTGGGCTGCAGGACAGAACAGACACCCACACTGAGGCTGGAGGGTAAATGAGGTGAGGCTGGGTTGGACTCTGGAAGGAAAAAGTAGTTTGGGAGGCACGGAGGACTCAATCCCAGCCTGTTGTGACTCAACCAGCATCAGACACACAAATGCACTGCATGGACACTACCTCTGAGACTTCGGGAGCAAACACTGGAGCCTCTGATTCTGTGAACACACTGCAAAGGTCAAATTCACCACCAGGAGAAAGACCCTGGAAGTCAAGCTCCAACCAATGAGCAGTGGGATAACGGGTCTCTCCTGGACTTTCATTGCATAAAGCCAGCATGGGCCTTTGGGGAATGTAGCAATCAAGCTTCCCATGAGGCACTAGGATCGCAGTCACCCACTGATCAATGGGAATACTGTTCTGGTGCATCCAAGTGACATAGAGAAATGACTACTTTATGTATTAGGGCTGGTCACGTTTTCTGAGGAGTGTTGTTTACAAAACTAAACTCTTGTTTGGAAACATTATTTCATATTTATTGACCCTTAGAATGCTCCCTCAGGTGAAAAGTGTTACTTCAAATTTTACTAAAGACTACAAATCTAACTGGATAAATATATGTAAAGGTATTTAATTTACTTTTATAGAGAGAAGGACAGAATGTTTGCCTCGTACATGTCATCTAATGGGATGCAGCCCATCACCACAGCAGGTGCCATCAAATAAGAACTGATTTGGCAATCTTTCTGTGCATGGGATTATGCTCAACAAACTGAGCCACTACAACTGGCTTTTTTTAAAACATAAAAATATGATATGATTAAGAGAAAAGCTGGCTAAGAGAGAATATACATATGCCTATCCTATTTGTTTAAAAAGAACATTTGAAAGAATACCTAGATCAACACATTGACAGTTCCTACATTGTCTGTGGTCAGTACACATTATGACATTAATGAGCTAACAGTTACTGAATGTTTACTAGAGGTGCCAGGCCCTGGATTCAATGCTTTATCTGATTATTTCATTTAAGCATCTTTTCAACCTGAGGTCATTTAACCATCTATTTAATGGGGAGGAAATCCAGGTTTAGAAACTCAATGTAACTTGACTAATTGTAGAGTTAATAAAGACATGGTTGGAAGTCAAACCCATGTATCTCTAACAACAGATTTATGGCTTCTAATGTTATGCTCTGCTGACTTCTGGAGGGTAGAATAGGGATGTGTTCCCATTAGGACAGGCTAGAAGTTATTGTGGGTTAAAAGCAGCACCAGAGCTTTAGTGGCTTAGAGTAAAGAAGGTATCTTTATTTTTCATAGCAGATGAACACCCTGGTTCTCCTGGAATCAGGATAAAGGAACAGCCAACATGTAGGTTCCTGCTGAGTGTTATCAGAGATGGACAGAGAGGGCTGCCCATCTCACTGGTCCCAGACAATCCTGTTAGAGGTGACAGGCTTGACTCCCATCTCATTTCATTGGTCAAAGCATATCACTGGCTGCAGCCAACATCAGGGTATCAGTAGCAGAGCCTACCCTACTTGATGGGCCCCAGAAAGGTAACCCCATGGTGCCAGCCATCCTCTGGGGCTGCTCAGGGAAAAAGGAGAGGAGTGGGGATTGGTAGGAAATGAAAGTGGAAGCCAGTCAGGATGGTTTGCTTTCTCCTCCTTTACTTAGACTTTGCCCCGAGCTGCCCAAAAGTCAATATTCATTAGAGTAAACTTCAAAAAAAGTTCTTTTGCTCAGAGGTCAATGGCAGAAAACTCCTAAACCACGTCTTAGTGTGACCCTGGCTAAGTTCCTGCTGCCAGGGGACCCCCACAGTTTGGGGCGTGAAGACCACCTATTAAGAGAGTTGACTGGGAAGATTACTGGATGTCAAGCATTCCAGCCTCCATATTCTCTTATATTAACAACAGTCACTACTCTGCCTTAAAAGCTGAACAGTCCTCTTTTAGTTAAAATAATAAGTTTATTTAAATAATTTGAAAAAGATTCTCAGCACACATTTTAAGAAGATAAATACAGTACAATGCAAAGACATGTATAAAAAATGTTCACCATAAAATATTCCTCAGCACATGGGATTAAAACAAGAGCAAATTAATATTATCTGCATATCTGGAATTACTATTTGAAAAGATTAACCATTGTATGCCCTTTCAGGTTAGCAGAAAATTTGGAATTTTTATAGCCTGTAAGCCAAAGGGAATGTCACAGTTCTGCATATCTTAAATGTAAAATATTCACCTACACAACAGTGTGATAAGTAAAACATATTTCCATATAGATTATTAAATGCAAATATTCCCAGAAGAGTTATGTATAATACCCCAAACCTGGAAATAACCAAAAATATACATCAAAGTTTTTATTCACAGAACCCAGTACTACTCAGCAATAAAAAAAAACTTTAACTCTTCACAAGCATTTGTATTGACTCTCAAAATGATTGTGTGGCAAGGAGGAAACCACTATTTGTTAAAATGTACACATCAAATAGTACCTATAAAATTATGAACAGTATGAACTCCTCTATTGTAAAGAATGGAATTCCCCGAGTGCCTGGTGGGCCAAGAAAAGCAGAAAGAGAGATTAGAACATGGTAGTAGTAAAATAGAAGGAGTGGCAAAAGAAGGTATAGAGGTGTTGGCATGGAAAATAATATAATAATTAAAACTAATAAACAGGAATAAACTCTGCCCCTGCCAGTGTCCTCAGTTGGTTGGGTGCCACCTATTTCTCTGACATGTCTCTGGTTTGATTCCAGGTCAGTGAATATCTCCAAATGGATTTCCAGTTGTGGTGTGCAAGAGGCTGCAGATCTATGTTTACCTCCCTCTTCCAGTCTCTCTGTCTCCCCCAAAAATAATAAAATTATTTTCTAAAAAATTTCTTAAAAAGATAATCTCTGTGTTTTTGAAACATACAAAGGTAAGCCTATTGTTGCCCCTCCCTGTGTAGGAGTTACAGGTGGTTTATGTCACATGTGACTGTTTCACAGCTTTATCTCTGGGACAGGGCTCACTAAATAACACAAATGAGACAGTTGCAATTTGTTGCATGTCAGTTCTCATTTGCTGGGAGGACCAATCTTGCCTCAGTGGCAGCAAATGCTGTCAAGTAGGAATCATATGGCCATTGGAATCAACAGGAATGCTGACTGGTTACAAAAGACACATCCTGCGTCTGATTCTCACAATATCCTTCCTCTAGCTTTGAGGTCTTGCCTGTTGAGCAACAACCTTGAGATGAACACCCTATGGGGCCAGGGAAATGCACAAAACCATGAGATTATTTTGTCTGCTAGTGACACCAGCTTTAGGACATAGTGATGAAGGTTCTCAGAAAGTTCTCAAAGATCATACAAGCCACAGGATATGAAATAATTTGGATTAATGTCAAAAATGAACTTTTTATCCGGTTTCACTGCAGTGTCTTCCATGAAAATGAAAACATTGATTATGTCTCAAAACAATTTTCACTCAGTCTTACAAAAAAATGACACGAGCCTCTGAAATCTCATATATCATGACACATGTCCTCTTTGGAGCACTTCTGTGAACCTCATAACACATATGCATGTCAACATAAGAAAATACTGCAGCCCAAAGTGGTTTGGCTCAGTGGTTACAGCATTGGCTTGCGGACTGAAGGGCTCCAGATTTTATTTTGGTCAAAGGCATGTACCTTGGTTGCGGGCACATCCCCAGTATGAGATATGCAGGAGGCAGCTGATTGATGTTTCTAATATTTTTATCCCTAACACTTCCTCTTAGTAAGAAATTCAATAAAATATATATATATATATATATATATATATTTCAAAACAAGAAAAGAGAGTACTGCAGATAGAATAATTCAGAGGAATAGGTGATGGAAAAGGGCAAGAAGGTGAAGGTAACGAAAAAGGCTCAGATTACAAGATAAGTCAGGGAAGTGTCAAGCATAGGAATGAAAACGGAGAAATGAACTGCTGCCAGTGGTACCTCAACCAAAACTTGTTGCACATGAGCAGTTTCTTGGTATGATCTAAACACCACCCTTATGTCATACCTCCCACAAATAGCAATTCTGGAGGGTCATGCAACACTTCAAACCACTCTGCATATTCACCCTCTAAAAAAACAGGGTTATTGTTGCACCTCCTATTTTATAAGCACACAGAACACAAATATTTTGAGTTTTATTCAATGACAACAAAGGTAAGTAGACATCACTGATCCAGAGCAAGACAGCATGAAATAGTATTCAGGGAAAAGAATATTACAAACAATGGAAGGAGGCCTTTCAAGAATCGGCCATGGTTCATGCAAGTAGAGAACATAACTTGGCACAGTCAGTCACTAAGAGCCTTTAGCTGGAGGAATGGTGAAGAAGTGGAAACCATGGAAGTGGACATAGTCACCATCTCTGGAAAGGAAAGGGCAAGCTGAGCATATGGGGTTGTTTGAAACAACCAAGACCCCGAGGCAACTCCTTAACCATTCCAGTCTATGGATGTGAGGAATATTCATGGAGTCCTTTGCTCAGATCTCTTCAAATTATTCAGCACTTACAGCCACAGCCCATTAGTCAGGACAATGGGGAAAACAATTACAGCCCCTGGTCTGGCTTTGACAATCACATCCTGAGAAGAAAGGAAGAGAGGTCATCACCTCAGGATACTAGGAGAGATGAGAAGATCTTACCTATAGATGAGACCAGTGCAAACACTTCCACCATCGTCTTGCAGTACATAAGTCTCTGAGCCTCATCAAGGAGCCCCCACTCCTCCTCAGAGAAGGTGATGGCCACGTCTTCAAAGTTCATATCTTGTCATAATGGGAACATTTTAGTCCATGATCAGTTTATCTCCAACGATATTATGTTAATCATACTCCCCAAAACCCACTACCATCTGCTCCCTCAACTCCTCACATTAGAAAAGATACCAGACTTTGGTCCTATCAAAATCATTCTCTCCTTCTGTTCTATGTGTTGCTGTGTATTCCCCCAAAATTAAGAGCAAATAATCTTGCAGATGATACCTCTGCTCTGGAACTCACATGTAGGCCACACCCCTTTTCAATAAATGTGGTGGTCATGAACATAGGGTATGGACAGATATTGTCCATAAAGAGACTATGAGTGGAGAGAGGATCCAAGATGGCAGCATAGGTAAACACCTACACTGCTGCCTTCCACAACAATTTCAAAACTACAACTAAAAGACAGAACGGACATCATCCAGAACCACAGGAAAGCTGGCTGAGTGGAAGTTCTACAGCTAGAGGAAAGGAGAGGGGCTCACGGAAACCCAGAGGAGCTGCAAAATGCTGAGGTACAGAGATGCACGCGTGGAGAGAGTGGGTGCTGGAGTACCTTGCTGGTTTTCTCTGGCAGGAGGGAAACGGAGACTCTCAAAGACATTGAACCCCTTATCTTACGACACTAAACCCCAGATCCAGCCAAAACTCATACGGAGGGAGTTTGGACTGTGAAAAGGGAGAGTAGCATGGAAATTTAGGGGAGTCGCAAAAGATCAGAAGTCTGGTGGCATGCAGGGCACTGTGCAGAGGACAGACTGCTGATTGTGCCACTGGCTTTCAAGAATGGGCGGGAGACAGACCCTCCCAACTGTGCCACTTCTGACTCCACTAAGCCCCAGTTTCAGGTGAAACCCTGGGGACCCAGACTCGTGTGGTCCTGGAGCGCAGGGGAGCCGGAAAGGCAGCTGTTTAGAGGCACTGTGGGCATGTGCACACAAGGACCACTCCAGCGATTACCCAGTCACGTAAAACTCAGGGGCCATGGAGGCCAGGGCCGACTGGAAGGCAAGGCGGTCCCTTAAGCCCTGAGACTCCACCCATCGCAAGCTCAACAGAGAGGCTTCTGCGGTCTTGCAAGTCTGGCATCATAAGGCTGAATCCAACACAGAAGTTCTCCCAGCATAGTGGAAATGCCCAGACAAGGGAAGGGATCACAAACAAAAGAAATGGAGGAAAACAAATGACTAGATATAAAGTTCAAAACCACGCTTATAAGGTTTTTCAAGAATATGCTAGAAAAGTTGGATAAAGTTAGCAAGAGCCAAGAGGAGATGAAAAGGGACCAACTAAAGATGCAAAAGATCCAACTAGAGATGGAAAAGGTCCAACTAGAAATTAAACATACACTGACTGAAATAAAAAAATATTATACAGAGTCCTAACAGCAGAGTAGAGAAAGGCAAGAATCAAGTAAAAAATTTGAAATATAAAGAAGCAGAAAACATTCAACTGGAAAAGCAAGAAGAGAAAAGAATCCAAAAATGTGAAGATAATGTAAGGAGCCTCTGGGACAGTTTCAAGTGTACCAACATCAGAATTGTGGGGGTGCCAGAAGAAGAGAGAGAGCAAGATACTGAAAACCTATTTAAAGAAATAATGACTGAAAACTTCCCACATCTGGTAAAAGAAATAGACTTACAAGTCCAGGAAGCACACAGAACCCCATATAAAAGGAATCCAAATAGGACTACACCAAGACACATCATAATTAAAATACCAAGAGCCAAAGACAAAAAGAGAATATTAAAAGCAGCAAGAAAAAAACAGTTCATTACCTACAAGGGAGCACCCATAGGACTGTCAGCTGATTTCTCAATAGAAATGATGCAGGCCAGATGGGAGTGGCAAGAAATATTCAACGTGATGAATAGCAAGAACCTACAACCAAGAATACTCTATCCAGCAAAACTATCATTCGGAATTGAAGGGCAGATAAAGAGCTTCATAGATAAGAAAAAGCTAAAGGAGTTCATCAACTCCAAACCAGTATTATATGAAATGCTGAAAGGTACTCTTTTAGAAGAGAAAGAAGAAAAAGGTAAAAGCCAAAAAATTAAGAACAACAAATACTTATCTATCAACAAGTGAATCTAAAAATTAAGTGAATTAAAAATTTGGTCAACAGAATAAACTGGTGAATATAATAGAATCAGGAGCACAGAAAGAGAGTGGACTGATAATTCTCAGGGGTAAATGCGTGAGGGGTGTACAGGGAGAGACTGGACAAAATCATACACTTATGGATGAGGTCAATGGGAGGGAGGTAAGGGCAGAGGGAAGGGTGGGAGCTGGGTGGAGGGCTGTTATGGAGGGGGAAAAAGAGAAACAAATATAATAATCTGAATAATAAAGATTTAATTTAATTAAAAAAAGAGACTATGAGTGATTTAACACTATTGTCTCCTGGAAATCACCTAGTTTTCCTCCAATTCAGGGTATCACCATGTTATGGTATCATTGTTCAACCTTTTGAACCCAATCCTAGGGCGCTGAAGCCATCCAGCTACCTGCTGCACATAATTCTTTGAACCACACTTTCTCACATATCTGCATTCTCAGAGCGAAAACATCTAGGGTAACACATATATGTCATATGAGCACAGTTTATTTCCTAATCATCAGTTCTTTCAAAATTCTCATTCATCACCTCCGTGTTGTATTTCTATCTTATCCTTTTCCTTTTGCCACATCAGTGGAGATTTTGAAGCACAAATGACACTGATGTATGCAATCTCATTCCTATGATCACTGTAACATTCTTCAACAACAAAAGGCAGGTGTGCACATAAATTTCACTGAAGCTCTGGACCACAAATGTACCACCACAACATGCCCTCTTTTCAGGAATTAATCTGACATTCACCATATCATAACTCCTGACATCAGCATAAATGGACTCAAACTCCATTTCCTCTTAGGTCAATGTCAGGGCCCTTTAACTATGAAGGCACATGATTACTCCAATGGCACATCACTTTTTCTCTCACACCCATCTCACACCTGCACTCCCACACCCACAGCACCCATGGTGAACTCCTTGACTTCCTACTAATTACTCAGCATGTGTGGTATAGTGACTGCTTAGCAAATTCAAACTGGATTAAGTTCTACACCAACTCTGAGAGTCCACACTCATTGAAGCAGCCTTGAGTTCTGCTATGGAGGCTTTCTACCCTGATTGTGTTTTCCTTCAACCTCAATAACTGAGAACCACATCAGATCTCAGATATCCAGATGCCACCTCCACTGGGTGCTGCACCTGAACTTTCCTCATCAGTCAAGCCTTTAGCACTAAGTGCCATCACCTAAGGCCCCATATCCCATGTCCAGTGAGTTTCACTGATGCCCATTCATGCCCTTATGCCAGTGATACTTAACCTGTGGTTCCTATCCACTTTGTGGGTAGAGAGACACTTTCACAGGGATCGCCTAAGACATCCTGCATATCTGATATTTACATTATGATTCATAACAATAGGAAAATTACAGTTATGAAGTAGCAATGAAAATAACATTATGGTTTGGGGTCACCACAACATGCTCCAGCCATGAAGGGTCCAAACCTCTCATTGCTCTCATCACCTGCAGAACACACTTCCAGATGTCACAAAGCTCCTCTAGACTGGATTCCTGTCTCAGTGTTTCCAGTTACTAATTTAAAGGAAAGACTCCTTGTTCCCAATGAGCTCAGTGTTCAAAGCCTTTACACATACAGGACCCTGTGCCTGCAAAAACCTATCACATCCATTCCACTTGTTGCCAAAAACAGAAACCACTCATATGACCCTAGACCT
The DNA here is from genome assembly GCA_011751065.1 of Lasiurus cinereus. Lineage (NCBI taxonomy): Eukaryota > Metazoa > Chordata > Mammalia > Chiroptera > Vespertilionidae > Lasiurus > Lasiurus cinereus. The sequence goes on along the minus strand of JAAGEH010000269.1, from coordinate 103,438 downwards.
GGATGTATAATTCTGGGCTTGGTGTCTCATCAAGCTTTCCAGATCCAAGGTGTAGAATGTGGATGGATAGTCCAAGGACACCACTATCTCAGAGGTGAGGCCCTGAACTAAGCTTCACAACCCAGTCACCTAAGCAGCTCTGACTATGCAGGAACCTGTGATAACTAAATGTCTGTTGAGAGCCTGGCATCCACCACCAGGAACCATGGGCCCAGGCTTTTCAGGGCCTGAGCCCAGCCCCAAGACTGGGTGTTGCCTGCATGACCTCAGGGCTTTCACAGGATTTCTCCTTCCCATCCATCACTGCTCTCCTCTCACTTCTAGTCTGTTCTTCCTCTGAGAAGTTTTGAGAAAAGGTCAGAGCTCTAACTCACACTTTTTCATGCTTTTGTTCACAGGTATTGATGGCAACCGCTTCCTGAAAATGAAGTAAAACTCCTCACACAAAACTTTGATTCATCTTTGTTGTTGCCTTTAGACATAAAACAGGCCAAGGTTTCCCCAATCCTCCCTCCTCAGTCACACCACCACGGCCTTACAAAGTGGCTTCTCAACCTGTCACCCTCTCCTACCCAGGCACAACATGTGGCACCCCAAGCAACTCACTGTTCTGGCACTGAGACCTGGACTGCAGGATGGGACAGGCACCCTCACCTGAGGCTGAAGGGTAAATGAGGTGAAGCCGGGTTGGACTCTGGAAGGAGAAAGTAGTTTGGGAGGCAGGCAGGAATCAATCTCAGCCTGTTGACTCAACCAACCTCAGACACACAAGTGTACTGCAGGGACACTGCTTCTGAGGGCCTGGGACCCAGCACTGGAACCTCTGATTCTGTGAACACACTGCAAAGGTCAAACTCATCACCAGGTGAAAGACCCTAAAAGTCAAGCACCAACCAAATAGCGTAGGGAAAATGAGCCTTTCCTGGGCTTCCATTGGATAAATCTAGCATAGCGTTTAGATAATGTAGCAATCTAGCCTCCCATGAGGCACTAGGATCCCAGTCACCCACTGATCAATGCGAATACTGTTCTGGGGCATCCAAGTGACACTGGGAACTGAAAACTTTATGTTTTAGGGTTAGTCACATTTTCTGGGGAGTGCTGTCTACAAAACTAAACTTTGTTTGGAAACATTATGTCAGATTCCATGACACTTAGAATGTTCCCTCTGATGAAAAGTATTATTTCAATTATTCCTGGAGTTTACAAATCTAAATTGATAAATACATGTAAAGGTATATTAATTGACTTTTACAGACAAAAGAAGAGAATGGCTGTCTCCTACATTACCCCCTATGAGAAAATATACATAATCCTATCCTCACTGTTTAAAAAGAAAATTTGAAAGAATACATAGGCCAACCTGATGACAGTTCTTACATAGTCTGTATGTCATATTGTGATTTTAAGGAGCTAAGAGTTACTGAATGTTTACTAGAGGGGCCAGGCTGTGGATTAAATGCTTTACTTGCATTATTACTTCATTTCATTGTCTTTGCGATTTGAGATGATTTAGCCATTAGTTTTATGGGGAGGAAATCCAGGCTCAGAGACTCAATATAAATTTCCTGATTATAGAGTTAATAAAGGCAGGGCTGGAAGTCAAACCCATATGTCTCTAACAGAGCACAGTCTTCTAATGTCAGGCTCTGTTGCCTCCTGGAGGATAGAATATGGTATGCATTCCCATTAGGACAGATGAGATATTATTGTGGGTTACAAGCAGCACCAAAGCTTTAGTGGCTGACCGTAAAGAAGGTATCTTTCTCTTTTATACCTCATGAACACCCTGGTTCTCCTGGAATCAAGATAAAGGCACAGCTAACATGTAGGTTCCTTCTGGGTGTTATCAGAGATGGAAAGAGAGGGCTGAACATCTCACTGGTCCCAGACTCTTCTCTTAGAGGTAACAGGCTTGACTCCCACCTCATTTCATTGATCAAAGAATAACACTGGCTTCAGCCAACATCAGGGTGTCAGTAGCAGAGGCTAACATACTTGATTGGCCCCAGTAAGGTGACCCCATGGTGCCAGCCTCCTTTGAGGATGCTCAGGGACAAAGCAAAGGAGTGGGGATTGGTGGGAAATGACAGTGGAAGTCAGTCAGGATGATTTGTTTTCTTCTCCTCCACAGCGACGTTGTCCCTCAGCTGCCGCAAACCCCAAGATTCATTAGAGTAAAGCTCATAAAAAGGAGTTTGGTCAGAGGTCATTGGCAGAAAAATCAGAACCCACTTCTGAGTGTGACCCTCGTTAACTTCCTGCTACCTTGGCTCCCCCACTGTGATGGGTGTGAAGAGCACATGTTAATGTTGTGACATGGCCAAACAGCACCTGTGTGCATAACCTTTAACTCTCCAACCCCGAGCCACCCACTACCAACCCATAGCAAACGGGGAGTGGGAACAGTTGGAATCAAGGATTTGATTCCCCTATAAGACCAGTAGGGAATGTGGAGGGGCAAGGACCAGACTGCGTTTCCCCATAAAGAATGAATCAGGGTCAGGGTGACCTCAGGCCTGGAGGCAGAAGGAACGGGGAGTTTCCCAGCTGACATCCTGTGACATAGAACGCCAGGTGTCTGAAGGCACCCCTGGCCTTGAGAAGCCATAAAGTTTGACAAACAACTCCTGCAAGGACAACCGTTATCCAGACTGCTTACTTGCATAACCAAAAACCTTAGAAAGAGTCAGTATATGAAATTTAGTAATGCTTAGCCAATTAAAATTTGCCAAGTCCTCCGGCGCTGAGGATAAAAGGCACTTGCTGCAGAGGTTCGGGGCTCTCGTGCTTCCCTGCTGTGTCAGTGGAACCGTGAGCCCGGACTCGAGTTCGTAATAAAGGCTTCCTAAATTTTCTAATTGACTGTCTGGTGGTCGTCTGTCGTGGGTCTCCCCATTACATCTGGAGGCCCCAGCGAGATACCCTGGCTGAGTGGCCAGGGCTGGACACCTCAGAGAGGACACTCTAGTCTCCGTCCTGGGTTCCAAGGGGGACAGAGTGATCTCCTCATAAAACGGCGATCTGATCGATTGAAGCCATCTGGGCCTCAAGTTGAGGTAAGAAAATCTGGTCTGGTCTGGGGAACATTCCATTTAGGACCTGAGGAGAGCGGGATGCCGTGGAATCTCCTGGTCTAGGCCCCAACGCAATGGCGTCTGGGGTCCCGGTTTGGTCTGGCCTGATTAGTCTTTTTGTCTATTTTCTGTGTTTTGTTTCAGTAGTTTCCCTGTTCATATTTAATTTCTGACCGAGAAGAACTTTCGGTTGTGTGAGTGCATGAAAAAGGTATGCATGAGAAGCCGGGGCTGACTGGGTGTCGACTGCTAGGAGAAGTGTGCTTTGTAGTGTTTTGGATTGGTTTTGGAATTACTGCTTGTGTAACAGTTTACAGAATTGGAACAAGAAAAATGGGACAGGGAAACTCAAAGGAAGGTCATCTCAGTCATCTTGAATGCATGATTAAAATTTTTTCTGAATTTAAAAGGAGGAGTAAGAGATATGGGGTCTCTGTGGACGTCTTCGCCCTTGTGAATTTGCTATATTAAATTTTAAAGTCCTAGGCATAAATTTGTGACATTTCAAAGCACAAAGAACTTTTATTTATGGCTTTCTTATCTCTTTTGGTGGTTGGAGACTTTCAGGGTCAGGGCTTACAGCTCTTCAGGGCAGAGAGATTTACAGACCCTGTCCCTGCCTATGACATCATAGTCCAATGTGAGCCATCTAAGGCTGAACTGGAGCTGGAGTTATTATTAATGTGTTGTTTTGTTTTAGCATCTGTAACTGGATTAAAGATCTTTTCTTTCAGGTGGCCATCTAGGCTTTCAGTTCATAAGAAATCTCCCTACACACCCTTATCTTTCCAGGCTGACTAAGAGTCATTTTTCTCCACAGGTTGAACCTCAGGCTTAGAAAGGGAGCACTACTACAGCAGTCATCTGTAGTTTTCTCTGAAACTCCCACTGTTTCTGTTTCTCCCTTCTATAGAAATTGTCTTCCTCTGACTCATAATAGGAAAAACTCAGAATGTCTGGTATATAAATGTAAGTGTGAGTCTATGTGAAAGATAATGCAAGCCCTACTTTAGGGGGAAGACAGTAGAGAACTTTTAATTGCTTTTCCTTGATTTATAATTTTGCTGTATTAGCCTAAAAATTTTGGAATTCTGGAGTTAATGTAAAGGTTGCCAATCCAGGGAAATTTAAACAAAGCCTTGTTGGATTAACATCAGTCATAATTAACTGCTTTGTAGACTGCCTTTTTCAGCCCTGCTATGATCCCGAGAACTGCAACCTGCCTACCCTTTGTGATAGATTTACAGTGGGTCTCTGCGGGAGGAAGAGAGCTAAAAACTGCTCCGGAGCTAGTGTAAGAAAGGGTAGAGGTGGTGGAATTAACTCTCAGCCTGCTGAGCCCTAGGCTGGGGAACAGGGGATGGTTGGAGATCTCGCCCAGCCAACCCCTCTGCAATCCAGGAGGACTGGGTGCCGCCCTGGGTGAAAATTGCTGTTTCTACGTAAATCACTCCGGAGTTATCAGAGAGAGCATACAGGTCCTTATAAAAAGACTGTGAAAGAGACAGTGAAAATGAAGTCAGTAATAACTGGTTGACCACTCTAATTTCTGCTATAGCAGGCCCCCTCTTACTACTTATGATAGGTCTAACTTGTGGACCATTTTTAGTTAATAGACTTATCACGTTCCTCCAAAATAGAATAGATACAGTAAAGCTTATGGTTTTAGCTCAACCATACCAGAGACTTCCCCAAGAGGATTTTAGAAATCAAGAATCAATTATTTGATTCTGCCATAACAAGAGGAGGGAATGTTGTGACATGGCCAAACAGCCCCTGTGTGCATAACCTTTAACTCCCCAACCCCGAGCCACCCTATTATACTGGGATTGGGGCAAATATTTCTCTAGGAGACAAGGACACTGATGTGCGAAACTATTCAGTCTCTTCCCTACCAGAAGAGTTGTGTAAAGGGGGACACAAAGAGTTGCAAAACTGCAAAAGCCTCTCTGTTGAGTTTGGGATGGGTGGAGTCTCAAGGCTTAACGGACCACCTTGCCTTCCAGTCAGCCCCGCCCTCCATGGCCCCTGAGTCTAGCATGAATGGGTAATCACATGCACTCTCTTGCAGTGCCTCTCGATTGCTGCCCCTCCGGCTCCTGTGCACTCCCAGACCACAGGAGTCTGGGTCCCAAGGGTTTCGCCCAAAACTGGGGTTTAGTGGAGTTAGAAGTGGCACAGTTGGGAGATTCTGTCTCCCGCCCACTCGTGAAAGCCAGCGGCACAGCCAGCAGTCAGTCCTCTGCGCGCAGTGCCATGGGCGCCACCAGACTGTCAATCTTTTGCAACTCCCCTTAATTTCCATGCACTTCTCCCCCTTCACAGTCCAAACTCCCCACATATGAGTTTCGGCTGGCTCTGGGTTTTAGTGTCATAGGATAAGGAGTTCAATGCCTTTGAGGGTCTCTGTCTCCCTCCTGCCAGAGAAAGCCAGCCAGGTTCTTCAGCACCCGCTCTCTCCATGTGAGCATCTCTATAACTCAGCTTTTTGTAGCTCCTCTGGGTCTCTGTGAGCCCCTCTCTTTCCTTCTAGTTATAGAATTTCCACTCTGCCAGCTTTCCTCTGGTTCAGGATGATGTCTGTTCTGTCTTTTAGTTGTAGTTTCGAAATTGTTGTGTGAGGCAGCAGTGTGTAGGTGTTTACCTATGCCGCCATCTTGGATTCTCCTCATTGATGTTTCTAAATCTCTATCCCTCTCCCGACCCCTCTGTAAAAAAGCAGTAAAATATTTTTTTTAAAGAAAGAAAGGAAAGAAAGAAAAATTTGATGAAGGGTATCTGCAGAATAATCCTATAGGAAACATTATGTTTGATGTTGAAATGTTGAAAGATTTTCTCCTGTTACTGGGAATGAGACAACCATCTAGATCTCACCACTTCTTTCTACACTATAGTAAAGGACCATTCAAACCTATAAAATAATAGGGTAATATGCAAATTGTCCCCTCGATCTGGAAGTTGTATCCTTGGCCTGGAACCACCCTGGATATACTCCCTCCACACTCCAATTGGGGTGGACAACCCACCAACCTCCCACATTCCCTCTTAGAGGCCAGCTCAGCTCTATTGGCTCCAATGTGGGCAGGCTTGCTGGACCCCACTCATGCACAAATTCATGCACCAGGCCTCTAGTAAGGAAATAAAGGGTATATGGATTAGAAAGAAAGAAAAAGAACTATTACTATTATTTTTCCAAAAAAATGACATGACCATTTAGATAGAAAACCCAAAAGAATTTAGAGATGCATAATTATTTAACAGTTATAAGAAAATTTGACAAGGTTACTAGATATGATATAAGTCAACAGAACAGAACAGATTATTATTTTTTTTATTAAACTCCAGCCACAAACAAGAAACAAATTTGAAAAAAATGTATACAATCTACATATATAAAAGCCTAAGCAACCATTGAAATTCAACAGGCAACATGGGATGACCAGGCCAGCAGGGGGTTAGTGAGGGGCAACCAAACAACTGAGCAGCAGGCTGCGTGGGGCAACCATGCCTGCAGGGGGAGCAGTTGGGGGCAACCAGGCTGTTGGGGAGGGCAGTGAGGAGTGACCAGGCTGGCAGTGAGTGGCAGTGAAAAGTGACCTGACCAGCAGGGGCCGGGGGGTGTTAGGGGTGATCAGGCAGGCAGGCAGGCAGGTGACCAGTTAGGAGCGAGAGAGAGAGAGAGAGAGAGAGAGAGAGAGAGAGAGAGAGAGAGAGAATTCTCCATTGGCTGTCTCCCACACACACCCTAATGGAGGTGGGGGAACCTGCAGCCCAGGTACATGCCTTTGACTGGAATTTGAATCTGAGACATTTTAGTCTATAGGCTAATGCTCTAACCACTGAGACAACCAGCCAGGTTGGGCATAATACTTTCCAGGTTCATCCACGTTGTAGTATATATCAGAAGCTCCTTCCTTTTTAAGACTGAATAACATTGCACTATATTGATGAACCACACTCTGTTTCTCCATTCATGGAAACTTGCATGGTGTCTACTTTTTGTCTGTTGTGAACCATACTGCAATGAGTATGGGTGTGCAAGTCTCTGTGTTCCTGACTATAATTTTGGTGGGCCTAAAAGTTACTCTTTGAACCTTCCCCCACATTGTCTCATATAAACCCAAATCCTATAAAGATGCTTTCCAACATCCTCCTACTGAGATGCCTCTAGGTTCTTCATAGTTGGGTCCTCGTCATTGCTATCAGACAATATACAAAAATTGGCTGACCGGGTAGCTTAGTTGGTTAGAGTTGTCCATCTATGCTAATGTTGTGGGTTTGATACTAAATCAGAGCACATACAAGAATCAAGCAATGACTGTATAAATAAGTGGAACAACAAACCGGTGTCTCTCTCTCCTCTTTCTCTTAAGTCAATCAATACAATTTTCATTAAAATTTTTATTAAAAGTAATTAACCCCCACTCTGGGGAGCTTCCCCGGGCATATGGGGGTCCTAGAGATTGGAATGCAGACTCTAGACATAATAAACAGCTTGGCTGGAAAAATGTTAACTTAGTGCAAACATGCCTACGTGCCAGATCTTGCAAGATATTGATTACTCAGAAGATCAGTGATTGTGTTTGCAAATATCTGATTTGTGTATCTTCCTCCTCTGCTTGTGCTGAAATACTCTAATGAAAATAAACTCGGGGCTGCAGACTCAAGTCTCAGTCCTCCCAACCCCATCTGTTCTTGCCTGTCTTTTCTTTATCCTCACCCCCTCATTCAGGTACTGTTCAATCGCCGGCAGGTACTGGCACCCCACAAATTAAAAAAAAAACCCACATTTGCTCAACTACTGGTGTCCTACTCATGGTCTTTGGCTGAGGGCCCTGCACAGATATCACCAAGTCTGTCTCAGAAAGCAGCTCACACTCCAAGGCATAACACACCCGGTTCCCCATCCCCTTCCCCAACCCCAAACCTGGCTCCTCTTCTCAGCTTTGCCCATCCAACCAGCAGCATGTGATACCTACTATTTTGCTTGTTATATCTCATGGAGAATGGGGCCTCTAGTCACAATTTATAAAACAAGGAATTGTTGGGTTGTCCCTTGTGGACATCAGGGCCGTCCACTGTCATGGTGACCAACATGCTCCCGGAAAGCAGAAATCATGTCCAGTTAGGGGAGACCCCACCCTGAGACAGGAAGAGCAGTTCAGATTCTGAGAGCTGAATCTAGCAAGGAGATCTCATCATTTTGTTTCTGTTTGCATTCCGTCATTCAGGTCATTGTCTCACCCTTAAATTTTAATAAAAGTCCCTTGGGGATGAGCATTGTTAGTTGTTCAAGTCCCCAGCAAACCCTGAACAAGAAAGGAGTCCAGCCCAACGTTTATATGAGCCTGTGCAGCTCAAAAGGGCTGGACTGGGTAATCAGTGACACACAGACCAGACCCAGGTCATTCATTCACAAAGGAAATTGGCGACTGTCCACCTGCACCACACAGGGAAACCAGCCCGACCCCAAACCACCATCAGGGCCAAGGTGTGTGAAGTCTCCCACCCCCAGGGAGACTGGGTGGGGGAGGGAGAAAGTAGAGAATGGGCTGGAAAAATGAGTGGATATTGGGGACCTAGGAGGAGGCATCTGGATGGTGGGAAAGGTGGGGCTCCCAGGACTGGAAAAGGATAGGATGACCCCTGGGCACTGGATGGCGATTTTAGTGACCCTTTCACCCGGACATAATACTGGATTCCTTTGAGGCCAGAAGCAAGGATCTTTGGCCTCTGAGGTCTCCCAGCCCCCAGGTCAGGGACCCCATGCAGTATCTGCTCAAAAGACTAATGAATGATTGCACCTCCCCATATCCCAGGGGGCAAGGCCTGAAGACCTTCCCAGAAGAGTCCCTGGCAGAACCTTTAGGGTGGGCCCAGTGGGTGGTGGGTATCCTACAAGGTATTTATGCCGACACTCGCAAGGCTGGTAGCGAGATCTTCAAGCACAGAGAGCCCACTGGCATCCATAATGCAGGAACCTGAGTCTCCCACAGGTGATTCTGCCAGCAGGAAGGGTTGGGAGGGGGGAAAGGGCAGCAGACAGGGCTGTGCAGGTGGGGTCCTAGGACTGGGACTGGAGGCTCTTGGGCATCCAGACAAGGGCCAGCTTCTCTTGGAGGCTTTGTGGGTTTGGGGATGGAATGACACCGTTGGGGTGGCTTCAGACATGGAATGGACATATGGGAAGCTGGCTGGTCGACTGGAGGGACTGTTATTTTTATTTATTTTTTATTTTGTATGTAAAGCTTCACGAATTCGCATGTCATCCTTGGGCAAGGGCCATGCTAATCTTCTCTGTATCGTTCAAATTTTAGTATATGTGTTGCTGAAGCAAGCACAAGGGACTGTTTTCTGAGATGGGGACGCCCCACAGAAACAATGCAGCATCCCCCTGAGGGCAGGTCCAACGTTGTCTTCAAACTGAGATCTCCCAACCCCCAGAATAGGGACCACGTGCAGCAACTGTTCAATAAAAGGACCAATAAAGCACAGAGGCTTCAGTAGAGGGTGGGGCTGGATGCCAGGTGAGAAGGGTGAGGCTGAAGGCCAGGCAGGAAGGGTGTGTCCCAGGATCCTAGGAGCTGCTATTTAAGCTCCAGGCTGTGTGGAGAGTCTTATGTGCAGAGGGCACAGCAGCATGGAAGATGCAGGAACCACAGTCTCCCAAGGGTGAGTCTGCTAACAGAGAGGGTTGGGAGGAAGGAGAGGGCAGCAAGGGACTGTGCAGGTGGGGACCTGGGACTGGGGCTGGTGGCTCCTGGGCATCCAGACAGGGGCCAGCTTCTCTGGGAGGATTAGTGGGTTTGACACCAACGAGGTAAGGGCAGGGGAAGGGGAAGCCTGGGTGAGTTTGAGACCCCGCCATGCTTGGCTGTGGGCCCCGCAAGAAGAACACAGGCTCTGGTCCCAGGCCCATTTCGGAGATAGGGACGCAGAGGCCTAGAGAGGCCAGGGGTCCAGACAGTTGGGGGTGTGGGTCAGATGTCAGGCTGTTATCCACAGCGCGGTAGTCGTGGGACCCCACCTCTCACAAGGTGAACTGCAGACTGTCTGTGGGTCTCCTCTAAGCCTGCTTTCCGCCTCCTGCCAGGCGCTTCACTTTCCTCAACCCATCCCAGGAAGAGGCGGCAGAAGCACACAGTGTTCAGCATAGAACAGCGGCTGCAGCTGGAGGAATCTTTCGGAGGAAACATTACAGGACCTATGATAGATGTGAGACCCTGGGGAACAAGCTGGATCTGCAGGAGCAACAAGTGCAGGTACAGCCCCCACCCCAACACCCACCCCAGGAATCACCCTGCCTGCTGCCCACCGGCCCAATCCATGCCCTCCTGCAATGCAGGGGATTTGGGAGGAGATTAGGCCAGAAGGACCAAGTGCTGCCCAGGGTCACTCCTGTGGTCCCAGTGCTGACCCCCAGGCCACCTTAGCCCTGTGTGGGACAAACGGGCCAACACGATGCAGCCTCTGGGTTCTCTCCCCAGGCTCGCCCTGACCGCCGGGCCTCTGGGAACACAGAGACACTCTCACGAAGACCCTTTCCTGGTTCCTGGGTGTCCAAGCCCTACCCCTCCTGCTCTTTGTGCCTTCCTCAGAGCCCATGCCAAGTCGGGGCCAATGGTTGGATGTGGGGATGGAGGGAACGGGTGAGGCCGGCCCTTCTTCCAGGAGCCTCCTCACGCCTGGGAGCAGGTGGGTGCGCTGAGCCTCTCCTCTCTTACACTTGCTCCCTGTCCCCTTTCTCCACAGGTGTGGCTCAGGGACCGCAGGGCCAAAGAGCATGGGCTGCAGCGACTGGGTGGGCAGCAAGGCCAGGGAGCCCAAGCTATGCCCCAGGGCAGGGGAATCTAGGCTGCTGCCCCTACACTTGTGCCTGCAGGCCCTGAGTTCCAGGGGGCCCCTGAGCTCCTCTCCACACCTGTGTTCCTGACTATTCAGTGTCATCCAATCATGTGCCCCCACCGGCTCTCTGCATTACAAGGTTTCTGCAGCCCCCCTCCGCCCAGCCCCTTGCAAATCTTTCCAGAAGCAGAATCCTGTGTCTTCAGCTATAGTCAGGCCTGCTGGGACTCTGAGCAGAGCTACCAAGGTCCGTCCTCGCTACACCAGCTGCAGCTGCAGCTGCAGCTCCAGCTAAGGCCAGAGTCTCGCCCCAGAGTCCCTACAACTTGAGTTTCTCTCCCAACCCTTTAGTGACCCCTAGAGTCACAGAGCTGCGCTCACCCAAAGGCCCCTTGGAGGGGCTCTTTTCCTCCTGCCAGCCTTGGGCTGAGAAGGAGGAGGACCCCTACAATTTTCTTGATTTCTAAGGGAGTCCATCTCTGCCAAGTCCTACAGCTGCAGAGTGACCAGAGGGGATCAGGGTGTGCGCCCACGTGGATGCAAGAAGCTCTGATTAGTGTGTCTTGGAAGACAGTTGCTCTTGTGCAGTGTGAGCGCACCTCTAAGCATCCATGATGGGGAGGTGGCATTTGCTCTGCTCCCTTCATAGCCATCATGCATGTGCATCTTGTGGGGCTGCTCCGTGTTGCAGGCTGAGTCCACACGTGACCTCGCTGCCAGTTTGCAGGGCCTGGAGCTCAATAGCTGCTGCTGGTGCAGGATCCACTGGAGAATTGCTGCCCAGAACTTTCCGAGGGACCCAGCCCCACCTCCGCTTCTCCTGGCAGTGTGCTCTGACACCTGGAAGGCTGGGAGAGCTTTTCGTGTCTGCACATCTGTGACTCCTGGATGCCTTGTGCTTTTCCTATGGCATTTCCTTGGACTCGGAGAATTGACTCCCTTCTCACCGCATAATTGGACATCAGGAAGACTCAACTCAGAACATATCTATATTTTTATTATTAATTTTTCATAACATTTGAATTGATTTTATTTCTAAGCAATGAACATGTTACAAACCTTTGTCCCCTTTGTATTTTCCATTGGTAGAATTTATTGATTGTAATGTATTCTATTTCATTACCTGATGTTGTATAGTGGTACCTCGAGATACGAGTGCCCTAACATATGAGATTTTCGAGATACAAGCCATCGAGCGAGTGATTTTTTGCTTTGAAATACAAGCAACATTTGAGATATGAGTAATCTCGCTGATCATCTGGCTGCACACGACCCACCAGTTTACTGTGACTCCAGCTTTTCATAGTTTCCCACGCCTCAGTCAATGTGCTTCTTTACCTCGTTGTGGAAGCATCTTTTGTGCGTTTATATACTTTATCACCTTTCTTTTTATAACCATGGGTCCGAAGAAGGCGAGTGGAAAGGTCAGTGCTCAGAAGAGGATGATGTCTATTGAATTAAAGCGTGAAATCATAGAAAAATATGAGCAAGGTGTGCGAGTGGCTGACTTGGCGAGGCAATACGGGCATAGCATTTCAATGATATGCACTGTACTTAAACAGAAGGAGTCAATAAAGGGTATAATGCCAGCTAAGGGCGTTACAATAATTTCTAAGCTCCGTAGCTCTCTCCATGAAAAGGTGGAGAATCTACTGATGGTGTGGGTGACGGAGAAGCAGCTTAAAGGAGATACATTAACCCAGGGCATCATATGCGAGGAGGTGCGAGTGATTTACGGTGATTTGCTGGAGCAGATCCTGCGCACTTCCACGGATGAAGCATCAAAAGACTCATTTAAAGCCAGTAGAGGCTGGTTTCATAACTTCAGGAAAAGGTCCAGTATTCACTCCATCGTCAGGCATGGTGAGACAGCAAGTTCAGATATGAAGGCAGCTGAGGATTACTTCAAAACTTTTTCCGAACTGATAGAAGCCAAAGGATATATCCCCCAGCAAGTCTTCAACTGTGATGAGACAGGGTTTTTCTGGAAGAAGATGCCGAATAGGACTTATATAATGGCAGAGGAGAAGGCGATGCCAGGCCACAAACCCATGAAGGATAGGCTAACTCTCACACTGTGCACCAATGCGAGTGGCGACTGCAAGATCAAGCCTCTGCTCATATACCATTCAGAAAACCACAGAGTCTTTAAGTCACATAAGATTTTAAAAGATAAACTGCAAGTTATGCGGAGGGCAAACCCGAAGGCATGGGTCACCAGGCAGTTCTTTGTGGAGTGGGTAAACCTGGTTTTCGGCCCTTCTGTTAAGAAATATCTACAGGAAAACAACCTAACCATGCAAGCCCTCCTTGTCCTGGACAATGCTCCTGCTCACCCATCGAACCTCGAAGATGAACTCCTCGAAAAGCTCAAGTTTATAAAGGTTGTCTACCTACCTCCCAACACCACTCCTATCCTGCAGCCCATGGATCAGGAGGCAATTTCTAACTTTAAAAAGCTGTACATCAAGCACCGGTTCTGGTGCTGCTTTGAGGTGACGGAGAACACAAACCTCACCCTTCGAGAGTTCTGGAAGAACAACTTTAACATCGTGATATGCCTCAGAATTATTGATCAGGCCTGGCTGGGTGTTACAACGAGGACTTTGACCTCTGCATGGAAGAAGCTGTGGCCTGAGGCCATAGCTAAAAGGACCTTCAAAGGATTCGAACCCCAGGTGCCAGTGGAGGAGGAGATAGTGTCTCTGGGAAAATCCATGGGCCTGTAGGTGGGTGAGAGAGATGTGAATGAGCTCGTCCAGGAGCACTCTCTGGAACTCACCATGGAGGACTTACAAGAGTTGCAGTCTCAGCAACATGCAGAGGTTCTCCAAGAAATTGGTTTCCAGGAGGAGCCAGAGGTGGAGAAGATTTCTACAAGTGAGATAAAGGGGATCTTAGGAATGTGGGAGAGGGTGTCACACTTCGTGGAAAAGAAACACCCCGAAAAAGTTGCTACTGGTCGTGCATCGGAGTTGTTCAATGAAACTTGCCTCACCCATTTCAGAAACATTCTGAAAGGGAGGAAGAGGCAAACCTCATTGGACACGTTTTTTTGAAATCGGCCAAAAATGCAAAGACCAGTAGCAATTAAGTTCAGTGAAGATTAGTTAAGCTACATTCAGTTTAGGGATAAAGTGTAGCATTAAGAGTGTAACGAGTAGGTAAATACACTTTATAAAACTAGTTATTCCTTTACATTTTCTTTTATTATGTTTTTATACAATATTTTCATTTATAAATACATTTTTCTTATTCAAAAACACGTAACAAGAACAACTTGGGTGGCATTTTGGGGGCTCAAACGGATTAATGGCATTTCAATTGATTTCAATGGGGAAATTTGCTTTGAGATATAAGCAACTTGATATATGAGCAAGGTTAAGGGACAAATTAAACTCGTATCTCGAGGTACCACTGTATTATGATTTGGTCATTTTTATAAGTGGAAAACTAATACTGCAAAATAATAAATATATTAAAAATTAAAAATGACTCATCAGTTGCACTTTCAAATAGACATAAAAGTTTATAGAGGTCATGTTCATTGTGTCTACTCTTCTGGTTGTAAACAGGACACTAACATATCTGGACTTGATTTGGTGAGAGAGGAGTTCAATTTGGGGTTATTTTTTCATCTTGGATTTCCAACTGTCAATTCCTGGAGAGGTGGGTAATATGTCATAAGTGAAGGTTCTATTTAACCACAAGCCAAACCTCTATAAGAGATACCAAGAAATAGGAAGGAGTTAAAAGATTACACTGCACAAAATCAACATACAGGAAATAGAGCAGTAGAATAAGAAAGAAAGGGAAAAAGATAAAAATAAAAACAACCAGAAAACAATGGCAAGAATTACATGAATAGCAATGACTATATTTTTAAAGGAAATCATTCCAGGATATTTTTCCATTCATTTTTAGGGACAGAGAGAAACAGCAGTGTGAGAAAGACACTGCGATTGGTTGCCTCCAACATGCACCCCAACTGGGCCCAGGGATAGAGCCTACAATCCAGAATCTAACCGGGGATCCTTCAGTCCCTGGGCTAATGGTCTATCCTCTGACCCAAACCAGGTAGGGCTAACAATGATGACTTTATTTATTATTAATTTTAAAATATGTTTTATTGATTTAATAGAGAATCATTGATTGGCTGCCTCCTGCACAGCCCCTACTGGGGATCAAGCCCTCAACCCAGGCATGTACCCTAGGCCAGAATCAAACTTTGGACCTTTCATTCCACAGACTGGCACTCTATCCATTGACCCAAACCTGCTAGGGCAACAATAATGACTTTAAATTAATCACTACACTAAAAAGGCAAATAGATAAAGGAGGTATGACAAACATAGAGAGTGGAATATTACTGGGCCATAAAAAGGAAGGAAATCTTACTCTGTCCAGTGATCCTGAAGGGTGTGGGGTTTTAATCCAGATCACAGGCACAACCTGGGTTTTCGGTTTGATTCTCCACCCCACAGGTGTGGGAACGAGAGGCAACCAATGCATGTATCTTTCTCACATCTCTCTCTCTGTCCTTTTTATCTCTTGCCCAGCCTCTCTCCCTTCCATTATTTCTAGGAATCAATTTTTCTCTCTTCCCCAGCCTCTCTCCCTTCCATTATTTATAGGAATTAAAAAAAATATTTTAGGTTTAGATTAACAACAACAACAACTAAGAAAATGAAATCTTACCATTTGCAACAACATGGATTGAACTAGAGGATATTATGCTAATAAGTGAAATAAGTCAAACAGAAAAGGGCAGATACCATATAATTCCACTTATAGTAAAATCTGGGGCAGTGGGGAGGGGCGAGCAGAAAGTGACTCACAGATACAGAGATCAAATGAATGGTTACCAGATGGGAGGGGTTGGCGTGGCTGGGTGTGAAGGGTGAAGAGATGGAGATGTACTAGTTGACAGATATGGAATAGTCATGGGGATGTAAAGCACAGCATGAGGAATACACTCAGTAACATAATCATAGCTTTGCATGGTGCCAGGTGGGCTCTAAACTTATCCAGGGGAACCATTTTGCAAGTTATATAAATGTCTAATCATTAT
Organism: Lasiurus cinereus; assembly: GCA_011751065.1. Classification (NCBI taxonomy): domain Eukaryota; kingdom Metazoa; phylum Chordata; class Mammalia; order Chiroptera; family Vespertilionidae; genus Lasiurus; species Lasiurus cinereus. Next base: position 87,445 of record JAAGEH010000269.1, on the reverse strand, counting down.
GTTGTACACCTGAAAGTAATATAATATTGAATGTCAACACTAATTGAAAGTTTTTTTCAAGTCAAAGAATAATAAGTCACCCTGAAAGGTGTAGCTCAGTTGATTAGAGCCTTGGACCTGACACCAAAATGTGGCAGCTTGTGTTCCAGTCAGGACACAGACCCAGGGTTTTTTTTTCATCCCCAATCAGAGCATTATAGAGACAAGGGATCTATGTTTCTCTTTTGCTCTCCCTTCCTCTCTGTAAAATTAATTGTTAAAAAGAATCATGTATAAGTAAACAGTAAGTCAAGGGTCAATTAACATACTGCTTTGTATCGCAAAGTATGTATAGTAGAACCTCCTTTCTCAAATGTAATTAGTTCTAGAAAGCTGTTTGGGAAGCAATTTGTTTGAAAAGCTAATAACTCCCCCATAAGAAATTATGTAAATTAAATTAATTTGTTCCAGACTGCCCACTGATAAAAAGGTTTAACCTTTGTATAAATAAACACTTATTTTCTTAAATGTATTGAACCACACCCTACTAGCCCTAAAAGCTTTCCTTTATCCAATCAACAACAGGGTTTCTATCTATTCAAATTACTGGGATTATGGTAAAGGAGCACTTTCCCACCCTTAGCAATGTCAGCACTCTTGATGGCTTCTTTATCTTTTGTAAATGTGGTAATGGCGGATTTCTCCAGCACAAAAAGTTTTCTCTCTCCTTTGATGCCTGAGAGGTGGTTTTTGTCATGCTGAGGTATCATCTGGAAGGGGTTGTCAGGTCAAAAAATGGAAGAATTGGTTGACAACGGGATATTTTTCTTGGTTGAGATCCTAATTGTTCTAGATGTTCCAGAACTGAGGTTGACTGCATTCTGAATCCACATATCTATAGACCTAAGCATCTACAGCAAGCGTGTCAACCTCAAAGGCCAAGGTGGGCCAAATAAACAAGGTTTAAGTTTATGTGGGCCACAAAAAAAGAAGCATTAATTTTCATAAATAGGTTTATTTTGATAGAGGCATGATGAATGCAAAGGGCTAAAATAAAGTAGTAATCATTAAACATAAAATAATAGAGGAGGAGAAACCAAGATGGCGGCATAGGTAAACACCTAAACTGCTGCCTCTCACAACAATTTCAGAACTACAGCTAATAGACAAATGGACAGCACCCAGAACCATAGGAAACCTGGATGAGTGGAAATTCTATATCTAGAAGGAAAGAAAGGGGCTCACAGAGACTCAGAGAAGTTGCAAAAAAGCTGAGGTATAGATACACATGCGTGGAGAGGATGGGTGCTGGAGGGCCTGGCTGGATTCCTCTAGCAGCAGGGAGATGGAAACTCCCAACTGCACAAAACCCCAATTCCTACTGCACTGAACCCAGTTCCAGGCGAGACTCACATGGGTGGGCAGGGGGTCTGGACTGTCGTGAAAAGAGTAGAGTGCGCAGAAACTTAGGGGACTGGAGACATGCTAGCCAGTGGTCACAGATGGGGCTGCAGAAATTACCAAGGGACACTGAGACCCAGGGGCCCCTTAGGGCAGGGCTGGTGTGAAGTCAAGGTTGTCTGCTCAGCCCTGAGACTCCACCACATCTGAGCTGAGCACAGAGATTTTTGCAATTTTTCAACTCTGTATCATAAGGCTGACTCCAGCACAGAAATTCTCCCAGCATAGACACAGCTGATCCTCACAACCAATTGGCTTGGAGGTCAATTGCCCTCAATTATACCAACAACAATCAAGACTTAACTACAACAAGGCTGTACACACAGTACACAAAGGGGTGTACCAAGAGAGTCCACCTCAGGTAACTGGGAAGATGGAGCTACTGGACCATATAGGACACCTAGCACACAAAGCTACTCTACCAACTCAGAGAAGCAATGAAAATGCAGAGACAAAGGAACAGATCACAAACAAAAAATTGGAGAAAAACAAATGACTTGATATAGAGGTCAAAACCACGGTTATAAGTTTTTCAAGAATTTCCTAGAAAAGATGGATAAATTTAGCAAGACCCAAGAGGAGATGAAAAAGAACCAACTAGAAATTAAACATACATTGACTGAAATAAAAAAAAAAATTACACATAGACCTAACAGCAGACTAGAGGAATGCAAGAATCAGGCAAAGATTTGAAATACAAAGAAGCAGAAAACACTCCACTGGAAAAGCAAAAAGAAAAAAGAATAAAAAAAAAATGTGAAGATAGTGCAATCAGCTTCTGGGACAACTTCAAGCATACCAACATTAGAATTATGGGGGTTCCAGAAGAAGAAGAGAGAGGAAGATACCAAAAACCTATTTGAAGAAATAATGACTGAAAACTTCCCCACCTGGTGAAAGAAATAGACTTAAAAGTCCAGGAAGCTCTCAGAACCCCAAGCAAAAGGAATCCAAAGACAGCCGCACCAAAACACATCATAATTAAAATAACAAGTGCAAAAGACAAAGAGAATATTAAAAGCAGCAAGAAAAAAACAGTTTATATCTTCAAAGGCCATCCATACTATTGTCAGCTGATTTCTCAACAGAAACTATGCAGGCCAGACAAGAGTGGCAAGAAATATTCAAAGTGATGAATAGTAAGAACTTACAACCAAGAGATTACCCAGCAAAGCTATCATTCAGAATCAAAGAGCTTCACAGATAAGAAAAAACTAAAGGAGTTCATCAACACCAAACCAGTGCTGTATGAGATGCTGAAAGATACTCTTTAAGAAGAGGAATAAGAAGGGAGGAAAATTGCAGCAGAATAGTCGGACATGTCTGGAGCCTTGTCTCTGGGCCGGTGAAGAGAGAGCAGCCGAGAATCCCACTGGGAGTGTTTGTTGGCAAGTTAAGAGTCAGTTATCCTCGAGGAGAAGGTGGGGGACTGCTGGACGGGGCAACCCTCACCAGATAGCCCCACTGCCATGGGTTTTTTGTCTCCCAGACTCACCAGTGCGAATGTGGAGAACACGCCATCTTGCAGGGGGAAGTGGATGTCTAAGGCAGTCTGAAAGCTAGAGCTGCAGCACCCACCAAACAGCCAGGGGACGCAGAACACCACACTCCAATTGGCACAAACACTTGGACTCAGAGGAGCTGCACACGCCACATGGAAAGGTCAGATTGCGCCTGGGATAAGGTGAGGTCTCCTATCCCACAGAACAAAGATGTGCACACTGTGGGAACTGGACTGGAGGAAAGCTGCTTCTGGAGAGGTCTTCGGATGTGGGGCAGGGCATGATCCCTATATGTGGAAGGCGACCCTCAGAACTATTAACAGAGGGGAGCTCTAGAAAACAATCTATTTTGATCTGAGGCAGAAGGACAGCCTGGGTATTATTACAGTGTCCTGGCTGCTCCAACAGGAGTGGGGAAGGGAGAGAGCACGGACAGCACTCTCCTCTTCAGAACCTGGCTTCTGATTGCTAAGCCCAATACGTAGGATCGCGCAATTGGAGACATCCTGAGAGACTGCAGGGAAAGGTTGTTTTTCTGGAACCTGGGGATCAGAGCGCAGAATAACCATCAGAGAATCAGCTCTGGGGCAACCCATCCCCACAAACCGGTATTGAGAACCACAGAGTAGCAGAATCTAAGCACAGGCTAGAGAGGTCCTGTGCTTAGTTTCAGAGGTCAATTCTGAACCACTGCCCCCAGTGGATGACTCAAAAATTGACTCTAGTATAATCACAAGAGAATAAATAGATTAAGACACACCCCAGCAGTGGAACACAGGGAATTGCAATACCCTCCTGACTGGGAAACCGGAGTGCCAAGCAGAACAATACTGGAAGTGAATGACCTCCACTACTGCCCATTCTATTTCTTTATTTTCTTTATTTTTATTTTTTGCATATTTTCATTAAAAAACTATTTTGTTCTTTTCTCCTCAATTGATTTTACCTTTTTAATTATTACATTTTAATTTTCAACTAGTGTTATTACTACTACTATTTTACCTTTTTGAAAAAAAAGTGTCATTTTATTTTCTCTTTATTTTGCTTTAGGATTAGAGTTCTGCATTCTATTTTCATCTTTCCTTTAGCATAATTTTACTCTATCTCAACTCTACCTTTATGCCAACACTCTCTTCCTAACTTTCCTCATTTTCTTGTCTTGTTTCTCTTTCCTTTTTCAACTTTAGATTCTCCCTATTTTTTCTCTTTACCTGGTTAAAATTTCACCCCACCTATATATCTAATTTCAAACCTCCTACTTCAAGTCCATACAAACTTCTCTTGTCCTGTGTTCACTATCCAAAATATTGTTTTTCTCTATGTCCTTTTGTTGTTGTTTGCCTGAACAGTGATTATATCGGTTTTTTATTCTTTTTTTTTTTTGTGTGTGTGAGATTGTTTTTGCTTATTCTACTTGTTTTATTTTGCTTTTGTTTGCTTTGTTTTGGTTTGTTTTTTTACCTTTCTTTTCCCTTGCTTCCCTTGATATAAGTTTTTATTTGTAGTTTGTATTAATCTCCAGGTACTTGTTGCCGGCATTTGTCAGGATTAATGGCTATTCTATTGGCATTTTCTCCTCACATCTATAATTTGTTCCCCTTTTCTCTCTTATTCTCTTTCTTTGTCTCTGACTTTTTCTCCTCCTCCTCCTCCTCCTCCTCCTTCTCCTCCTCCTCCTTCTTCTTTGTTCTATTTTATTTATTTTATTTTATTTTTTATTTTTTTCTCCCTTCTCCCAATTTGATTTTGGCAATTCTTTCTTTTCTTTTTTCCCTCAATTTTCTCTTCTTCTTTCTCTACTTACCGCTAATTTGTCTTCCATTGGTAGTCACCTTATTTGTGGTTATTAACATGGTGAATACATTTCTGTTCAGTGCCTTGTGTGTTGCACCTGGTCTTGTTGTAGTTTGTGCTTTAAAATCAACATAGGAGAGAGAACTACATAACCAGACACCCAGAGAAGAAATATAAAGAAACAGCCCGCATATGATAGAAAAGCAGGTTTATGCGGGCAGAAAAAGAAACAGCCTGCATATGACAGAAAAGTAGGTATCACCAGAAAAAAAAGTAAACGAAATAGAAGCAAAATAGACCTGCCAGAGAAAGTGTCATAAGGAGGCTGAAAAGAATGGAAGACAAAATCGACAATATGAGTAAGAACCAAGAGGAAATGAAGAAGAACCAAGAGGAAATTAAAAAAAAAAAAGCTGGGGTTGCAAAACTTATATCTGACAAATTAGATCTCAAAGTGAAGGACATAACAATAAATAAGAGATAAATAAGGCCACTTCATAATACTAAATGGAACAATCCAACAAGAAGAAATAACTCTGGTAAACATATACACATCCATTATAGGAGCACCTAAATACATAAAAAACTCCTGGAGGGTATTAAGGGAGAGATTGACAGCAATACAATCATAGTAGGAGACATTAATACCCCACTGTCACCACTAGACAAATCCTCCAAATAAAAAATCAGCAAAGAGACATCGATTCTAAATGACTCACTCAACCAGATGGAATTAATCAACATCTTCAGCACATTTCACCACAAACCTATAGAATATACATTCTTTTCAAGGGCACATTTTTAAAGATAGACCATATGTTGGGTCATAGGAAAAGTATCTTCAAATTCAAGAAGATAGAATCATATCAAGCATTTTTTTCAGATCACAGGGGCACAAAACTAGAAATCAATTACAATAAAAACAATATAAAGAAATCAAACACTTGGAGACTAAACACCATGTTATTAAACAATGACTAGGTAACCAGAAAGATCAAGGAAGAAATAAAAAACATCATGGCAACAAATGACAATGACAACACAACAATACAAAATGTATGGGACACGGTAAAAGCAGTCTTGAGAGGGAAGTTCATAGCTCTACAAGCCTACTGCAAAAAACAGGAAACAATGATAATAAATTTCCTAACACTACAACTCAAAGAGCTAGAAAGAGAGCAACAAGAAAAGCCCCAATGTATGCAGAAGGAAGGAAATAGTAAAGATCAGAATGGAGATAAACAACATGGAGACCAAAAAACAATTCAAAAGATCAACAAAACCAAGAGTTGGTTCTTTGAAAGGATCAAACAAGATAGATGGACCTCTAACCAAGCTAACCAAGAAGCAAAGAGAGAAGACCCAAATAGACAAAATCAGAAATAAAAGAGGAGAAATAACAACAGACCCCGCAAAAATACAAAGGATTGTTAAAAAATACTATGAACAACTATATTCCAACAAATTGGACAACCTGCAAGACATGGACATGTTACTAGAAAAATATAACCTTCCAAAACTCAATCAAGAAGAATCAAAACAGCTCAATAGTCCAATAACTATGGAAGAAATTGAAGCAGTCATCAAAAAGCTTCCAGTAAAAAAAAGTCCGGGACCAGATGGCTACACAGGAGAGTTTTACCAAACATTGAAGGAAAAATTAAAACCTATCCTCCTCAGACTATTTAAAAGTATTCAAGAAGAAGGAACACTTCCAAACACCTTCTGTGAAGCCAGCATCACCCTAATACCAAAACCAGATAAAAACAACACAATGAAAGACAATTATAGGACAATATCTCTCATGAACATACATGCCAAAATTCTAGCAAATCAGATTCAGAAGTACATCAGAAAGATCATACATCATGACCAAGTAGGATTTATCCCAGGGATGCAAGGATGGTACAATATCTGCAAATCAATAAACATGATACTTCACATAAACAAATTGAGAGATCAAAATCACATAGTCATATCAATTGATGCAGAAAATAGCATTTGACAAAACACACTTTCTTGATAAAAACTCTCAGCAAGGTGGGAATAGAAAGGTAATATCTCAACATCATAAAAGCCATATATGATAAGCCCACAGCTAGCATAATACTCAATGGGCAAAACTAAAACCATTTCCCCTAAGTAGAGGAACAAGACAAGGATGCCCACTCTCACCTCTCCTGTTTGACAAAGTACTGGAAGTATTAGCCATTGCAATTAGACAAGAAGAAGGAATAAACTGCATCTAAATTGGAAAAGCGAAAGTAAAGCTGTCCTTATTTTCAGATGACATGATACTGTACATAAAAAAAAAAACCTGAAGGACTCCATCCAAAAACTAATTGACTTAATAAATAAATTAGGCAATGTAGCAGGATAGAAAATTAATGCCAAGAAATCTATGGCATTTCTATACCCTAATAGTGAAATTACAGAAGTAGAGACTAAAAAAGCAATCCCATTTACCATCGCACAAAAAAATTAAGATACCTAGGAATAAACCTAACTAAGGAGGTAAAAGACCTATATGCAGAAAACTATAGGACATTGAAAAAAGAGATAGAGGAAGATGTAAACAGATGTAAGAGTATACCATGCTCATGGATTGGGACAATCAACATCATTAAAATGTCCATACTACACAAATCAATCCATAGATTCAATGCACTACTCATTAAAATACCAATGACGTATATCACAGACCTAGCAAAAACTCTTCAAAGATTCATCTGGAACAAAAAAGGACTGCAAATAGCCACAGCAATTCTGAGAAAGAAGGATAAAGTAGGGTGGATCTCAATACCAGATTTCAAGCTATATTACAAAGCAATTGTTCTCAAAACAGCCCGGTACTGGCACAATAACAGACATTAGATCAATGTAATAGAATAGAGAATCCAGATATCCACCCAAACCACTACGCTCAATTAATATTTGACAAAGGAGGCATGAACATACAATGGAGCCAATACAGCCTCTTCAATAAATTGTGTTGGGAAAATTGGATAGATACATGCAAAAAAATTGAAACTAGACCACCAACTTACAACAAATACAAAAATAAACTCAAAATGGATACAGGACTTTAAACATTATATGGAAAACCATAAAAATACTAGAGGAATTAACACGCAGCACAATCTCAGACATACGCTGAAAGAACTTATTCACTGATACTGCTCCAAGGGCAATGGAAGCTAAAGAAAAAATAAACAAATGGGACTACATCAAAATAAAAAGCTTTTACCCAGCAAAAGAATCTATCAACAAAACAACAAGAAAGGCCATTGTACGGGAGAACATATTTGCAAATGTTATCATTGATAAAGGTTTAGTCTCCATCATCTACAGCTAACTTATACAACTTAATAAAAGGAAAATAAATGATGCAATAAAAAAAAAGGGCAACGGGCCTAAATAGAACATTTTCAAAAGACGACAGAAGGAAGGCCAAGAGACACATGAAAACATGTTCAAAGTCACTCATTATCTGAGAGATGCAAATCAAAACAATGTGATACCATCTCACACCTGTGAGAATGGCAATTACCAGCAAATCAATAAAAAAGTGTTGGCAAGGATGAGGAGAAAAAGGAACTCTCGTGTACTGTTGGTGAGAATGCAGACTGGTGCAGCCACTGTGGAGAACAGTTTGGAGTTTCCTCAAAAAACTAAAAATGGATCTCCCATTTGATCCAGCAATCCCACTCTTAGAAATATATCCTAAGAAATTAGAAACATCAATCAGAAAGGATTTATGCACCCCTATGTTCATAGCAGCACAATTTACAATAGCTACAATTTGGAAACAGCCTAGGTGCCCATCAGCAGATGAGTGGATCAGAAAACTATGGTATATCTACACAATGGAATTCTATGCTGCCATTAAAAAGAAATAATTCTTACCATTTGCAGCCACATAAATGGATGGAACTGGAGAGCCTTATGCTAAGTGAAATAAGCCAGTCAATGAAGGAGAAACACCACATGATCTCACTCATTTGTGGATACTACAAAAACATTGTAAACTGATGAACAAAAGGATAGATACAGAGGCAGTAAAGCATCAAACAGACTGTCAAATTAAAGCAGGAGGGTTAAGGAGAGGTGGGGTAGATAAGAGATCAACCAGAGGACTTGTATGCATGCATATAAGCATAACCAATGAACACAAGACCCTGGGGGGTTGGGGTATGCCTCGGGGGGAGCAATGGGGAGATATGTATACATGTAACACAATAAAAAAAAGAAAAAAAAGAAGAGGAAGAAGAAAAAGGTAAAGATAAAAATTATGAATAACAAACAGATATCTATCAAGAAGTGAATCTAAAAATCAAGTGAATTAAAAATCTGATGAACAGAATAAACTGGTAAATATAATAGAATCAGGGTCATAAAAAGGGAGTGTACTGACAATTCTCAGGGGGAATGGAGTGAGAGAGGTGCAGGGAGAGACTGGCAAAAATCATACACCTATGCATGAGGACAATGTGGGGGGGAGGTAAGGGCAGTGGAAGGGGTGGGAGCTGGGTTGAGGAAATCTATGGGGGGAAAAGAGGAACAATTGTAATAATCTGAACAATAAAGATTTATTAAATTATAAAAACATTAAATAATATAACATTTTAATTAAAAAAAGGACTTTTTTTTTTCTTGGCCATTAACTTGCCAAACACTGAATAACTGCACAAATTAATAAGCGCAATGCAAATAAGCCAATTTTTCTTGTTCTTCAAAAGTGAAAATTTCCTGTTGTGCACACCAAATACATCAGTTATAGGACCAATGTCATGGTCATCGGCTGCTACAATATTCACTGCTGATATTAGTGGAGAAAATCGGTGTTTAAGGGAAATGAATGCTATAGGATTATTGTAGTCAGTCAATGAAGGAGAAACACCACATTATCTCACTCATTTGTGAGTTGTAGTCCGTTACTAATAATTATGCATAAAAATGTAAAAATGAGGTTACGGACTTTTCTTAGTAAAACATTTTTTAGATATCATTATATTGGCTGGGCCACAAAAATATTCGCTGTCGGCCCCATTCGGCCCACCAGCCCCGAGTTTGAGGTGCGTGAACTGCATGCTCCCTCTGTCTCCTGTCTTCAGCTGCCTCTTATGCCCCTTTGTGGCTGTTCTGGCCCCTGAGTCTCCCAAAGCCTTTCTCTGATCCTGTCCTGGTCCCATTTAGCAAATGCGCCAATCCTCTTAGCCAGGCCAGCCTCAGCAAAATACAGGGAGACTTACCAGGGATTTGGAGGGACATGTGACAGACTGTGGTTGAGGGTAAGCACAACCACAGGATGGGGGTGGGCATGGAGGGAGAGGGACTGAGGAGCAGGAGAGAGGACACAGAAGGGAAAACATAGGTGCAGTTAGGGAGAAAGGAGAAACCGAGGCATGGACATTTCTTGATCACATAACCATAAAAAGAGGGGTGCCCCCAGCTTGGGACACTTCCCATGTCCCAGCAGCTGTCCCATATAGTCTAATGTCCCTATAAAATGTCCATTAAGGCCGGAAGCCTAATCCGGTGCCTACAGGAGGTCCCACCACACACCAGAACATTCTAGCACCTTTCTGAGAACACAGCGAGCATCTGCGCTGAGGGAGCCAGTTGTCCGGCTGGAAAGCACAGCCCTCACCCTTTGCTCTGTGAGCTGGGCCCAGCCAACCTGCTTCTTGGACTATTCGCAGCAGGACATGTGGGCAGCTGCACGTCCAGGGGACTTTGGGCAACGACATCACGTGCCATTAACATGCTCAGCACAGAGCCTGAGTCACAGGTCCTGAATCAATGGCAGTCTTACTATTCTGCCACTTGGATGCCCCCCTCAGGACCTCTCTTCCTTCTGTGTTTTGTACCCCCCCTACTTCTCCTTCCCTCTCCTACTCTGGCTCCTCTCCTCCCCACTCAGTCTGCAGGCTTCTCCCAGTGGGTTTCCCCTATCTTGACCTGGTCTAACTCACTATCTGCTCCCACCCTCTCAGCCCAGGCCCAGGCAGGCCAATGTCTCAGCCAGATCAGAGGAGATATGAAGGGGGCATGGGACGTATGGGAAGATGTGGCAAAGCCCTTCTCAAGCCCTGCTTCCACCTTCTCCTGCCTCCTTGGTGCCTGTGAGACCTTGGATGCAGGTGCTTTGGAGTCTCTGGGATTCCCTTCCCCATGCAAGACCCAGGAGTCGCTCTCAGGAAGAGACAGGAAGGCAGCAGTGTCTCGCAGCTGTGCTTCATCTGCAGTGATGTGGGCAGTGGATGGGTTGCGTAGAAGATGTTCACAAACATCCTCGGTTGCATTTGCATTTTCCATAAAAATTTAAAGTCTATTTGTCTCCAAGCTCACCAAGTTGCTTCCTTTGCATAGATCAGTTTTGTATGTCCATTGTCCCTCAACAAAATGGGTCTAAAAAGCCTACCATCCGACAGGGACACCCGCAACACTCAGCCGGAGTTGGAATGATTTCTGGTGAAGCAGTTTCTGGTCATGTTTTCATTGCTATCGCAGACCCTGGCTTCAATGTGCTAAAGGCAGCTGCCATTGGTTATTTGTTAGGCTTTCTGCCCACCCCACTCCCAACTGCCTTTTCCTTAAGTAAAGTGTTTTACTTCCTAAAAATTATTTTTATTGATTAGAAAGAAAGAGAGAGGAGAGATACATAGATAGATCGCCTCCTAGGTATATCTAAACAGGGGTCTGGGATCGCACTAAAACCCAGATAGGTCTTCTTGGCCAGGATTCAATCCAGAGACACTTCAGTACCTGGGTGGCTACTGTAACCTCTAAGCAAACCTATATAGTTTTATTAACCAACTAGGAGCCCAGCATGGGATTCAAAATCTTGAGATTGGAAATCTTAGATTCAAAATTGAGCGGTGCCATCCACTCTCAAATTGCTGGTCCGGCCCTGTCTCCCTCCTTGGCCCTCACAGCAGCGCTGTGGCCATGGCCAGCCTAGCCCTGTCTCCCTCTCTGGCCCTTGAAGCAGCCTGGGCTACTGCTGATCAGCCCCTCCCCGAGTGCAGGTGTGTTGAGGAACCTGCTGCTTCACCCCCAAGGCTGCACGCACAACCTCCTCCTGTCTGGTGGACCTGTTATGATGTTCCAGTTAATTAGCATATGTCACCCCAAAACATTTCATAAAAATCATGAGTTTTTAAAAATGTTATCTATGTCAGCAAGTGTTAAAAGTTCACTCCTTTTTTTCCCCCAACTTCCAGCATCAATTTATTTTTCCTAGAATTTGGATATAAAAAACCACAGCAAGACAGTGGGCAATACCATTCTCACCTCACTTAAGGTTCTTAAACTACCTCAACATTTGTAAATGTGAACTCACATTCTAGTAGAACTGGAAAACTAAAATTTCACATACAAACAAATTTACTCAAAATTAATGTAACTACAAAATTTTACATGAACATGTGGCCTTGACAGAATTTGGCCTTTAGAAACCAGCTTACAAACACAAAGTTACTCTTTGCTTATGTGTCCTAACCTAGTTAGTGTTACACCAACAGACTCCTTTTCCCAAAGCTTTTACCATGAAGAGATAGGTGATTCCTTCCTTGAAATGGGAGGAAAACAAAAACACTGAAAAACCCAAAGTTCCCACTCAGAAAAAAAAATTTTTAACAGAACTATCCAATTGTAAACTATCAGTAGATATAACACTGGGAATAGGTCATGGGCAACTCTGATGTCTTTTACCTACATAGTATAACAGAAAGTTACAGTGTTGACCTAAAGAACACACAGGTTTCTCCTTAAACTTTGTTATTTTAATGAGTCTCAAAATTCTGTGATAGATTTTTGGTCATGCTGTTTCCATTAAATAGTACTGATTTTAAAAACTTATAACTTAAAAACTATCACACACACAAAAGAACCAAATGGTTCACAAAACATTCTCCTTTCCTTCTGAAGGTTTTACAATGCATTGTAATCATTAACCAGACTATTAAACTTAAATGGCCAATAGAGAAACAGTTCTGAGACCATTCTTCCACACTGATTAAGACTGAGATGGCAAGTGTTGGGAATAATATTCATTTAGCCTTCTGAGCTTTCTGGGCAGACTTGATGACTTAGCCAGCTCCAGCTATCTTCCTGTCCACTGCTTTTAAAAAATATGTATTTTATTAATTTTTTACAGAGAGGAAGGGAGAGGGATAGCAAGTCAGAAACATCGATGAGAGAGAGAGACATCGATCAGCTGCCTCCTGCACGCCCGACACTGGAGATGTGCCCGCAAGCAAGGCACACATGTCCCCGACCGGAATAGAACCTGGGACCCTTCAGTCTGCAGGCCGACGCTCCATCCACTGAGCCAAATCGGTCTGGGCTTGTCCACTGCTTTGATGACACCTACAGCAACTCTCTGTCTCATATTACGGACAGTTGAAAGGCCCAGAGGAGGGTAGTCAGAGAAGCTCTCAACACACATGGGCTTGCCAGGAATCATATCAGCAGATTACCAAAACCTGGGGCCATCTTCCAGCTTTTTCCCAGAATGACAAACTATCTTTTTCTTCAGCTCAGAAAATCTGCAAGCAATGTGTGACCATCCAGCACAGGTGCATATGCAGCACTGATCTGGCCTGGGTGGTTCAGGATAATCCCCTGAGCTGTGAAGCCAGCTATTTCCATTGGTGGATCATTTTTGCTGTCACCAGCCACATTGCCACAGGAACATCTTTGACAGATACGATCTTGACGTTGAAGCCCACATTGTCCCCAGGAAGAGCTTCACTCAAAGCATTTCAACTGATTTTACTTCAGTTGTAACATTGACTGGAGCAAAGGTGATCACCATGCCAGGTTTGAGAACACCAGTCTATACTCTGCCCACAGGGACAGTACCAATACCAACAATTTTGTAGACATCCTGGAGGGGCAGGTGCAGGGGCTTGTCAGTTGCATGAGTTGGTGACAGGATGCAATCCAGAGCTTCAAGCAGTGTGGTTACACTGGCATTGCTATCTTTACAGGTGACCTATAAATACTTGGCTCCAGCATATTGTCACCATTCCAACTAGAAATTGGCACAAATATTGCTGTATCAGAGTTGTAGCCAATTTTATTAATGTAGGTGCTGACTTCTTTAACAATTTCTTTGTATCTTTTCTGGCTGTAGGGTGGCTCAGTCTAATCCCTTTTGTTAACACCAACAATCAGCTGTTTCACACCCAGTGTGTAGGGCAGAAAGGCATGCTCACAGGTCTGTCTATTCCTGGAGCTCCCTGCTTCAAATTCACCAACACCAGCAGCAACAATCAGGACAGCACAGTCAGCCTGAGATGTGCCTGTAATCATGTTTTTGATGAAGTCTCTGTGCCGTGGGGCATCAATGATGGTCACATAATACTTGCTGGTCTCAAATTTCACAAGGAGATATCAATGGTGATACCTCACTCCTGTTCAGCTTTCAGTTTATCTAAGGCCCAGGCATACTTGAAGGAGCCTTTCCCCATCTCAGCAGCCTCCTTCTCAAATTTCTCATTGGTCCTTTTGTTGATCCCACCACATTTTTAGATCAGATCGCTAGTAGTGGTTGACTTGCTGGAATCTACGTGTCCAGTGACGATGGTGTTGATGTGAGTCTTTTTCTTTCCCATTTTGGGTTTGAGTTAATGGTGGTTTTCACAACACCTGTGTTCTGGAGGCAAACCCATTCAAAAAGTTTGTTTCTTTTTATGGCTGAACCCTGGGGCACTCGCTGGCAACTAGAGGGACCCTTTCACCCAGACATAATACTGGGTTCCACTGAGGGCAGAACCAAGACAATGATATTGCATTGTCTTTATATCCCAATTTTTTTATCCATACATCAGTTCATGGACAGTTGGGTTGTATCCACCTTTTGACTATTGTTAGTTGAGCTGCTATGAACATTTGTGTACATGTTTTTATTTAAGCCCTGTTTTCCACTATCTTGGGTTAGATTTTATTTTTTATATATGAATAGAAGATCATTATATAAAATTCATGGTAACTCTTGAATATCAAATAATTCTTGGTCCAATTTTTAGTTTCTCTGATATTCACAAAGATGTCTTTTGATAATTGGTTTGGCTCTGTGGGATCTCAAAGGAGCTGGATGCATTGCATTTAGTCCAGATGTTCTTCAGTGTCTTTACAGTTTGTAGTTTATTCTGTTATTTAGTAACTAGAGGTCCGGTGCCTGAATTTGTGCACCAATGGGGTCCCTTGAATGGGCCTGTGGGAACAGGCTGAAACCAGCTCTCTGACATTCCCCAAAGGGGTCCCAGATTGCAAGAGGGTGCAGGCCAGGCCAAGGCACTCCACTGGTGCATGGCCAGGGCCAGGAAGGTATATGGGATGTTGGTCAGTGTTGGGGGGAGCAGAACCATGGGAGGGATCCAGTGAGTATCTAGTTGGATCAGCCTGACCCCTGCCACAAGCTAACCTATGTATAAAGTATTTATCTCTTTACTATGTTCAGTGTAGCTAGAGATTGGATAGGGCAATGGTGGGGGTCGGTTGAGAAAATGAAAGAGACAGATGCAGAGACAGAGGGGAAAAGCTGGGACCAGTTGGGACAGCTGTCCTCTGATGGAGAAACAATGATCCAGAACCTGTGCAGCACGTTTACTACATACAGTATAATTCTAGGAAGTTTTACCAGAGTTTAAAACAAAGGAAAGTATGTGAAATCATGGTTAAACATCAAGCTGTAGTCATGGTTAAAGATGAACCTGTAATTTTTTCATTTTTGTTGCTTCTTTGAAATCGTCACCCCTGTCTAAGCCCAGATAATTGCATCCATTCCTAATGCCTGGCTGAACTTAGATAATGAAACCCACCCCCTGGCACCTGAGCTAAGGGTCAGGCTGATGACTTATCTGCCCCTGGCATAGTTTGTCTCCAGGATGTGGCTCTGCCAACAATATGCCTTCCCAGGTGCTTTCTACACCTACCAGTCAGAGCTCCTACCCCCTGGTGGTCAGTGCACATCATAGCAAGCAGTTGAGTGGCCTTAGAATATCATTAGCATATTACTCTTTGATTGGTTGAATGGGTGACCAGATGACTGGATATTTAGCGTATTAGGCTTTTATTTTACACTGAGTGGCCAGATTATTATGATCTCTGAATGCATAATAATCTGGCCACTCTGTGTTTGTAACTCAAATGGGTACCAAAAGTATTCTACACTTTTGCTGAAGATTAAATCACCGATTTGCCCTGAGCTTTCTATCAGCCAGTGTAAAGGGGAAAACTGATCAGGTACACAATTTATAGTATCTTGGATACCAAATAAATGAGGTCCTCAAGAGAAGTACTCAGAAGTGGCCAGATTATTATGCATTCAGAGATCATAATTATCTGGCCACTCAGTGTAGAGGATACCTGTCTCAGGAGTTTGTGATCCTGCCTGGTTGTAAAGCTCTCCAATAGCCCTAAATTCAGAGGGTCTTGACATTGGCCACATGTGAAACCATCCAGGGAGAGAGTTAAACACTCACAAACTCAGGCTACATGGGAGCTAGTTAATTCAGAACCATCCGCCATAGTGTCAGCCTCCTTCATTTTTGTAAAATAGACTTCCTTTTTTGAGAGCAGTTCTATATTCATGGCAAAATGGTTCAGAAAGTCCAGAGATTTCCCATGTACCACATATCCCGATATGCACAGTCTCCCCCTTGTCAACATCCACACAAGCATGGGCCATCAGAGACAATCCACAGAGTTAAATAGACACTTCAGTATCATTCCCACATGTGGCTCTCGAGCCGCAGTTTGTCTGCCACTGCTCTATACAATATTCATTCAGGTTCACTCTGGGCACTTTACAAATATGTAAAACAATCAGGAAACCATAAAATGGCAAGAACACATACCTAGCAATAACTCCTTTAAATATAAATGGATGACATGGTCTAATTGAAAGACAAAGGGAACCCTGCTGGTGGCTTTGTGGGTTAGAGCATCGTGTCATGCATGGGAAAGTCGAGGGCTTGATTCTGGGTCAATGGATTCCTAGTTAAGGACACTTGGTTGCAGGATCTATCTCTGGCTCTGGTCAGGGTACCTGTGGGAGACAACCAATCCATGTTTCTCTCACATCATTGTCTCTTTCTCTCTCTTTCAAATCAATAATTAAAAAATTAATTTAAAAAATCTTGAGATTAAAAATGGCGGTAGAGCAAGAAGATGCTGCAAGAACATGCCCCCAGGAACAAACTGGAATTACAACTAAAATACAGAAAAAATTCCTGTATAATCAATTGAACCCTGATACCCGAGGACTGAAAGTGGAGATTGCAGAGATTGGTAGGAGTGAAGGTGTGCAAGGGCTGGCCAGGTGCCCACAGGCAGCAACTGAAATTCCGGAGATATCTCTCTCAGCTGTGGGGAGTTGCAACTGAGAACTCTTGGATCTAATCCCCAAGCTGGGGCCCCCTGCCAGAGCACCACAACTGAGATGAGTACCTACATAACATCTGGCTGTGAAAAGCAAAGGTGTTGCTATATGACAGGGTGACATGGCAGGAGATTCAGGCCCCTCTTAAAGGGCCAATGTACTGTACAAAACTCCACAGTGTGTGCTGTGGCAGAGAGAGAGTGGGGTGGACTGGTGCTGTGTAAGCAGAACCCAGGACTAGGACTTGGGGGTTAGAGCTCAGAAGATAGACACCCTAAGTTTCCTCTACTGAATCATTCCCTCACACAGCTAAGGACATCTTTCCCACACAGGCTTTTGCCTTGCCTGGAAGAGAGGAAGGAAAGCAATTGACCCACTCTAATGGAAAAATATATTGCCCTGAAGCTACTTAAGATACCAAAAGAACCATTAGCCTCCAGGCAAATGCAATGGCCTCATCCTGTTGAATTAACTCCCCCACACCTGAGGATGATTGCCAGGGGCAAATTCAAGTGGAAATCCTATCACTCTGTAGGCAGTCTGTCAAGAGCTGTAGAGGATCTACCTAAACACAGTGAAAAACCCAGAGCCAAAATAAGGAGACAAGAAAACCCCAAATGAAAATTAATAGAATTCTCTGGAACAGTGGTTGGCAAACTCATTAGTCAATAGAGCCAAATATCAACAGTACAAGGACTGAAATTTCTTTTGAGAGCCAAAATTTTTAAACTTAAACTATATAGTAAATACATTGTTATTAACTTAATTAGGGTACTCCTAAGTTGGCCTTTGCTAAAAACTCAAGGGGCCAAAGAGTCCAAGAGTCACATGTGGCTCTCGAGCCGCAGTTTGTCCGCCACTGCTCTAAAAGAAGACATAAATGAAGTTGAGATAAAAAATGTATTTGAAATAGAGTTCAGAGTAATGATAGCAAAGATGCTCAACAACATGAAAAAAAGATATAAAGACTATGAAAAAAAATCTTAAAAAGTAAATAAACCTAAATTTGCTCAACTACTGGTGTCCTACTCAAGGTCTTTGGCTGAGGGACCTGGACAGATATCACCAAGTCTATCTCAAACCAGCCCACATTCCCAAGGTATGAAAGGCCCTGTTCTCCATTCCCTTCCACAACCCAGGCCTGGCCACTCTTTTGTTTTGCCCATCCAATCAGCAAAACGTTACACTTAATATTTTGTTTGTTACACTATGTTTTTCTTTATATTTTAGAGAAAAAGTAGCATCTAGTAACAACTTATAAAACAAGGAAATGGCTGGGTGATACCTTCAGGACATCAGATTCATCAATTGTCCTAGTGACCAACATGCTCCCAGGAAGAGAACATGTCTATTTAAAAGGAGACAACACCATGAGACAGGTAGAGGCAGTTTAGTGAGATGAATCTAGGAACGAGATCTCATAGTTTTGTATTTGTTTGTTTTTTATTGATCACCCAGGTCATTGTCTCTCCCATGGATTCTAATAAAAGTCCTCTGGGGATAGTTGTCCTATTTCCAGATTGAGTCCCCAGCAGACCCTGGACAAGCTAGGAGTCCATCCCAACATTTAGACATGGGCCTGTGAAGCTCAGAGGGGCTGGACTGGGTGACCAGTGACACATTGACCAGACCCAGATCATTCATTCCAAGGGAAATTGGCTAACTGTCCACCTGCACCCTCATCTCCCCTTCACCACACAGGGAAACCAGCCCGACCCCAAACCATGGTGAGGGCCAGCATGTGTGAAGTCTCCCACCTCCAGGAAACGTGGAGGATGGACTGGAGAAGTTCAATGGGCATTGGGGACCTGGGAGGAGGCAGCTGGATGGTGAGAGAGATGGGGCTTTCAGGACCAGAAAGGGAGAGGATGACCCCTGGGCACTGGCTGGCAACTAGAGGGACCCTTTCACCCAGACATAATACTGGTTCCAATGAGGGCAGAATCAAGGCTGTCTGGCCCCTGAGGTCTCCCAGCCCCCGGGAAAAGGAGCAAGTGCAGTAACTTCTCAATCAAAGGCTTAATTAATGATTGTGCCTCCCCTATTACCTTACAGGGAAAGGCCTGAGGGCAGGCCAGAAAGAGTCCTGGGCAGAACCTTTGGGGCAGGCCCTGTGAGTGGTGCGTGCCTACCAGATATTTCAGGCGGAACATACAAGCACAGAGGGCCCAGCAGCATCCAGGATGGAAGAGCCTGGGTTTCCCAGTGGTGAGTTGGGGTCCACCGTGAGGGCTTGGGGACAGTAGGTGAGATCCTGTGGCTGGGGCTAGAGGCTCCTGGGCAACAGACCAAGCCTTGCTTCTCTGGGAGACTTAGTGGGTTTGGGGGGATGGAATGACACTGTGGGGGTGAGGGCCGCAGGAGGGGAAGCCTGGGTGAGTTTGAGGCCCCCGCCATACATGGCTGTGGGTCCCGAAAGAAGAACACAGGCGCTGGTCCCAGGCCCATTTCCTAGATGTGGATGCCGAGGCCTAGAGAGGTCCGTGGCTGGTGCTGGCAGGGGCCGGGTCAGGGCCTCTGCACCACATGCCAAGCTCTCCTGTACAAGCACTGTTCCCGCCTTCAGGCCCGGGGCTGCCACCTGCTCACAGGTAGTGGCCCAGGCCTGGTGGGCTGGGGACAGTCCTGGGAGTTCCTCTGACCCCGTTTTCTTCTTCTGCCAGGCTCCTGGAGGTCCCTGAGCACCCCAGGAAGAGGACCAGCAGCACAAGGTGTTCAGCGCACAACAGCTGCGGGTCCTGGAGAAATTCTTTGAGGGGAAACACTAAGGGACCTATGGGGAACGGGAGACCCTGGCGGCCATGCTGAATCTGCAGGAGTACCAAGTGCAGGTACAGCCCCCATCCCAACCCCTAGGCCCACCCCAGGAATCACCCCATTCGCTCTCTCTATCCCCTGTCCACCTGCCCAATTCATGCCCAACCGAGATAGGAAAAGGTGGGGGCAGGGTGAGTGCAGGAAGGTGGAAGGGGGAGACCAGGCCAGAATGACCAAGTGCCACCCAGGGTCACCCGTGTGGCCTCGAGGGCCAGCCTCAGCCCTGGGTGGGACAAACGGGCCAATACGATGCAGCCCCTGGGTTCTCCCAGGCTCCCCACTGACCGCTGGGCCTCCGGGAACAAGGTGAGCCTCTCATGGAGACCCCTTCCTGGTTCCTGGGTTTCCAAGCCCTGCCTCTCCTGCTCTTTTCGCCTTCCTCAGAGCCCATGCCAAGCCAGGGCCTATGGTCGGGGGTGGGGGTGGAGGGAGAGGGTGAGGCTGGCCCTTCTTCCCTGAGCCTCCTCATGCCTGGGGGCAGGTGGGTGCGCTGAGCCTCTCCCCTCTTACACTTGCTCCCTGTCTCCTCTCTCCACAAGTGTGGCTCAGGAACCACAGAGCCAAAGACCGCAGGCTGCAGAGACTGCAGGGGCAGGAAGGCCAGGGAGTCTTCCCTGCACCTCAGGAACCGGAAGTCTGCGCTCCTCAGCCTGGACCCGCTCCTGCATCTGTGGGCCCTGTGTTACAGAAAGACCCTATGCCCCCTCCCAGCTCTGTGCTCCTTGCAGCCCCCCTGCACCACATGGATCCAGCTTTCTGCAGCCCCCTTCAGCCCAGCTCATTTCAAGCCTTCCCAGACACAGAACAACCAGGCCTGGTAGTACCCTAAGGAGGTCAGCCAGAGCATGGTCCCTGCTGCACCAGCTCCAGCTCCAGCTCCAGCTCCAGCATCATCTTCAGCCAAGGACACAGTTGAGCCTCAGGGTTCCTAAGCCTTCAATTTTTCTCCCGACCCTGTTGTGACCCCTGGATACACAGAGCTGCTTTCACCCCAAGGCTCTTTCAAGGGGCCCTTTTCCTCTTGCACACCTGGAGGTGAGAGCAACGAGAACGTCTACAAGTTACTGGAAGTCCTGCAGATGCCATGGGATCAGAGGGGACCAGTGTGTGCGCCCATGTGGGTGAGAGGATCTCTGATCAGTGCATCTTGGACGTCAGTTGCTCTTGTGCAGTCAGTGCACGTTTAAGCATCGACCTTTGGGAGGTGGGATTTGCTCTGTTCCCTTCATGACCACTTTGCGTGCTTGTCATCTGCGGCTGCTCTGCTTCCTAGCCGGACCCAGTAGGGATCACGTGACCTCGCTGTGAGTTCTCAGGGCTGGGAGCACAATAGCTGCTCTGCTGCTGGTGCAGGATCCACTGGGGAGCTGCTGCCCAGAACTTCCAAGGGACCCAGCCCCGCCTCCGCTCCTCCTGGCGGCGTGCTCTGTCACCCGGAGGACTGGGAGAGCTTTTCCTGTCTGCACATCTGTGACTCCTGGCTGCCTGGTGCTTTTCCTAGACTCCTTTCTCGCAACATAACTGGGTTCCAGGAAGATTCAACTTGTAACGTATCTATATTTTCATTAATTTTTCTTAATATATTTGAATTGATTCTATTTCTAGGCAATGAACATGTTAGAAAACTTTGTCCCATTTTGTATTTTCCATTTATAGAATTTATTGATTTTAATTATTCTATTTCAATACGACTCATTACCTGCTGCTATATTATGCCTTTGTCGTTTTTATTAGTGGAAAATTTATGCTGCAAATTAATAAATGTATTAAAAATTAAAATAGACTTTCATCAGCTTCACTTTCCAATAGACATACAAGTTTATAGAGGTTGTGTTCATTGTGTCTGCTCTTCTGGTTGAAAACTGGACACTAATACATTGCTGAAAAAGGAGTTCAATTTCGAGGTATTTTTTCTTTTTTAATTTAATAAATTTTTATTGTTCAGATTATTACATTTTTCCCCCATAGCTTGCCTCCACAAACTTCCACCCCTCCCTCTGCCTTATCTTCCCCCACACTGTCCTCATCCATAGGTGTATGATTATAGTCCAGTTTCTCCCTTTACCCCACTCACCCTTTTCCCAATTCTATTATATTCACCAGTTTATTCTGTTCATCATATTTTTAATTCACTTTTTAGATTCACTTGTTGATACATATATATTTGTTGTTCCTGAGTTTTATCTTTATTTTTTTTCTCCTTCCTCTTTCTAAAGAGCGCCTTTCAGCATTTCACATAATACTGGTTTGGTGTTCATTAACTCCTTTAGCTTTTTCGTATCTGTGAAGCTCTTTATCTGCCTTTCAATTCTGAATGATAGCTTTGCTGGGTAGAGTATTTTTGGTTGTAGGTTCTTGCTATTCATCACGTTGAATATTTCTTGCCACTCCCTCTTGGCCTGTATACTTTCTGTTGAGAAATCAGCTGACAATCGTAGGGGTGCTCCCTGGTAGGTAAGTAACTGTTTTTCTCTTGCTTCTTTTAATATTCTCTCTTTGTCTTCTGCTCTTGGTATTTTAATTATGATGTGTCTTAGCGTGGTCCTCTTTGGATTCCCTTTATTTGGGGTTCTGTGTGCTTCCTGGACTTGTAAGTCTATTTCTCTCACCAGATGTGGGAAGTTTTCAGTCATTATTTCTTCAAATAGGTTTTCAGTATCTTTCTCTTCATCTGGCACACCCACAATTCTGATGTTGGTATGCTTGAAGTTGACCCAGAGGCTTCTTATATTATCTTCACATTTTTGGAGGCTTCTTTCTTTTTGCTTTTCCAGTTGAGTGTTTTCTGCCTCTTTATATTTCAAAATTTTGACTTAATTCTTGCCTTCCTCTAGTCTGCTGTTAGGTCTCTGTATAATATTTTTCATTTCAGTGAGTGTATTTTTAATTTCCAGTTGGTCCTTTTTCATTTTCTCTTGGGTCTTGCTAAATTTATCTATCTTTTCTAGGAAAATCTTGAAAAACCTTATAAGCATGGTTTTAAGCTCTATATCCAGTCATTTGTTTTCCTCCATTTCTTTCGTTTGTGGTCTGTTCCTTTGTTTCTGCATTTTCACTATGCCAGGAGAACTTCTGTGCTGGAATCAGCGTTATGATGCAAGACCTGCAAAACTGCAAAAGCCTCTCTGTTCAGTTCGGGTTGGGTGGAGTCTCAGGGCTGAACAGAGACAGTCTTGGATTCCGGTCAGCCCTACCCTACGCAGCTCCTGGGTCTCAAGTGTCTCGGTAATCAGCAATCACTGCAGCCCTTTCTGTGCACATGCGGGGTTATTTTTTTTATTAATTTTTATTAATTTTTTATACATATCTCCCCATTGCCCCCCTCCCTCCCAGGCGTACCCCGACCCCGCAGTGTCTGTGATCATTGGTTATGTTTATAAGCATGCATACAAGTCCTTTGATTGATCACTTATTTACCTCACCTAACTTTAATCTTTCTGCTATAATTTCACAGTCTGTTTGATGCTTTATGATTTTTGTCCTCCTGAGAATTATCAGTCTACTCCCTTTCTGTGCTCCTGATTCTATTATATTCACCAGTTTATTCTGTTGATCAGATTTTTAATTCACTTAATTTTTAGATTCACTTGTTGACAGATGTGTATTTGTTGTTCATAATTTTTTTGTCTTTTACCTTTTTCTTCTTCCTCTTCTAAAAGGGTACCTTTCAGCATTTCATATAATACTGGTTTGGAGTTGATGAACTCCTTTAGCTTTTTCTTCACTGTGAAGGTCCTTATCTGCCCTTCAATTCTGAATGATAGCTTTGCTGGATAGATTATTCTTGGTTGTAGGTTCTTGTTGTTCATCACGTTGAATATTTCTTGCCACTCCCGTCTGGCCTGCATCGTTTCTGTTGAGAAATCAGCTGACAGTCGTATGGGTGCTCCCTTGTAGGTAATAAACTGTTTTTCTCTTGCTGCTTTTAATATTCTCTCTTTCTCTTTTGCTCTTGGCATTTTAATTATGATGTGTCTTGGTGTAGTCCTCTTTGGGTTCCTTTTCTTTGGGGTTCTGTGTGCTTCCTCGACTTGTAAGTCTATTTCTTTTACCAGATGTGGGAAGTTTTCAGTCATTATTTCTTTAAACAGGTTTTCAGTATCTTGCTCTCTCTCTTCTTCTGGCACCCCCACAATTCTGATGTTGCTATGCTTGAAGCTGTCCCAGAGGCTCCTTGCAGTATCTTCACATTTTTGGATTCTTTTCTCTTCTTGCTTTTCCAGTTGAATGTTTTCTGCTTCTTTGTATTTCAATTCTTTGACTTGATCCTTGCAATCCTCTAGTCTGCTGTTAGGTTTCTGTACAATATTTTTTATTTCAGTCAGTGTATGTTTTCATCTCCTCTTGGGTCTTGCTAAATTTATCCATTTTTTTCTATGAAATTCTTTAAAAAATTCTTATAACCATGGTTTTGACCTCTATATCCAGTCGTTTGTTTTCCTACATTTCTTTCGTTTGTGATATGGTCTTTTGTTTTCACATATTTATCTGTTTCCCTGAGTTGGTAAAGCAGCTTTGTGTGCTAGTGTCTTTTGTGGCCCAGTAGTTCTGCCTCCCCAGTTACCTGATTGGACACTCTTGGTGCACTCCTTTGTGAACTGTGTGTACACTCTTGTAGTTTATTCTTGATTGTTGTTGGTATCACTGGGTGAATTGATTTGCAAGCCAATTGGTTGTGAGGATCAGCTGTGTCTTTGCATTCAGGCTTACCTCAACACCTCTGCTTTCGGGTGCACATGCGTGAGCTTCTGGATGTTTACTTTTTGGTTCCCCTCTGTTTCCGTGCACTATAGGGACCCGTAAGAGTCTAGGTCCCTAAGGTCTTGCCCAAAACTGGGGCCTAGTGCAGTTGGACCTGGATTAGAGTGCTGTTGTGAGGTTTCGTTTTTCTTCTGCTAGAGAAAGCCAGCAGCACAATTGGTGGTCAGCACTCTGTGTGCGCAGTTTCGCATGCATTTTCGCATGCCCCCAGACTTCTGTCATTCCCAGTTCTCCTAAGTTTCCATGCGCTCCTTCCTTTTCACAACAGTCCAGACTCCCCCGTATGAGTCTTGTCTGGAGCTGGGGTTCAGTGCTGTTGGGATTTTTGTTTCCCGCCCACTAGACAAAGCCAACCAGACCCTCCTCCACCTGTCCTCTCCACGAGTGTGTCTACATACCTCAGCTTTTTATAGTTCCTTTGATTCTTCAATGAGTGACTCCCTGTCCTTGCTTCTAGTTGTAGAATTTTCACTCAGCCAGCTTTCCTTTGGTTTTGGATGGTGTCTATTCTGTCTTTTAGTTGTAGTTTTAAAATTGTGAGAGACAGGAGCTTATGTATTCACCTATGTTGCCATCTTGGTTACTCTCCAAAGCAGTTTTTCTTATGAAATATCAGGTATTTACAGGGTCATCCTGTTATTCAGAAAGCTGACAGTATTCTATTTTGCAAGGCTATTTTGTTAGGTGTAGCTGGAATTCAAGGCTAACTCAATTAGGAGGAAGCATGCTAAAAATTTTCTACTCTTTAACATTCACCACTGGTTTTTATGGGAGAATCAAATCATTGTTTCCTTTGGGTCATTGTTGGTGAGGGAGTTATATTGACCCATGAGCACTATAAGAATAAAGTCAGTGGGCCTGTTTATAAGATAAGGGCTCAGAATGAGGGCCAGGTGTTATCTTTAGAGGGTTCTAAGAGTCCTGGACTCTCTATTTTGCCTCTGCTGTCTTGAGCCAATTGTGATGAAGCCACATTGGGATACTGTCGACCTTGACTGCAGTGGGGGTGGTCTTTTCCAGGTAGAAGTCAGTCTTTGTGTGGCAAATTTTTTAAAAATATTTTTTATTGACTTTTTACAGAGAGGAAGGGAGAGAGATAGAAAGTCAGAAACATCAGTGAGAGAGAGACATCGATCAGCCGCCTCCTGCATGCCCCACAGTGGAGATGTGCCCACAAGCAAGGTACATGCCCCCGACCGGAATCGAACCCGGGACCTTTCAGTCCACAAGCCGACGCTCCATCCACTGAGCCAAACTGGTCTCAGCTGGCAAATTTCTTTACCCAAACAGAGTCACTAGGGTGGAAGGAGGAACTGGATTAAAAGTTGGTATAGGTAGAGTATCTTGGACATGCTTCTGGACTGCTTTCTGGGTGGACGGTAAATCCTGTAAGAACTTGAGTAAAGATTGGTTATGGATTTCAGCTTTTCTAGATAGGGTTTCCATGTAATCTGGTGAGGTGGGTTGGTCAGGGTTTGTTAGAGTCACTGGAATCTGTAGAGGCCCCACTGGTTTAGGGCAGCCTCCCAGGCTGCTTCATCTGGAGCCTTGTTCCCTCTTGCTTCTGGGGAGTCCCCTTGTCTCACATAGGTAGAGAAGGAAAAACTTAATTATGTCTAGTAGTGCTAATTGTCCCATTGTCCTTGCTCTGCTCAAAGCTGTCTAATGGCCTAATATATTATCTCAAGGTTCCTGATTCTCGAATTCTTTGGGGGAAAATGGACATCAGTGGGCTCTTCTAGCTACTTCCTGCTAAGGTGGGTCAGAGATTTCTCTCAGAGCCTAGAGATCCTCACCCTACCCCACAAGTGTCTTGCATCCATTGGTTATGCTTATATGCATGCATACAAATCCTTCTGTTGATCTCTTATCTGCCCCCAAACCTCTCTCCAGCCTTCCTGCTGTAATTTGACAGTCTATTCCATGCTACTCTGCCTCTTTATCTATCTTTTCATTATCAGGTTATAATATTCTTTATTATCCACAAATGAGTGAGATCATGTGGTATTTTTCTTTCACTGACTGGCTTATATTACTTAGCATAATGCTCTCCAGTTCTAGCCACACTGCTGCAAATGGTAAGAATTCTGTAGTAAATTCCTTTCACATACCATGTGGTTCAGGTTCAGGGTTCGGGCTCTGGAGGAGGCCACATGCAAATGAAAGAGACTAGACAATATTAATTTGTCAATAATGGGGGCCAAGTGAAAGCCCAACTCAAGGCCCTCCTCAGCCCTTGCTATCTCTTTTATTAAGATTTTTGGATCAACCCATAGGTCTAGGCAGGCAATTCCTATAATAGCCAATCAGCAAGGATTTACATAAGATTAAAAAGTGGAGGTTGGTTTAGCTACCATTGTATCAACTAGACAGTAGGTGGTTGGCTTTGACCTTTCAGAGCTTCAGGGTCTGACCTTTCAGAGCTTCCAGTTTTGAGAACTGTGGCTTGGCAATATAGTGTTTATTGCTATCTTCAAGCCTTCTGATCCTTGTCCACACCTCTCTGCTAGTTGAGGCAATGGGGACCTTCCAACAGAATTCCTTCTTTTTTATAGCAGTGTTTTATTCTATTGTGTAGATGTACAATCATTTTCTAATCCACTCATCTGCTGATGGGCATTGAGGCAGTTTCCAAATCTTAGTTATTATAAATTGTGCTGCTATGAACATAGAGGTGCATATATCCTTTCTGACTGGTGTTTCTGTTTTCTTGGGATATATTCCTAGAAGTTGTATTGCTGGGTCAAATGGCAGTTCCATTTTTCAATTTTTGAGGAAATGCCATACTGTTTTCCACAATGGCTGCAACAGTCTGCATTCTTACCAACTGTGAAAGAGGATTCCTTTTTCTTCACATCCCCTCAAGCACTTGTCCTTCGTTGAGTTGAATTGTTAACAATAACCATTCTGACAGGTATGAAGTGATACCTCATTGTTGTTTTGATTTGCATCTCTCAGATGATTAGTGACTTTGAGCATGTTTTCATGTCTCTTGGCTTTCTGAATATCCTCTTTCAAAAAGTGTCTACTTAACTCCTTTGACCATTTCTTGATTGGATTTTTTATCTTCCTTTGTTGTATGAGTTCCCTGTAAATGTTGGAGATTTAACCGTTATCGGTGATATCATTGGTAATATGTTCTCCTATGCAGTGGGCTTTTTTGTTGTTTTGTTGATGGTTTCTTTCGCTGTGCAGAAGCTTTTTATTTTGAGGTAGTCCCATTTGTTTATTTTCTCCTTAGTCTCTCTTGCCCTAAGATCTGTATCTGTAAGATATTGCTATGAGGTAAGCCTGCAATTATGCTGCCTATGGAGTCTTTTAGGATTTCGATTGGTTTCCCATATTACATTCAAGTCCTTTAGCCATTTTGAGTTTGTTTTTGTGTATGGTGTAAGCTGGTGATCTAGTTTATTTATTTATTTTTTGCAAGTATCTGACCAAATTTCCTAGCACCATTTATTAAAAAGACTCTTTTGACTCTATTGTATGTTCTTACCTTCTTTGTCAAATAGTAATTGAGTATAATGGCTTGGGTCAATTTCTGAGTTCTTTATTCTGTTTCATTGGTACTGTACTAGTACCAGGCAGTTTTGAGAACTGTGGCTTTGCAATATAGTGTGGTATTGTGATCCCTCCAACTTTGTTCTTCCTCAGGAAAATTGTAGCTATTCAGGGTCTCTTTTTGTTCTAGATGAATTTTTGGAGAGTTTTTTCTATGTCTATGAAATATGACATTCGTATTTTATTAGGTATTGCATTAAATCTATAGATTGTTTTAGGTTGTATGGGCATTTTATTTTTTTATTTTTTATTTTTTTAAATTAAATCTTTATTATTCAGATTATTACATTTGTTTTTCTTTTTTCCCCTCCATAGCACCCCTCCACCCAGCTCCCACCTTTCCCTCCCTCCCGTTGACCTCATCCATAGGTGTATGATTTTTGTCCAGTCTCTCCCTGTATACCCCACACCCCTTTCCCCTGAGAATTATCAGTCACGGGTGGGTCTGGAGCAGCAAGTCCTCCGCTGGCTCCGCCGTGAGTGACTCTTCAGTCCGCTGGCCGAC
>JAAGEH010000269.1:43959-58271 GCA_011751065.1 Lasiurus cinereus | reverse complement strand
TTCCTTTTCTTTGGGGTTCTGTGTGCTTCCTGGACTTGTAAGTCTATTTCTTTTACCAGATGTGGGAAGTTTTCAGTCATTATTTCTTTAAACAGGTTTTCAGTATCTTGCTCTCTCTCTTCTTCTGGCACCCCCACAATTCTGATGTTGGTACGCTTGAAGCTGTCCCAGAGGCTCCTTACATTATCTTCACATTTTTGGATTCTTTTCTCTTCTTGCTTTTCCAGTTGAGTGTTTTCTGCTTCTTTATATTTCAAATTTTTGACTTGATCCTTGCCTTTCTCTAGTCTGCTGTTAGTACTCTGTATAATAGTTTTTATTTCAGTCAGTGTATTTATCATCTCCTCTTGGGTCTCACTCAATTTATCCATCTTTTCTAGCATATTCTTGCAAAACCTTATAAGCGTGGTTTTGAACTCTATATCCAGTCGTTTTTTTTCCTCCATTTCTTTTGCTTGTAATCCCTTCCCTTGTCTCGGCATTTTCACTGTGCCGGGGAAACTTCTGTGCTGGAATCAGCCGCAGAAGCCTCGGTTGAGCTTGGGAGGGGTGGAGTCTCAGGGCTTAAGGGACCGCCTTGCCTTCCAGTCGCCCCGCCCTCCACGGCCCCTGAGTCTCCCGTGACTGGGTAATGGCTGGAGCGGTCCTTGTGCGCGCGCACCCGCAGCGCCTCTAACCGCTGCCTTTCCGGCTCCCTTGCGAACCAGGACCACACGAGTCTAGGTCCCCAGGGTTTCGCCCAAAACAGGGGCTCAGTGGACTCAGAAGTGGCACAGTTCGGAGGGTCTGTCTCCCGCCCACTCGCGAAAGCCAGCGGCACAATCAGCAATCCGTCCTCCGCGTGGTGCCGTGCGCGACCAGACCTCCGATCCTTTGCAACTCCCCTAAATTTCCGTGCACTTCTCCCTTTTCACAGTCCAAACTCCCCCCGTATGAGTCTCAGCTGGATCTGGGGTTTAGTGTCGTAAGATAAGGGGTTCAATGCCGTTGGGAGTCTCCGTTTCCCTCCCGCCAGAGAAAGCCAGCCAGGTACTCCGGCACCCGCTCTCTCAGCGCGCTCGTCTCTGTACCTCAGCTTTTTGCAGTTCCTCTGGGTCTCCGTGAGCCCCTCTCTTTCCCTCTAGTTGTAGAACTTCCACTCAGCCAGCTTTCCTGTGGTTCTGGATGATGTCCGTTCTGTCTTTTAGTTGTAGTTTTGAAATTGTTGTGCGAGGCAGCAGTATAGGTGTTTACCTATGCCGCCATCTTGGATTTCCCCGTGGGGTTATTTTTTATCATGGATTTCCAATTGTCAATTCACGGAGAGGTTGGTGATATGTCATAAGTAAAGGTTCCCTGTAACCACAAGCCAAACCTCTAGAAGAGATACACAAGAAATAAGAAGGGATTCAAAGATTACACTACACAAAATCAACATATAGGAAATAGAATGTTAGAATAAGAAGGGAATGGAGCAATATAAAAAATAATAGAGACAATGGGAACAATTACATGAATAGCAATGATTATTTTTTATTTTGTTTTAGTTTTCAAATTTAACAGACTAATTTAATTTTCCTTTTTTTCCATTTTTAAATAATGTATTACAGGTGTACACATCTTCCCAGGGCCCATCGCTACTCCACCCATATATATCCTCATGCCCCAGTGTCTTGTGTCCATTGGTTATGCTTATATGCATGCATACAAGTCCTTTGGTTGATCTCTTATCTACCTCATCTCTCCATAACCTTCCTGCTGTAATTTGACAGTCTGTTTGATGCTTTACTGCCTCTGTATCTATCCTTTTGTTCATCAGTTTATAATATTCTTTATTATCCATAAATGAGTGAGATCATGTGGTATTTTTCTTTCATTGACTGTCTTATTTCACTCAACATAATGCTCTCCACTTCCATCCAGATTGCTGCAAAGGGTAAGAATTCCTTCTGTTTATGGCAGCATACTATTCCATTGTGTAGATGTACCATAGTTTTCTGATCTAGTCATCTCTCACTGGCAGGTAGACTATTTCCAAATCTTAGCTATTGTAAATTTTGCTATTATGAACATAGGGGTGCATATATCCTCTCTGACTGATGTTTCTAGTTTCTTGGGATATATTCCTAGGAATGGGATTACTGGATCCAATAGGAGTTCCATTTTTAGTTTTTGGAGGTAACTCCATACCCTTCTGTGCATAACCCCGCATGTGCACAGAAAGGGCTGCAGTGATTGCTGATTACTGAGACACTTGAGACCCAGGATCTGCGTAGGGTAGGGCTGACTGTGGTTGCACCAGTCTGCATTCCCACCAGCAGTGCACGAGAGTTCCTTTTTCTTTGTATCCTTCCCAACAATTGTCCTTTGTTGATTTGTTGATGATAGCCATTCTGCCAGGTGTGAGATGGTACTGCATTATTTTAATTATTCAAAGTGTGTATATTTTGGAGACACACACACACTCACACATACACACACATATACACACACATTCATTACACATTATTCTATATAATATATAGTGTATCCCAAAATTGTTAATTCATTTAAAATAAACCTTAATTGTTCAGATTATTACAGTTGTTCCTCTTCCACCCACCCTAGTTCCCCTCTACAGGGCTCGCACCCCACCTTCTGTTCTTACCTCCCCCTCATTGTCCTCATCCATAGGTGTATGATTTTTGTCCACTCTCACTCTGCGGCCCCCTCACCTCTTTCCCCCTATGAATTATCAGTCCACTTCCTTTCTATTCCCCTGATTCTATTATATTCATCAGTTTATTCTGTTCATCAGATTTTCAATTCACTTGATTTTTAGATTCATTTGTTGATAGATATGTATTTGTTGTTCATAATTTTTATCTTTACCTTTTTCTTCTTCCTCTTAAAGAATACTTTTCAGTATTTCATATAATACTGGTTTGGTGTTGATGAACACCTTTAGTTTTTTCTTATCTATGAAGCTCTTTATCTGCCTTTCAATTCTGAATAATAGCTTTGCTGTGTAGAGTAATCTTGGTTGTAGGTTCTTGCTCTTCATCACTTTGAATATTTCTTGCCACTCCCTTCTGGCCTGCATAGTTTCTGTTGAGAAATCAACTGACAGTCGTATGGATGGTTCCTTGTAGTAATTAACTGATTTTCTCTTGTTGCTTTTAATATTCTCTTTTGGTATTTTGCTCTTGGTATTGTAATTATGATGTGTCTTGGTGTTGTCCTCTTTGGATGCCTTTTGTTGGGGTTCTGTGAGCTTCCTGGACTTGTAAGTCTATTTCTTTCACCAGGTGGGGGAAGTTTTTAGTCATTATTTCTTTAAATAGGTTTTCAGTATCTTGCTCTCTCTCTCCTTCTGTCACCCCCATAATTCTGATGTTGGTATGCTTGAAGTTGTCCCAGAGGCTCTTTACACCATTGTCACATTTTTGGATCTTTTTTACTTTTTGCTTTTCCAGTTGAGTATTTTCTGATTCTGTGTATTTCAAATCTTTGACTTGATTTTTGCGTACCTCTAGTCTGCTGTTAAGACTCTGTGTAATATTTATTTTTATTTCAGTAAGTGTATTTTTAATTTCTCATTAGTCCTTTTTCATCTTCTGTTGGGTCTCCTAAATTTATCCATCTTTTCTAGGAAATTAAAAAAAATTTTTTTTATTGATTTTTTTTTTTTTTTACAGAGAGGAAGGGAGAGGAATAGAGAGTTAGAAACATCAATGAGAGAGAAAAACATCGATTAGCTGCCTCCTGCCTGCCCACCACTGGGGATGTGCCCACAACCTAGGTATATGCCTTTGACCAGAATTGAACCTGGGACCCTTCAGTCTGCAGGCTGATGCTCTAGCCACTGAGCCAAACCAGTTTTGACTTCTAGGAAATTCTTTTTTTTTTAATATATTTTATTGATTTTTTAGAGAGAGGGAGAGAGATAGAAAGTCAGAAACATCGATGAGAGAGAGACATCGATCAGCCGCCTCCTGCACGCCCCAGAGTGGAGATGTGCCCGCAACCAAGGTACATGCCCCCGACCGGAATCGAACCTGGGACCTTTCAGTCCGCAGGCCGAGGCTCTATCCGCTGAGCCAAACCGGTCTCGGCAGGAAATTATTATTATTTTTTTAATTTTACAGAGAGAAAGGGAGAGAGATAGAAAGTCAGAAACATCGATGAGAGAGAGACATTGATCAGCTGCCTCCTGCATGCCCCACTATGGAGATGTGCCCGCAAGCAAGGTACATGCCCCCGACCGGAATCGAACCCGGGACCCTTCAGTCCGCAAGCTGACACTCTATCCACTGAGCCAAACTGGTCTCAGCTAGGAAATTCTTTAAAAAAAACTTATAAGTATGGTTTTGAACTCTATATCCAGTTGTTTGTTTTCCTCCATTTCTTTCATTTGTGATCTCTTCCTTGGTTTCCTCAATTTTGATGCTTCCCTGAGTAGATAGAGTAGGTTTGTGTGCTAGGTGTCCTATATGGCCCAGTAGCTCCCCCTTCCTAGTTACCTGAGCTGGACTCTCTTGGAGTACCCCTGTGTGGACTGTGTACAGCCTTGTTGTAGTTAAGTCTTGATTGCTGTTAGTATCACTGAGGGGAATTGACCTCCAATCCAATTGGTTGTGAGAATCATCTGTGTCTATGCCCTGAGAACTTTCGTGCTGGACTCAGCCTTTAGACTTGCAATATTGCAAAAGCCTCTGTGCTGGGCTTGGATGTAGTGGAGTCTCAGGGCTGAGGAAACTGCCTTGGCTTCCCATCAGCCTTGCACTACACAGTGGCTGCAGGTTCTCAAGTGTTCCTCAGTAATCACTGCAGGCCTCTCTGTGCACAAACACGTGCCTCCAGAACTCTGCCTTTCTGGTTCCCCTGAGTTTCTATGCACTCCAGGGACTCCTATGAGTCTGGGTTCCCAGGGTCTTGCCCAAAACTAGGGTTCAGTGCAGTCAGATTCCCCCTATATGAGTCTCACCTGGAACTGCGGTTCAGTGCAGTTTGAAGTGTTTTTTTTTAATGTACAATATCATGTCATCTGCAAATAAGGGTACATTTACTTCTTCTTTTCCAATTTGGATGCCTTTTATTTCTTCTTCTTGAATAATTACATTGGCTAATACTTCCTGTACTATGTTGAACAGGAGTGGTGAGAATGGGCATCTCTGTCTTGTTGCAGTTCTTAGGGGAAAAGGTTTTAGTTTTGCCCATTGAGTATGATGTTACCAGTGGGTTTATCATATATAGCTTTTATTATGTTGAGGTATGATCCTTCTATTCCCACCTTATTGAGAGTTTTTTTTTTTTTATCAAGAAAGGGTGTTGGGTTTTGTAAAATGCCTTTTCTGCATCAATTGATCTCTGATTTTTATCCTTCAATTTGTTTATGTGATGTATCACATTTATTGGTTTGCAGATGTTGTACCACCCTTGCATTCCTGGGATAAATCCTACTTGGTCATCGTGTATGATCTTTCTGATGTACTGCTGGATCCAATTTGCTAGAATTTTGATAAGGATTTTGGCATCTATGTTCATGAGGGATATTGGCCTGTAATTCTCTTTTATTGTGTTGTCTTTATCTAGTTTTGGAATTAGGGTGATGCTGGCTTCATAGAAGGATCTGGGAAGTGTTCCTTCTTGATTTTTTTGGAATAATCTGAGGTTTTAATTCTCCCTTGAATGTTTTGTAAAATTCCTCTGTGAAGCCATCTGGCCCCAGGCTTTTGTTTGCTGGAAGTTTTTTGATGACTGCTTTGATTTCTTTATAGTTATTGGACTATTGAGATGTTTAGATTCTTCCTGATTGAGTTTTGGAAGATTATATTTTTCTAGGAATATGTCAATTTCCTCCAGGTTGTCATTTTTTGGAATAGAGTTATTCATAGTATTTTTCAACAATCCTTAGTATTTCGGTGGGGTCTGTTGTTATTTTACCTCTTTAATTTCTGATTTTGTTTATTTGGATCCTCTCCTTTTGCTTCTTGGAGAGTCTGGTTAGAGGTTTATCAATCTTGCTTATCCTTTCAAAGAACCAGCTCTTGGTTTTATTAATATTTTGTATTGTTTCTTTGGTCTCTATGTCATTTATCTCTCCTCTGATCTTTATTATTTCCTTCCTTCTGCTTACACTAAGCTTTTCTTGTTTCTCTCTAACTCTTTGAGTAGTCGAATTAGGTAATTTATTTCCCTTGTTTCTTGTTTTTTGCAATAGGCTTGTAGAGCTATGAACTTCCCTCTCAAAGACTGCTTTCCTTCTGTACCATAGATTTTGGATTGTTGTGTTTTCATTGCAATTTGTTACCATGATATATTTTTTTCTGGGGATTTTTTAAATTAATTTTTTATACATATCTCCCCATTGCCCCCCCTCCCTCCCAGGCATACCCCAACCCCCCAGTGTCTATGTTCATTGGTTATGATTATATGCATAGATACAAGTCCTTTGATTGATCTCTTATCTACCTCACCTAACTTTAATCTTCCTGCTGTAATTTCACAGTCTGTTTGAAGCTTTACTGTCTCTGTATCTATCCTTTTGTTCATCAGTTTATAATGTTCTTTATTATCCCCCAATGAGTGCGATCATGTGATGCTTCTCCTTCATTGACTGGCTTATTTCGCTAAGCATAAGGCTCTCCAGTTCCAACCAAGTTGCTGCAAATGGTAAGAATTCCTTCTTTTTAATGGCAGCATAGAATTCCATTGTGTAGATGTACCACAGTTTTCTGATCCACTCATCTGCTGATGGGCACATAGGCTGTTTCCAAATTGTGGCTATTGTAAATTGTGCTGCTATGAACATAGGGGTGCATAAATCCTTTCTGATTGGTGTTTGTAATTTCTTAGGAAAAATTCCTAAGAGTGGTATTACAGGGTCAAATGGGAGATCCATTTTTAGGTTTTGAGGAAACTCCATACTGTTCTCCACAGTGGCTGCACCAGTCTGCATTCCCACCAACAGTGCACAAGGGTTCCTTTTTCTCCGCATCCTCACCAACACTTGTCGTTTGTTGATTTGTTGATGATTGCCATTCTGACAGGTGTAAGATGGTATTGCATTGTCTTTTGATTTGCATCTCTCGGATGATTAATGACTTTGAACATGTTTTCATGTGTCTCTTGGCTTTCCTTCTGTCGTATTTTGAAAAGGTTCTATTTAGGTCCGTTGCCCATTTTTTTATTGGATCCTTCATCTTCCTTTTATTAAGTTGTATAAGTTGGTTGTAGATTTTGGAGATTAAACCTTTATCAGTGATAGCATTTGCAAATATGTTCTCCCATGCATTGATCTTTCTTGTTGTTTTGTTGATGGTTTCTTTTGCCGTGCAAAAGCTTTTTATTTTGATGTAGTCCCATTTGTTTATTTTTTCTTTAGCTTCCATTGCCTTTGGAGCACTATCAGTGAAGAAGTTCTTTCGGCATATATCTGAGATTGTGCTGCCTGTGGATTCCTCTAGTATTTTTATGGTTTCCCTTGTAATGTTTAAGTCCTGTATCCATTTTGAGTTTATTTTTGTATTTGGTGTAAGTTGGTGGTCCAGTTTCAATTTTTGCATGTATCTGTCCAATTTTCCCAACACCATTTATTGAAGAGGCTATCTTGGTTCCATTGAATGTGCATGCCTCCTTTGTCAAATATTAATTGAGCATAGTGGTTTGGGTCGATATCTGGGTTCTCTATTCTATTCCAGTGATCTATATGTCTGTTCCTGTGCCAGTACCAGGCTGTTTTGAGAACAGTTGCTTTGTAGTATAGCTTGAAATCTGGTATTGAGATCCCACCTACTTTATTCTTTTTTTCTCAGAATTGCTGTAGCTATCTGTGGTCTTTTTTTGTTCCAGATGAAACTATGAAGAATTTTTGTAGGTCTGTGAAATATGTCGTTGATATTTTAATGGGTAGTGCGTTGAATCTGTAGATTGCTTTGGGTAGTATGGACATTTTAATGATGTTGATTCTCCCAATCCATGAGCATGGTATGCTCTTCCATCTGTAAACATCTTCCTCTATCTTTTTTTTCAGTGTCCTGTAGTTTTCTGCATAAAGGTCTTTTACCTCTTTAGTTAAGTTTATTCCTAGGTATCTTAATTTTTTTGGTGCGATGGTAAATGGGATTGCTTTTTTAGTTTCTCTTTCTATAATTTCACTGTTAGTGTATAGAAATGCCACAGACTTCTTAGCATTAATTTTGTATCCTGCTACATTGCCGAATTCATTAATTAAGTCAATTAGTTTTGGAATGGAATCCTTTGGGTTTTTTTATGTACAATATCATGTCATCTGCAAATAAGGACAGCTTTACTTATTCTTTTCCAATTTGGATGCCTTTTATTTCTTGTTCTTGTCTAATTGCAATGGCTAATACTTCCAGTACTATGTCAAACAGGAGAGGTGAGAGTGGGCATCCCTGTCTTGTTCCTGTTCTTAGGGGAAATGGTTTTAGTTTTTGCCCATTGAGTATGATGTTAGCTGTGGGTTTATCATATATGGCTTTTATGATGTTGAGGTATGATCCTTCTATTCCCACTTTGCTGAGAGTTTTTATCAAGAAAGGATGTTGGATTTTGTCAAATGCTTTTTCTGCATCAATTGATATGACTATGTGATTTTTATCTCTCAATTTGTTTATGTGATGTATCACATTTATTGATTTGCGGGTATTGAACCATCCCTGCATTCCTGGGATGAATCCTGCTTGGTCATGGTGTATGATCTTTCTGATGTACTGCTGGATCCGGTTTGCTAGAATTTTGTTGAGGATTTTGGCATCTATGTTCATGAGAGATATTGGCCTATAATTCTCTTTCATTGTGTTGTCTTTATATGGTTTTGGTATTAGGGTGATGCTGGCTTCATAGAAGGTGTTTGGTAGTATTCCTCCTTCTTGAATGTTTTTGAATAGTCTGAGGAGGATAGGTTTTAATTCTTCCTTGAATGTTTGGGTAAACTCTCCTGTGTAGCCATCTGGACCCGGGCTTTTATTTGCTGGAAGCTTTTTGATGACTGCTTCAATTTCTTCCATAGTTATTGGACTATTGAGATGTTTGGCTTCCTCCTCATTGAGTTTTGGGAGGTTATATTTTTCTAGGAAAATGTCCATTTCTTGCAGGTTGTCCAATTTGTTGGAATAGAGTTGTTCATAGTATTTTTTAACAATCCTTTGTATTTCCACAGGGTCTGTTGTTATTTCTCCTCTTTCATTTCTGATTTTGTTTATTTGGGTCTTCTCTCTTTGCTTCTTGGTGAGCCTGGCTAGGGGTCCATCAATCTTGTTTATCCTTTCAAAGAACCAGCTCTTTGATCTTTTGAATTGTTTCTTTGGTCTCCAAGTTGTTTACCTCCACTCTGATCTTCACTATTTCCTTCCTTCTGAGTACACTGGGCTTTTCTTGTTGCTCACGTTCTAGCTCTTTGAGTTGTAGGTTTAGGTGATTTATTACCATTGTTTCCTGTTTTTGCAGTAGGCTTGTAGGGCTATGAACTTCCCTCTCAAGACTGCTTTCACTGTGTCCCATAAATTTTGTATTGTTATGTTGTCATTGTCATTTGTTGCCATGATGTTTTTTATTTCTTCCTTGATCTCTCTGGTTATCCAGTCGTTGTTTAAAAGCATGCTGTTTAGTCTCCATGTGTTTGATTTCTTTCTATTGTTTTTATTATAGTTGATTTCCAGTTTTATGCCACTGTGGTCTGAGAAAATGCTTGATATGATTTCTATCTTCTTGAATTTGAAGAGACTTTTCTTATGACCCAACATATGATCTAT
Source organism: Lasiurus cinereus (assembly GCA_011751065.1). Classification (NCBI taxonomy): domain Eukaryota; kingdom Metazoa; phylum Chordata; class Mammalia; order Chiroptera; family Vespertilionidae; genus Lasiurus; species Lasiurus cinereus. The sequence goes on along the minus strand of JAAGEH010000269.1, from coordinate 48,534 downwards.
CTTTGAAAATGACCCATGTGCACTGGAGAAGAATGTATATTCTGTGGCTTTGTGGTGAAATGTTCTGAAGATGTCAATTAATTCCATCTGGTCTAGTGAGTCATTTAGGATTGATGTTTCTTTGCTGATTTTTTGTTTAGAGGATTTGTCCAATGGTGACAGTGGGGTATTAAAGTCTCCTACTATGATTGTATTGCTGTCAATCTCCCTTAATATCCTCCAAGAGTTTTTTTATGTATTTAGGTGCTCCTATATTGGGTGCATATATGTTTACCAGAGTTATTTCTTCTTGTTGGATTGTTCCCTTTAGTATGATGAAGTGGCCTTCTTTATCTCTTGTTATGTCCTTCACTTTGAGATCTAATTTGTCAGATATAAGTATTGCAACCCCAGCTTTTTTTCCATTTCCATTTGCCTGAAGTACCATGTTCCATCCCTTCACCCTCAATCTGTGTGCGTCTCTTTTCCTAAGGTGGGTTTCTTGCAGACAGCAGATATATGGATCATGTTTTCTTATCCAATCGGTTACCCTATGTCTTTTGATTGGAGCATTTAATCCGTTTACATTTAAAGTTATTATTGATAAGTACTTATCTGTTGCCATTTTTAGTCCTTACCCCCGAGTTCCTTCTTCGCTTCCTCTTTCTTTTTATTACAGGAGACCTTTTAACATTTCTTGCATTGCTGGTTTGGTGGTAATATATTCCCTTAGTCCTTTTTAGTCTGTGAAGCTTTTGATTTCACCTTCAATTTTGATTGAGAGTCTTGCAGGGTACAGTATTCTTGGATTCAGACCCTTCCTTTGCATGACTTTGTATATTTCATTCCATTCTCTTCTGGCCTGACGAGTTTCTGTTGAGAAGTCAGTAGCTAGTCTTATGGGGGTTCCTTTGTAGATAACTTTCTGTTTCTCTCTGGCTGCTTTTAAGATTCTTACTTTGTCATCGGTGTTTGCCAATTTAATTATAATGTGCCTCGGTGTCGGTTTGTTGGGGTTCATTTTGCTTGGGACTCTGTGAGCTTCTTGGATTTGTGTGGGTTTTTTCTTTTCTATATTGGGGAAATTTTCTGTCATTATTTCTTCAAACACGTTCTCTAATCCTTGTTCAGTTTCGACTCTTTCTGGAACCCCAATTATGCGGATGTTATTTTGTTTCATGTTATCCCAAAGTTCCCTTAGACTCTCCTCTTGCTTTTTAACTTTTTTTTCTAGAAGCTGCTGTACTTGGGTATTTTTTCCTACCGTGTCTTCTAGCTCACTGATGCGGTCCTCTGCTTCTTCTAGTCTACTTTTGATGCTTTCTATTGAGTTCTTTATAGCAGTGATGTCATTATTCATTTATTCTTATTTATTCTGCACCTCCTCTTGTTTCTTCTGCATTTCTTCTTGTTTATTCTGCACTTCCTCTAGTTTCTTCTGCATTTCTTCTTCATGCTTCTTCACCTCCTCTAGGCTCTTACTCATATTGTCAAATTTGTCTTGCATTCTTTTCAACCACATTATGATAATTTCTCTGAACTCTTTCTCTGGTAGGCTTATTTGTGGTTCTATTTCGTTTACTTCCTTTTCTGGTGAAACCTGCCTTTCTGTCTTTTGTGGGCTGTTTCTTTTTTCTGCCCATGGTCTTTCTTCTCTGGGTGTCTGGTTATGTAGTGCTCTCTCCTACGTTTATAGAAAGGCACAAACTACAACACGACCAGGTACAGCACACAAGGCACTGAGTAGAAATGTATTCAAGATGTTAATAATCACAAATAAGGTGACCACCAATGAAGGACAAATTAGGGGTAAATAGAGAAAGAAGAAGAGGAAAATGAGGAAGAAAGAAAAGAAAGAAGTGCCAAAATCAAATTGGGAAAGTGAGAAAAAAAAAGATAAATAAATGAACAATAAAATAAAATAAAATAAGAAAATAAAAAGGAGAAAAAGGAGAAGGAAAAAGGAAGAGAAAAAAGTCAGAGAGAAAAGAAAGTGTATAAGAGAGAAAAGAGGAACAAACTATAGATGTCAGGAGACAACTTCAATAGAACAGTCACTAATCCCAATAAAGGCCAGCAACCAGTACCTAGAGATTGATGCAAATTGCAAATAGCGACTGGTATCGAGGGAGATGAGGGAAAAGAGAGGTAGAAGACAAAGCAAGCAAAAAGCAAAATGAAACAAGTAGAATAATCTAAAACAATCTCTCAAAAAAATTTTCAAAAAATTGATATAATCACTTTTCAGGCAAATAGCAACAAAAGGACATAGAGAAAAAACAACTCTTTGGCTAGTGAAGACAAGAGGGGAGAGGTTTGTGTGGACTTGTAGTAGGGGATTTGAAATTAGATATATAAATGGGGTGAAATTTTAACCAGGTAAAGAGAAAAATAGGGAGAATCTAAAGTTGGAAAAGGGAAAGAGAAACAAGACAGCAAAATGGGGAAAGTTAGGAGGAAAGTGTTGGCATAAAGGTGGAGTTGAGTTGGAGTAAAATTATGCTAAAGATGAAAATAGAATGTAGAACTCTAATCCCGAAATAAAATAAAGAGAAAACAAAATGACACTTTTTTTTCCAAAAACGGTAAAGTACTAGTAGTAATTAATAATACTAGTTTAAAACAAAAATGTAGTAATTATAAAGGTAAAATCAATTGAGGCAGAAAGAAAAAATATTCTTTTAATTAAAATATGTGAAAATGAAAAATAAAGAATTAAAAATTAAGAAAAAAAAGAAAAAAGGAAAAAAAAAAGAAGAAGAAGAAAAATAGAATGGTCCTTCACTTCCACTATTATTCTGCTTGGCACTCCTGTTTCCCAGTAGGGGAGGTATTGCAGTTCCCTGTGTTCCCCTCTTGATGTTTTAATCTCTTTATTCTCTTGTGGTTATGCGAGAGTCAATTTGTGTGTCATCCATTGGGTGGCAGTGTTTCGGAATTGATCTCTGAGACAAAGCACAGGACCTCTCTAGGCTGTGCTCAGATCCTGCTACTCTGTGGTTCCCAAAACCAGTTTGTGGGGGTTTTACAGCCTGGACACTGCAATAACTCCCAGGTTGTCCCTCTGCCCCAGAGAAAAAGAAGAAAAAAAAAAGGAAAGAAAAAAAAAAAAGAGTTGTTTTCCGGAGCTCTCCTCTGTCAACAGCTCAGAGGGTCTGCCTTCACACTCAGGGATCACGCCCTGACCCCCTCCGCGGACCTCTCCAGAGGCAGCTTTCCCGCAGCCCGGCTCCCGCAGTGTGCGCGTCTCTGCCCTGCGGGGGTAGGAGACCGCACCCTGGCCCAGGCGAAATCTGACCCTTCCGCGCACGCTGTGTGTGTCTCTGAATCCTCCGCCTGTGCGTCTGTGCCGCCTGGGAAGCCGCGCTCTGGTCCTGGCTGCTCTGTGGGTGCCTCCGTCAGCCGCAGCTTTCAGACCTCGGCAGACATCCACCTCCCCCTTAAGTCAGGCGCAATCTGACCTTTCCGTTCGCTCTGTGGATCTCTGGTTCCACCGCGTGTCTGCGCCGATTGGAGAGCGGAGTTCTGGGTCCCCGGGTTCCTGGCTGCTCGATGGCTGCCCAGCCGAAGGCTTCAGAGCGCCGCAGACATCCACCTCCCCCTGCAAGATGGCTCGGGCTCCGCGTTCGCGCTGGTGGCTCCGGCGGACAAAAACCCCGTGGCAGTGGGGCTGCCTGGCCGGGAGAGCCCCTTCCAGCAGTTCCCCGCCTTCCCCTGGAGGACAACTGACTCCTAGCTTGCCAACAAACACTCCCAATGCAACTCTCAGCCGCTCTCTCTCCCTCTGCCCAGTGACAAAGCTCCAGACGCGTCCGTCTACTCCGCCGCCATTTTCTCCTCTCTCTTTACCATGATATTTTTTATTTCTTCCTTGATCTCTCTAGTAATCTACTCATTTTTTAATATCATGTTATTTAGTCTCCACGAGTTTGATTTCTTTGGAATATTTTTATTGTAGTTGATTTTCAGTTTTATGCCACTGTGATCTGAGAAGATGCTTGATATGATTTCTATCTTCTTGAATTTGAAGAGACTTTGCCTATGACCCAACATATGGACTATCTTTGAAAACGATCCATGTGCACTTGAGAAGAATGTATATTCTGTGGCTTTGGGTTGAAATGCTCAGAAGATGTAAATTAATTTCATCTGGTCTAGTGAGTCATTTAGGATAGATATTTCTTTGCTGATTTTTTGTTTAGAGGATTTGTCCAGTGGTGATAATGGGATATTAAAGTCTCCTATTATGATTGCAGTGCTGTCAATCTCTCCATTGACATCCTCCAGTAGTTTTTTTTTTAAATGTATTTGGGTGCTCATGTATTGGGTGCATATATGTTTACCAGAGTTATTTCTTCTTTTTGGATTGAATACCCTTCTGCATTTCATAAAATACTAGTTTGGTGTTGATGAACTCCTTTAATTTTTTCTTATCTGTGAATCTCTTTATCTGCCCTTCAATTCTGAATGATAGCTTTGCTGGGTAGAGTAATCTTGGTTGTAGGTTTTTGCTATTCCTCACATTGAATATTTTTTTTAATTTTTTTAAATTAATTTTTATTAATTTTTTATACATATCTCCCCATTGCCCCCCCC
>JAAGEH010000269.1:0-38959 GCA_011751065.1 Lasiurus cinereus | reverse complement strand
GAGGGTCTCAGCGCCTCAGCCTCAGCCTCAGCACGAGGGTCCCAGCCTCAGCCCCAGCCTCAAAACGAGGGTCTCAGCCTCAGCCTCAGCACGAGGGTGTATGGACATTTTAATGATGTTGATTCTACCAATCCATGAGCATGGTATGTTTGTCCATTTGTTTATGCCTTCCTCTATCTCTTCAATGTCTTTTAGTTTTCCAAGTACAGGTATTTTATATCCTTAGATAAGTTTATTCCTAGATATCTTAATTTTTTTGGTTCAATTGTAAATGGGATTATTTTTTTCATTTCTCTTTCTATAAATTCATTATTGGTGTATAAAAAGGCCATACATTTCAGGTGTTAATTTTGTGTCCTGCTACATTGCCAAATTCATTTATTAGGTCTAGTAGTTTTCTGATTAAATCTTTGGGTTTTCTATGTATAATATCATGTCATCTGCGAATAAGGACAGTTTTACTTCTTTTCCAATTTGGATGCTTTTTATTTCTTCTCCTTGTCTGATTGCAATGACTAGTACTTCTAATACTATGTTGAACAGGAGTGTGAGAGTGAGGTTCCTTGTGTTGTCCCTGTTCTTAGGGAAAATGGGTTTAGTTTTTGCCCATTGAGTATGATGGTGGCTGTAGGTTTGTCATATACGGGTTTTATTATGTTGAGTTATAATCCCACTATTCCCACTTTGTTGAGAGTCTTTATCAAGAAATGGCTTTAGATTTTATCAAAAGATTTTTCTGCATCAATTAATGACTATGTAATTTTTTTCTCTCAGTTTGTTTATGTGATATATCATATTTATTGATTTGCAGATATTTACCATCCTTGCATCCCCGGAATAAATGACACTTGGTCATGGTATATGATCTTTCTGATGTACTGCTGTATCCAATTTGCTGGAATTTTTTTTCAGGATTTTAGCATCTATGTTCATCAAAGATATGGGCCTGTAGTTCTCTTTTTTTGTGGTGTCTTTATCTGGTTTGGGGATTTGGGTCATAGTAAGAGCTTGGAAGTATATCTTCCTCTTGAATTTTTTGTAATAGTATAAGGTCTTAGTTCTTTGAATGCTTGGTAGAACTCCCCTATAAAGCCGCCCAAACAGGGCTTTTGTTTGCTGGAAGATTTTTGATCACTGTTTCAATTTCTTTGGAAATTATCAGCCTATTCAGGTATTTTGAATTTTTTTGGTTGAGTTTTGGGAGCTCGTATTTTTGTAAGAATATGTCCATTTCATCTAGGTTGTCCATTTTGTTGGAATAGAGTTGTTCATAGCATTTTTTCATAATCATTTGTATTTCTGTGGGATCGATTGTTACTTTAGCTCTTTCATTTCTCATTTTGTTTATTTGGCTCCGCTGTCTTTGCTTCTTGTTTATCATTTCAAAGAACCAGCTCTTGGTTTTGTTTATCCTTTTTTATTGTGTTACATGTATACATATCTCCCCATTGCCCCCCTCCCTCCCAGGCATACCCCAACCCCCCAGTGTCTATGTTCATTGGTTATGCTTATATGCATAGATACAAGTACTTTCATCTCTTATCTACCCCACCTCTTCTTAATCTTCCTGCTATAATATCACAGTCTGTTTGATGCTTTCCTGCCTCTATATCTATCATTTTGTTCATCAGTTTACAATGTTCTTTATTATCCACAAATGAGGGAGAGCATGTGGTGCTTCTCCTTCATTGACTGGCTTATTTCACTAAGAATAAGTCTCTCCAGTTCCATCCAGGTTGCTGCAAATGGTAAGAGTTCCTTCTTTTTAATGGCAGCGTAGTATTCCATTGGGTAGATGTACCACAGTTTTCTGATCCACTCATCTGCTGACGGGCACCTAGGCTGTTTCCAAATTGTAGCTATTGTAAATTGTGCTGCTATGAACATATGGGTGCATAAATCCTTTCTGATTGGTGTTTGTAATTTCTTAGGATAAATTCTTAAGAGTGGGATTGCTGGATCAAATGGGACATCCATTTTTAGTTTTTTAAGAAAACTCAATACTGTTCTCCCCAGTGGCTGCACCAGTCTGCATTCCCACCAACAGTGAACAAGGGTTCCTTTTTCTCTGCATCCTTGTCAACACTTGTTTGTTGATTTCTTGATGATTGCCATTCTGACAGGTGTAAGATGGTATTGCATTGTCTGTTTAATTTGTATCTCAAGGATAATTAGTGATTTTGAACATGTGTTCATGTGTCTCTTGGCCCTCCTTCTCTCATCTTTTGAAAAGGTTCTATTTAGGTCTGTTGCCCATTTTTTTTATTGGATTGTTTATCCTCCTTTTATTAAGTTGTATAAGTTGGCTATAGATGTTGGAGATTAAACCCTTATCAATGATAACATTTGCAAATATGTTCTCCCATACAGTGGTCTTTCTTGTTGTATTGTTAATGGTTTCTTTTGCTGTACAAAAGCTTTTTATTTTGATGTAGTCCTATTTGTTTATTTTTTCTTTAGCTTCCAGTGCCTTTGTAGCAGTATCAGTGAATAAGTTATTTCGGCATATTTCTGAGATTGTGCTGCCTGTGGATTCCTCTAGTATTTTTATGGTTTCCCTTCTAATGTTTAAGTCCTGTATCCATTTTGAGTTTATTTTTGTATTTGGTGTACGTTGGTGGTCCAGTTTCATTTTTTTGCATGTATCTGTCCAATTTTCCCAACACCATTTGTTGAAGAGGCTATCTTAACTCCATTGTATGTGCATGCCTCTTTAGTCAAATATTAGTTGAGCATAATTGTTTGGGTTGATATCTAGAATCTGTATTCTATTCCATTGGTCTATTTGTCTGTTATTCGGCCAGTAGCAGGCTGTTTTGAGAATAGTTGCTTAGTAATATAGCTTGAAATCTGGTATTGAGATATCACCTACTTTATTCTTCTTTCTCAGAATTGCTGTGGCTATTTGTGGTCTTTTTTTGTTACTGATGAATCTATGAAGAATTCTTTCTAGGTCTGTGAAGTATGTCGTTGGTATTTTAATGGGTAGTGCATTGAATCTATAGATTGCTTCAGGTAGTATGGACATTTTAATGATGTTGATTCTCCCAATCCATGAGCATGGTATGGTCTTACATCTGTTTATGTCTACCTCTCTCTCTTTTTTCAGTGTCCTGTAGTTTTCTGCATGTAGGTCTTTTACCTTCTTAGTTAGGTTTTATCCTAGGTATCTTAATTTTTTTTGGTGTGATGGTAAATGCGATTGCTTTTTGAGTCTCTCTTTCTGTAATTTCACTATTAGTGTACAGAAATGCCACTGATTTCTTGACATTAACTTTGTATCCTGCTACATTGCCAAATTCATTTATTAAGTCAATTAGTTTTGGGATGGAGTTCGTCGGTTTTTTTATGTACAGTATCATGGCATCTGCAAATAAGGATAGCTTTACTTCTTTGTAAAGTAAAGGCATCCAACTTGGATGCCTTTTATTTCTTCTTCTTGTCTAATTGCAATGGCTATTACTTCCAGTACTGTGTCAAACAGGAGAGGTGAGAGTGGGCATCCCTGTCTTGTTCCTGTTCTTAGGGGAAATGGTTTTAGTTCTTGCCCATTGAGTATGATGTTAGCTGTGGGTTTATCATATATGGCTTTTATGATGTTGAGGTATGATCCTTCTATTCCCACTCTGCAGAGAGTTTTTATCAAGAAAGACTGCTGGATTTTGTCAAATGCTTTTTCTGCATCAATTGATAAGACTATGTGATTTTTTTTATCTCATTTGTTTGATGTATCACCTTTATTGATTTGCAGATATGGTACCATCCCTGCATTCCTGCGATGAATCCTACTTGGTCATGGTGTATGATCTTTTTGATGTACTGCTGGATCCAATTTGCTAGAATTATGTTGAGGATTTTGGCATCTATGTTCATGAAAGATATTGGCCTATAATTCTCTTTCATTGTATTGTCTTTATCTGGTTTTGGTATTAGGGTGATGCTGGCTTCATAGAAGGTGTTTGGAAATATTCCTTCTTCTTGAATGTTTTTGAATAGTCTGAGGAGGATAGGTTTTAATTCTTCCTTGAATGTTTGGTAAAACTCTCCTGTGTAGCCATCTGGACCCGGGCTTTTATTTGCTGGAAGCTTTTTGATTACTGCTCCAATTTCTTCCATAGTTATTGGACTATTGAGATGTTTGGCTTCCTCCTCATTGAGTTTTGGGAGGTTATATTTTTCTAGAATAATGTCCATTTCTTGCAGGTTGTCCAATTTGTTGGAAAAGAGTTGTTCATAGTATATTTTAACAATCCTTCATGTTTTGGCGGGATCTGTTGTTATTTCTCCTCTTTCATTTCTGATTTTGTTTATTTGGGTCTTCTCTCTTTGCTTCTTAGTTAGGTTGGCTAGAGGTCCATCTATCTTGTTTATCCATTCAAAGAAGCAGCTCTTGGTTTTGTTGATCTTTTGAATTGTTTGTTTGGTCTCCATGTTGTTTATGTCCACTCTGATCTTTACTATTTCCTTCCTTCTGCTTACACTGGCCTTTTATTGTTGCTCTCATTCTAGCTCTTTGAGTTGTAAAGTTAGGTAATGTATTGCCATTGTTTCCTGTTTTTTGCAGTAGGATTGCAGGGCTATGAACTTCCCTCTCAAGACTGCTTTCACTGTGTCCCATAAATTTTGTATTGTTGTGTTGTCATTGTCATTTGTTGTCATGACGTGTTGTATTTCTTCCTTGATCTCTTTGGTTACCCAGTCATTGTTTAATAGCATGCTGTTTGGTCTCCATGTGTTTGATTTCTTTCTATTGTTTTTATTATAGTTGATTTCCAGTTTCATGACACTGTGGTCTGAGAAAATGCTTGATATAATTTCTGTCTTCTTGAATTTGGAGAGACTACTCTTATGACCCAACATATGATCTATCTTTGAAAATGACCCATGTGCACTAGAGAAGAATGTATATTCTGTGGCTTTGTGGTGAAATGTTCTGAAGATGTCAATTAATTCCATCTGGTCTAGTGAGTCATTTAGGATTGATGTTTCTTTGCTGATTTTTGGTTTAGAGATTTTGTCCAATGGTGACAGTGGGGTATTAAAGCCTCCTATAATGATTGTATTGCTGTCAATCTCTCCCTTAATATCCTCTAAGAGTTTTTTTTTAATATATTTAGGTGCTCCTGTATTGGGTGCATATATGTTTACCAGCGTTATTTCTTCTTGTTGGATTGTTCCCTTTTGGATTATGAAGTGGCAGCAGATATATGGATCATGTTTTCTTGTCCAATTGGTTACTCTCTGTCTTTTGATTGGAGCATTTAATCTGTTTACATTTAAAGTCATTATTGATAAGTAGTTATATGTTGCCATTTTTAGTCCTTACCCCCGAGTTCCTTCTTCGCTTCCTGTTTCTTTTTTAAAAAAATATATTTTATTGATTTTTTTTACAGAGAGGAAGGGAAAGAGACAGAAAGTCAGAAACATCGATGAAAGAGAGACATCAATCAGCTTCCTCCTGCACGCCTCACTGTGGAAATGTGCCCACAAGCAAGGTACGTGCCCCCAACTGTAATGGAACCCAGGACCTTTCAGTCTGCAAGCTGACGCTCTAAAAAGCTATGAAATTCCCTCTCAAGTCTGCTGTCACTACATCTCACAGATTTTGAATTGTTGTGTTTTCATTGTTTGTTGCCATGATGCTTTTTATTTCTTCTTTGATCTCTCTGGTAATCAAAAGATTGTTTAATAGCATGCTATTTAGCCTCCAGGTGTTTTTTTTAATTGTAGTTGATTTCTAGTTTTATGCCATTGTGAACTGAGAAGATGCTTGATATGATTTCTATCTTCTCAAATTGGGGAGTATTTTAAAATATATATATTTTATTGATTTTTTTTTACAGAGAGGAAGGGATAGAGATAGAGAGTGAGAAACATCTATGAGAGAGAAATATAGATCAGCTGCCTTCTGTACACTCCCTTCTGGGTATATGTCCAAAATAAAGGTGCATGCCCTTGACCTGAATCGAACCTGGGACCCTTGAGTCTGCAGGCTGACACTCTATTCACTGAGCCAAACCAGATAGGGCAATTTGAAGAGATTTTGCCTGTGTCCTAATATATGGTCTATCTTTGAAAATTTCCCATGTGCACTTGAGAAGAATGTATATTCTGTAGTTTTGGGTTGAAATGTTCTGAAGATGTCAGTTAAGTCCATCTGATGTAGTGAGTCATCTAGGATTGATGTTTCTTTGCTGATTTTTTGTTTAGAGGACTTTTCCAGTGGTGTTAGTGGAGTATTGAAGTCCCCTACTATGACTGTATTGCTGTCAATTCTCCCTTGATATCCTCCAGAAGTTTTCTTTTTATGTATTTGGGTGCTCCTATATTAGGTGTATATATGTTTACCAGAGTTATAACTTCTTGTTGAGTTTCACCCTTCAGTATTATGTAATGGTCTTCTTTATCTCTTTTTATGTCCTTCACTTCAAGATCTAATTTGTCAGATATAAGCATTGTTACCACAGCTATTTTTCATTTACATTTGCCAGAAGTAACTTTTTCTATCCCTTCACCATCAGTCTGTGTGATTCCTCTTTTTCTGAGAGAGGTTTCATGTAAACAAAAGATATATAGGTCATGTTTTCTTATCCTATGTCTTTTGATTGGGGCATTTAATCCATTTACATTTAAATTTATTGTTGATAAGTAATTCTCTGTCACCATTTTTATTCTTTATGCCTGTGTTCCTTCTTTGCTTCCTATTTCTTCTTTTTACAGCATACACTTTGGCATTTTTTCCATAGCTGGTTTGGTGGTGATAAACTCCCTAAGTCCTTTTTGTCTGTGAAGCTTCTGATTTCACCCTCAATTTTGATTGACAGTCTTGCTGGGTACATTATTCTTGGATTCAGACCCTTCCTTTGCATGACTTTGTATATTTCAGTCCATCCTCTTCTGGCATGATGTATTTCTATTGAGAAATCAGTCACTAGTCTGATGGGGGATACTTTGTAGGTAACTTTCTGTCTCTCTATGGTTGCTTTTAAGATTCTTACTTTGTTGTTGGTATTTGTCAATTTAATTATAATGTGCCTTGGCATCAGTCTTTGGGGTTTATTTTTTTATTATTTTTATGTATTTATTTTCCCCCCTATTTCCCTCCTCACCCCCCAGTAGATGCCCTCATCCATCGCCCTCACCCATTGCCCTGTATCCACTGGCTATGCCTACACACACATGCATACAAGTCCTTCGGTTGATCTCCAATATGCTCCTGCTCCCCCACTTCCCCTGCCTTCCCACTGTAGCACAACAGTCTGTTCATTGCTTCTTTGCCTCTGCATCTGCTTTCCCTCCACCACCTGATTGTTGTCTTTAATAAAATCTTGCCCCTGTAGGCTAGAAATAAACCCACCAGAGCCAAAGAAAAATGATTGAGTCCCAATTTCAATATCCTATAGCTTTGAGTCCTAGTTTCAGTGTCAAACAGTTCCTTATGTGTACATCATCAATGGTAATTGGATACTGGACAAATGGTGTTGATGCTTGTCCAACACTCTCTGGTTTGGTCTAGGGCTCAGCTGCTAACTGCTCACATGGTAAGGCATACTCAGCATCTTCCTTCTGTGGACTCTTTCTCCTCTTGCCTTCATTGTTGGCACAGACCTATCAGTTTCTCTCTGTTGCAGGAGTCCACTTGGTCTTGGAGTTGTTTTCTGAAAGTATATTAACATATTCTCGACCAAGAGTTAATAAAGGAATCTTTTCTATAAAATTGACTTGGGATCCTTTTTATTTTTGCCTACCCACATTTCCTTTGGCTTATTTTGACACCATGTGTGTTTTTCATGGTGTCTTGCTGTTAGCATTACAAATGGAAATTAATTTTCTAAAGTGAAAATTTTCTAAATGTAATTTACTTACCAGATATTTTACTTACATGCTATTATCCTACCCCCCCTTTTTTGATTAATGGAGAATTTGATAAAAATTTTTAATGCAATCTTGATAACTTTAAATTTTAAAGTTATCTCCTGATGGCCCGTCTGTGACTGTGCCTGTCTTAGGTCATTCCCTGAGGAATGTTACCCATCTTTGGCTAACCAGTAATCCTCAGGGGTCAAGCAGGGTGTTGTGAGGTTCAGTTCTGTCTCCATGGTACCCTATGTCCCCGTAGCCTCCATGCCCAGCACCTGCCTTGGGGATCCCCTTGCCTGCTGGTGGGGGCACCGGCACTGCTCATTTATCTCAGGGAAATCAGGTTCCTTCTCCAGGGAGGGCCCAGCTCACACTATTTGGCAGGAGACAGATCCATTATACAAGCAACCTCGAGGCTTCAACCTCAGTGTGAATAGAGAGCTCAGGCTACAGCTGAGGGCCATTGGGTTGTAAGAAGAGGGTCCCTCTTGGCAAAAGGGGAAGAGGGGCCTTCCCAGTGCCTCAATTCCTTCTGAAAGGAATTAAATCTTTTCATGTCCTCTTTTTAAATTGCTCCTAACATTCAAAGAATTAGTTTGTACATTTGTTTGGGATAGTTGTACAATATGCTGTTGCGAAATATCAAAAATTAAATGATATTGTAGGATAATATCATGTAAGGATATTCTTTGCTCTAGTCTAGGCCATGGCAATTCAATTTCAAATGGGATGACAATTTCTTTTTGTAACTTTATATAAACTTTTTCAGGGAGGCAAAGACACAGATTACTTACCTTAGCTCAAGAGGCCAAATATATTGACTTTCAATTACAATCCTTATGATGTTTAAAGGAAACTTCTCTTTATTTCCTTCCCAAATGATTTTCATGTTACAGAGTTTCATTTAAAAATATTTGTCTCATGAAGCAATCTCTCTTAAGGTTATGGAAACCACTGTATGGATTCCTTCTCTTGCCACACCTTCCCCAAAGTCTGTGTGCCAATGATTATGCTCATACACATGTACAAAGGTCCCTCTGTTGATCTCTCCTCCTTATTCCCACCAACATCCACCTTCCTGGAGGTTTGATATTTTGATCGATGTTTCTCATTCCCTGGATCTGCTCTTGATTATCAGTCTATGTCATTCATTATATTCCACATATGAGAGAGATCATGTGATATTTGTCTTTCTCTGCCAGGCTTATTTCACTAAGCATAATGCTTTACATCTCCATCCATGTTGTTGCAAATAGTATGAGCTCCTTCTTTTTTACTGCAGCATGGTATTCCATTGTGTAGATGTACCACTGTTTTTTATTACAATAATCTGCTGATGGACACTTAGGCTGTTTCCAAATCTTAGGTATGGTGAATTGTGCTGTTATGAACACCGGGATGCATATATCCTTTCTGATTGGAGTTTCTACTTTCTTGGGGTATATTTCTAGAAGTGGAATCACTGGGTCAAATAAAAGTTCCATTTTTAGTTTCTTGAGGAGACTCCATACTGATCTCCACAGTGGCTGTACTAGTCTGCATTCCCACCAGTAGTGAGCCTCCTCCACATCCTTACCAACACTTGTCGTTTGTTGATTTGTTGATGTTAGCCATTCTGACAGGTGTGAGATGGTACCACATTCTTTTGATTTGCATCTCTCTGATGAATAGTGACTTTGAGCAGGTTTTCATATGTCTCTCGGCCTTCCTTCTGTCTTCTTTCGAGAAGCTCCTATTTAAATCAGTTGCCCAGTTCTTGATTGGGTTATCTTCTTTTTGTGAAATTGTGAGTTCCCTGTAAATGTTGGAGATTAAACCCTTATCATTGATATCACTGGCAAATGTATTTTCCCATGCAGTGGGCTTTCTTGTTGTTTTGTTGATGGTTTCCTTTGCTGTGCCAAAGCTTTTTATTTTGAAGTAGTCCCATTTGTTTATTTTTTCTTTAGTTTCCATGGCCCCAGGAGCTGTGTCGGTGAAGAAGTTCCTTCTGCATATGTTGGAGATTTTGCTGCCTGTGGATTCCTATAGTATGTTTATGGTTTCCCATCTTATGTTTAGGTCCTGTATCCATTTTGAATTTATTTTTGTGTATGGTGTAAATTGTTGGTCTAGTTTTTTTTTTCATGTTTCTGTCCAATTTTTCCAACACCATTTGTTGAAGAGACTATCTTGACTTTATTGTATGTTCCTGCCTCCTTTGTCAAATATTAACTGAGCATAGTGGTTTGGGTCAATTTCTGGGTTCTCTATCTTATTCCATTGATCTATGTGTCTGTTCTTGTGCCAGTACCAGGCAGATTTGAAAACAGTGGCTTTGTAATACAGCTTGAAATCTGCCATGGAGATCCCACCTACTTTGTTCTTTCTAAGTATTGCTGGAGCTATTCAGGGTCTTTTTTTATTCCAGATGAATTTTTGGAAAGTTCGTTCTAGGTCTGTGAATTATGCATTTGGTATTTTCATGGGAATTGGTTGAATTAATGAATTGCTTTGGGTAGAATGGACATTTTGGTGATATTGATTCTCCCAATCCATGAACATGGTATGTTCTTCCATCTGTTTGTTTTCCTCTATCTCTTTTTTTAGAGTTGTGTAGTTTTCTGCATATAGGTCTTTTACCTCCCTAGTTAAGTTTATTCCTAGGTATCTTAAGTTTTTTGCTATGATGGTAAATGGGATTGCTGATTTAGTCTCTCTTTATGTAAGTTCATTATTGGTATATAAAAATGCCAAAAATTTATTGGTGTTAATTTTGTATCCTGCTACATTGCTGAATTCATTTATTAAGTCTAATGATTTTTTCATGGAGTCTTTAGGGTTTTCCATGTACAGTATCATGTCATCTGCAAATAAGGACAGTTTTACATCTTCTTTTCTTATTTGGATGCCTTTTATTTCTTTTCCTTGTCTGATAGCAATGGTTAATTCTTCCAGCACTATGTTAAATAGGAGTGGTGAGAGTGGATATCCCTGTCTTGTTCCTGTTTTTAGGGGAAATGGTTTTAGTTTTTGCCCATTGAGTGTGATGTTGACTGTGGGTTTGTCATATATGGCTTTTATTATGTTGAAGTATGAATCTTCTATTCCCACCTTGCTGAGAGTTTTTATTAAGAAAGGGTGTTGGATTTTGTCAAATGCTTTTTCTGCATCAATTGACAAGACTATGTGATTTTTATCTCTCAATTTGTTTATGTGATGTATCATGTTTATTGATTTGTGGATATTGTACCATCCTTGCATCCCTGGGATAAATCCTACTTGGTCATGGTGTATGATCTTTCTGATGTATTGCTGGATTCAATTTGATAGTATTTTGTTGAGGATATTGGCATCTATGTTCATGTGGGATATTGGTCTGTAATTCTCTTTCATTGTTTTATCTTTATCAGGTTTTGCTTTTAGGGTGATGCTGGCTTCATAGAAGGAATTTGGAAGTGTTCCATCCTCTTGAATTTTCTAGAATAGTCTGAGAAGAATGGGTTTTAGTTCTTCTATGAATGTGTGGTAAAATCCCCCTGTGAAGCCATCTGACCTGGTCTTTTGTTTGCTGGAAGCTTTTTCATGACTGCTTCAATTTCTTCTTTAGTTATCACTGAGTTGAGATTTTTAGAATCTTCTTGTGTGAATTTTGGAAGGTTGCATTTTTCGAGTAATCTGTCCATTTCCTTTTGGTTGTGAAATTTGTTAGAATAGAGTTGTTCATAATATTTTTAACAATCCTTTGTATTTCTGTTGGTTCTGTAGTTATTTCCCCTCTCTCATTTCTGATTTTTGTTTATTTGGGTCCTCTCTCTTTGCTTCTTGGTGAGTGTGGCTAGAGGTTCATCAATCTTGTTTATTCTTTCGAAGAACCAGCTTTTTGTTTTGTTGATTTTTTGTATCTATTTTTTGGTCTCTAGGTCATTCATTTCTGCTCTGATCTTGATTATTTTCTTCCTTCTCCTCACAGTGGGCTTTTCTTGTGGCTCTCTTTCTAATTCTTTGCATTGTTGAGTTAGGTAATTCATTGCCATTTTTTCCTGTTTTTTGAGTTAGGCCTGTAGAGCTATAGACTTCCCTCTCAGCACTGCTTCCAGTATGTCCCATAGCATTTGCATTTTTATGTTTTTATTGTCATTAGTCTCCAGAATATTTTTAATTTCTTCATTGATCTCATTTACAACCCAATCATTGTTTAGTAACATGCTATTCAACTTCCACCTGTTTGAATATTTTGGGATATTTTTATTGTAGTTTATTTCTAATCTTATGCCATTGTGGTCTGAGAAAATGCTTGATATGATTTCAATCTTTTTGAATTTGGGGAGACTTTCCTTGTGACCCAATATGTGGTCTATTTTTGAGAATGTCCATGTGCACTTGAGAAAAATGTATATTCTCTAGCTTTGGGGTGAAATGTCCTAAAGATGTCAATTAGGTCCATCTGATCTAGTGAGTTATTTAGAAATGCTGTTTCTTTTCTGATTTTTTGTCTAGAGGATTAGTCCAGAGATTTCAGTGGTGTATTAAAACCTCCTACTATGATTGTATTATTGTAGATCTCTCCATTGATATCCTCCAGGAGTTTTTTTTTTTAATGTATTTAGGGGCTCTTGTATTAGGTGTGTATATGTTTACCAGAGTTATATCTTCTTGATGAATTGCTCCTTTTAGTATTCTGTAGTGGCCTTCCTTATCTCTTGTTATAGCCTTTACTTTAAGGTCTATTTTATTAGATATAAGTATCACTACTCCAGCTTTTTTCTCCTTTCTATTTGCCTGAAAAATGTTCCCTGTGTGAATCCTTTTCTCTGAGGTGGGTCTCTTGTAGACAGCAAATGTATGGGTCCTGTTTTTTTACCCATTCAACTACCCTATGTCTTCTGATTGGTGCATTTAACCCATTTATGTTTAATGATATTATTGACTAGTTCATGTTTGTTGTTATATTTTTCTTTAGTGTTTGTGGGTTTTTTGTTTTTTTTTCCCTTTCTCTTTCTTCTTTTTACAGCAGTCCCTTTAGCATTTCTTGCATTATTGGCTTGGTAGTGATAAACTCTCTTAGCCCTTTCTTGTCTGTAAAGCTCTTGATTCCACTTTCAATTTTGAATGATAGCCTTGCTGGGTATAGTATTCTTGGGTTCAGACCCTTGTTTTGCATCACTTTATATATTTCATTCCATTCCCTTCTGGCCTGGTGTGTTTCTGTTGAGAAATCAGTTGCTATTCTAATAGGAGATCCCTTGTAGGTAACTGTCTGTCTCTCTCTGGCAGCCTTCAAGATTCTTACTTTGTTGTTAGTGTTAGTCAATTTAATTATGATGTGTCTTGGTGTCGGTTTTTTGGGGTTCAGCTTGTTTGGGACTCTGTGTACTTTTTGGACTTTCATATTTTTTTCCTTGCCAATATCAGGGAAATTTTCTATCATTATTACTTCAAATAGGTTTTCTATTCCTTGCTTTTCTTCCAGTCCTTCTGGTATCCTAATTAAGTGTATGTTGTTTCATTTTGTGTTGTCCCAAAGCTCCCTTAGGCTGTCTTCTTGTTTTTTAAGTCTTTTTTCCATTGTTGCTGTGTTTGTGTGTTTTTTCCTACCTTGTCTTCTAATTCGCTGATGCCGTCTTCAGCCTCTTCTAATCTACTGTTTAGGCCTTCCATTGTGTTCCTTATTGCAGCTATGTCCTTCTTCATCTCCTCTTGGTTTTGTTTCATGTTGGTGACATTCTCATTCAGCTCCTTATCGTTCTCATTGAGTTGTGTAATATTGTCGTTGAGTTGTGTGTATTTGTCTTCCATCCATTTAAACATCCTTAAAACCATTTATCTGAACTCTTTCTCTGAAAGACTGCTCACTTCAATTTCATCTGACTCTTTTTCTGGTCATTCCTCTTTTTCTTTTCTTTGGGGATTGCTTTTTTATCTTCCCATGTTTTCCTGTAGTGTATTAATTGTAGATCCAATTGCTTTATTATCCAAGTTTTTTTTTTTGGAGGGGGTGGTGGTGCTACTTGTGTATTCTCTCAGTTCTCCTGTGTTTGTTAATTTATTGTAGTTTCCTTCTTGAGCTATTTGGATTCTCTTGATGTAGATCTGTGAGCTTGAGCAGCAAAACTTTGTGCCCAGTGGGGATACACAGTGGCACCAAGGACCCGTCTGTAGGGGTGATGTGTTTCAGGGGCCTACACCCTGTAGAGGGCTGACTGTGGTGTCCAGAGTTAAAAAATCACACCTGCGGGGGCTCCCAGGGGCTCCCAGGCACTGTGTAGGGGGTGGATCCCCAGAAACGTGCTGCAGAAAACCCGCCTTGGGTGGTAGCTTTGAGGGTGCACCGCAAAGGCCGGTGACCAGGGAGCTCCACAAACCAGATAGGAGGGCACACCACAGACGGGGCAACCAGAACACGCAAACACAGGGCCTAGGGCACCACAGATGGGGCAACCCTGATGCCCAAACACAGGGACTAGGGTGCTTCGCAAACTGGAGTGAAGGCACACTGCACATGTGCGCAGAAGCATGTTGACCCGAGAGTTATTCAGGTGGGGACTAGTGTGTAGGTGCAGCTGAAACCACAGGCGGGGCAACCCTGATGTGCAAACACAGGGACTAGGGTGCTTCACAAACCGGTGCGAAGGCACACTGCACATGGTGCGCGTACACTCAGTGACCTGCGAGGTCACAGGGACGGACTCCTGTGGGGCTGCTGCCAAGGCAGCGCTGATGTCTTAGAGGAGAGGGCGGTTGCACTCACTGCTTTGGAGGCAGAGGTCCCAGGGTCCACGGAAATGCAGGGTCCGCGGGTCTGCAGGACTCTTGCTGGAGTGGCTGTTGGGTTGCAGGGCAGCTCCAATGCCTGTCTGACTGGCAGTGTTGGTGAGTTCCCAAAGAAAGGCCCTTTCCCTTCAAGATGGCATGGGCTCTGCGCCGGATTCCACAGTCCGGGGAGTGAAAGCCGCGATGGCAATCTCTCCCTGTCCAAGAGAGCCTGGACAGCCAGCCCCCCTGCTCCCATGAGATTCAACTGTCCCTCACTCAATCACACTCCCAACACACGCCCATACACTCTCCTTTTGTCCCCTCACTCACTTCCTCTCCCTCACCTTCGTCCTGCCAGCCGCCATCATCCCAAAGTCTCTCAACCTTTAAAATAGGTTTAAAATTTGAGAATCCCAATACTTTTACTGTGTCATTATGGAAGTTCTGGAGCATATTTCTTGCTACTGTATCTGTTTGTTGAAAATAAAATACAATGATGTGCTACTGAAATATCGTATCATGACAATGTTCAATGCTATCATTTTGGCAGTTTAAAACTGACCATGAGAATATTTATGCTAGGGAAATTGATAAATACTGCCAAGATAGACTTCATTTAATATATTAATAAATGCTTTAAAAATGCTTAGACTTAAATAAGAGTGACTCTGAATGCTACAAATGCAGATTAAATATATAAGTATATGATAAACGTTCGTGTCAATTGTACATAAAATGAAAACTTAGTAAAACTATTTTCCTTCAGGATTCAAAAACAATGCTTCCTTATGGCAAGGGAGTCACTTGAGTCACTGAGGAATGAGGGAAATTTAAGCAGATGTCTTAATCCTCACAGACCTTCTTCAGTTAAAATAATAAGTTTATTTAAACAATTTAAAAAAGATTCTCAGCAAACATTTTTAAAAAGTAGATAAAACACAGTGCAAATAAATGTATGAAAAATGTTCACTATAAAAATTCTTAGGTAGATGGAATTGAAACAAAAGGGAGTTAACATTATATGCATTTCCGGGGTTACTATTTGAAAAGGTTTCCCATTGTATGTCCTTGCAGTGTAGCACAAAAGTTAGAATTTTTATATACTATGGGTTATGAGGAAGGCAAATGGAATGAGCATAATGGCTCATAGTTCTGCATATCTTAAATATAATTCACCTACACAAAAGTTTGATAAGTAAAACATAGGTCTATATAGAGAACTGAATGCAAATATTTCCAGATTTATTTGTAGTACTTCAAACTTGGAAATAGATCAATAAAATGATTATTCACAGAACACAGAACTACTCAGAAATAATTAGATTGAGAAGCCAAGATGGTGGCATAGGTAAACACCTACACTGCTGCCTCACACAACAATTTCAAAACTACAACTAAAAGACAGAATGGACATCATCCAGAACCACAGGAAAGCTGGCTGAGTGGAAATTCTACAACTAGAAGGAAAGAGGGGCTCACGGAGACCCAGAGGAGCTGCAAAAAGCTGAGGTACAGAGACGTGTGCGTGGAGAGAGTGAGTAACTGCGAACCTGGCTGGCCTTCTCTGGCAGGAGGGAGATGGAGACTCTCAAAGGCATTGAACTCCTTATCCTACCACACTAAACCCCTGATCCAGCCGAAACTCATTCGGGGGGAGTTTGGACTGTGAAGGGGGAGAAGTGCACAGAAATTTAGGGGAGTCGCAAAAGATCAGAAGTCTGTTGGTGCGCACGGCACTGCGCTGCAGAGGACCCACTGCTGATTGTGCTGCTGGCTTTCACGAGTGGGCGGGAGACAGACCCTCCCAACTGTGCCACTTCTAACTTCACTAAACCCCAGTTTTGGGCGAAACCCTGGGACCCAGACTCGTATGGTTCCGTAGCACAGGGGAGGCGGAGGGGCAGCAGTCTAGAGGCACTGCGAGAGAGCGCATGCACAGGCACTGCTCCAGCGACTACCCAGTCACGTGAGACTCAGGGGCCTTGGAGGGCAGGCCTGACTGGAAGGCAAGGCGGTCCCTTAAGCCCTGAGACTCCACCCATCCCAAGCTCAAGAGAGGCTTTTGCAGTTTTTCAAGTCTGGTATCATAAGGCTGAATCCAACACAGAAGTTCTCCCAGCATAGTGAAAATGCTGAGACAAGGGAAGGGATCACAAACAAAAAAAAAAAAATGGAGGAAAAAAAAAGACTAGATATAGAGTTCAAAACCACACTTATAAGGTTTTTCAAGAATATGCTAGAAAGATGGGTAAATTCAGCAAGTCCCAAGAGGAGATGCAAAAGGACCAACTAGAGATGCAAAAGATCCAACTAGAGATGATAAAGGACCAAATAGAAATTAAACATACACTGACTGAAATAAAAAAAAAATATTATACAGAGACCTAACAGCAGACTAGCGGAAGGCAAGAATCAAGTCAAAAACGTGAAATATAAAAATATCAGAAAACACTCAACTGGAAAAGCAAGAAGAGAAAAGAATCCAAAAATGTGAAGATAATGTAAGGAGCCTCTGGGACAGCTTCAAGCGTACCAACATCAGAATTGTGGGGGTGCCAGAAGAGAGAGAGCAAGATACTGAAAACCTATTTCAAGAAATAATGACTGAAAACTTCCCACATCTGGTAAAAGAAATAGACTTACAAGTCCAGGAAGCACACAGAACCCCATATAAAAGGAATCCAAAGAGGACCACACCAAGACACATCATCATTAAAGTACCAAGAGCAAAAGACAAAGAGAGAATATTAAAAGCAGCAAGAGAAAAACAATTAATTACCTACAAGGGAGCACCCATACAACTGTCAGCTGATTTCTCAACAGAAACGATGCAGGCCAGACGGGAGTGGCAAGAAATATTCAACATGTAGAACCTACAACCGAGAATACTTGATCCAGCAAAGCTATCATTCAGAATTGAAGGGCAGATAAAGAGCTTCACAGATAAGAAAAAGCTAAAGGAGTTCATCAACTCCAAAGCAGTATTATATGAAATGCTGAAAGGTACTCTTTTAGAAGAGGAAGGAGAAAAGGTAAAAGCCAAAAAATTATGAACAACAAATACATATCTACCAACAAGTGAATCTAAAAATTAAGTGAATTAAAAATTTGATCAACAGAATAAACTGATGAATATACTAGATCAGGAGCACAGAAAGGGAGTAGACTGATCATTCACAGGGGGAAAGGGGGGAAGGGGGTACAGGGAGTGACTGGACAAAAATCATACACCTATGGACTAATGAATTGGGGGGAAAGGTAAGGGTTGAGGGAGGGGTGGGAGCGGGGTGGAGGTGAGCTATGAAGGGGAAAAAAGAGAGACAAATGTAATGATCTGAATAATAAAGATTTAATTAAAAATAAAAAAAATAATTAGATTATCTCTTTACATAAGCATTTGTATTGAATCTCTAAATCACTGTGTACATGGACGAAAACAGTATTTGTGAAGGAGTACACACGAAGTAGTGCCTATAAAATTATGAACAGTGTGAACTATTCTATTGTAAAGAAAATAAAATCCATGACTGTAAGGAGGGCCAAGAAAGGCAGAAAGAGAAATTATAAAAGGGTGGAAGGAAAATAGAGGATGTGGCACAAAGTAGGTTTAGAGTTGTTGCTATGTAAAATAATACATTAATTACTAAGAATAAAAAGGAATAAACTCTGCCTTGGCCAGTGTCCTCAATTGTTGGGTATCATTCCATTCACTGACAGGTCTCTGGTTTGATTCCAGGTCAATGAACTCCCCCAAATGGATTTCCAGTTGTGGCGTGCAAGAGGCAGCACATCTATGTTTACCTCTCTTGCAGTCTCTCTCTCTCCCAAAATAATAAAATTATTTTCTAAAAAAATTATTAAAAAGAATAATCTCTGTGTTTTGCAAACATACAACTGTAACCCTATTGTTGCCCTACCTTGTGTAGGAGTTACAGGTGGTTGATGTCACATCTGACAGTTTCACAGCTTTATCTCTTGGACAGGAATCACCAAATAGCACACATGGACCAGGTGCACTTTGTTGCACTTCAGTTCTCATTTTCTGGGAGGACCAGCCTTGCCTCAGTGGCAGCAAATGTTATCATGTAGGAAAGACTATTGCCATTGGAATCAACAGGAATGCTGACTGGTTACAAGAGACACATCCTGGATTTGATTCCAGCATTATCTTTCCTCTAGCTTTGAGGTCTTGCCTGTTGAGCAAAAACCTTGAGATGAGCACCCTAAGGGGCCCAGAAAATGCACAAAACCATGAGATTATTTTGTCTGCTAGTGACACCAGCTACAGGAAATACTGATGGAGGTCCTCAGAAAGTTCTCAAAGATTATACAAGCAACAGGAGATGAAATAATTTGATTGATGTCAAAAACAGGCACTTTTTATCCAGTTTAACTGCAGTGTTTGCCATAAATATGAAAACAATAATTATGTCCCAAAATAATTCTAACTCAAAGTCTTACAATAAATGACGCCAGTCTATGAAAATCTCATACATCATAACACATGTCCTCTTTGGAGCTTATGTGTTGGAAACCAAACATTGTTCTTACTAAAAGGAAGTAAACAGGAGGCCAGAAGGCTGGTCAACCTTAACTGCTCTGAAAGGTCAGAGCTAATCACTCACTGTTTATAGTTGAAACATTGTTGGCTGAAAAGCAACCTCTACCTATTTGTTTCATGTTAATTTCTGTTTGTTATTTCCT
This sequence comes from Lasiurus cinereus, assembly GCA_011751065.1. Lineage (NCBI taxonomy): Eukaryota > Metazoa > Chordata > Mammalia > Chiroptera > Vespertilionidae > Lasiurus > Lasiurus cinereus. Next base: position 19,660 of record JAAGEH010000269.1, on the reverse strand, counting down.
GCCTAAAGGCTAGGGGTGTGTCCCAAAGTCTTAATAAAAGGGAGAAAAAGGCCAGAGCAAGAGGTAGTTTTTTCTACTAGAGGAAGGCTCCCATCTAGCCTCCCAACATCGCCAAATAAATGTTTTCTAGTCTCTCATTTCTTTTGCATGTGGCCGCCTTCAGAACCCGAACCCTGAACTGGGAACCCTGAACCACGTGGGGGGTGGAAAGAGGTCCCCACATCTGGCGCCCAATGTGGGGCTGTGGAAAGAGGTGCTCACATCTGGCCCCTGACCCCGGGACATCTGGAGGAGAAGGTATTATTCGCCTAAGAGGGAAGGAAGGAAAATTCACCAAGGAAAATGGTGAGGGAAGATTCACCTAGGTAAAGGTAAGGGGAATTCAATGTATGCAAAGCCCACGGATTAACTACAGAGTCACGATCTGTAAGTGGGGGGGGAGGGACATCTTTTGCAGCCAGGCTAATGGGGAAGAATTAGGTTATAAATATAAAGTAAACTTTATTTTAGACTTTTGGTTTGCAAGCTTAAATAATGTGGTTTCTTGTTCAAATTAAAATCTTAGTTTGCATTTGGAATCTGAAATCTGTAATAAGTGAAACTCCACTGCTGAAACCGCCTCTGGTGTGGAGAAATTCAAAGATGGCAGGAGAGTACAAGGCTCTCTGCTCTCTTGCAATGAGATTACTGAAGGTTTCATTTAAAAATTATAAGAGAAATTGCAGGGAAATGCTAATCTTGGCCAAATTAAGTGCTAGTAATTACTTCGGAAAGCGAAAAAGAAAGAAAAAATTTAATATCTGTCTTTATCTTTTAAGCATGAAAAGAAATTTGGCCAGATCTGTTACTGATGCTTCCCCGCCCCCCCTTGAAGTAGGCAGGAAGTGAAGGAAGAGAGACACTGTGGCAATCCAGTATGAAAGTCCACTCTCCCAGTATGCTAATCTGAAGTCTCCTTTTTCGCCATGAAAAAATTTTAAAAACTTAGAGATGTGTTTGGAATTTCTGTACTCGTGAGGAGAGAAGCCTGGCTTAAAAAGAAATGCGCGCAATTGTCCACCTTTTTGGATATATTAGACAGGGTTTAAAGCTGGAATCTCTCCGCAAAAGCTGCAGAAAAAGAAAAACCCAGAACTGCTCTTTATTTTTTAAGAAAAATGGTGTAAAGGAACCAAAAGGAGATGATTTTGTGTTATTAACCAAGATTTTCAGCTAAATGCAAATTAAATTGGGAGAAAATAAAATAAAATTTCTCTAATAATTAGGAATTGAAAATACGTTGTTGATTGGTCTAATAAAAAGGATTAATTCTGTGATTCCCAACTGACAGTTTAAAAATATAATTGATATCTTAAGATAATTATAAAAAATATTAAAATCTTTAAATCATATATGAATATATATATTTGATGGTTTTTTCCATGTTAAAATTTCAAGGCTTTAACAGAGATGATTCTTGTAAAGCTCCATGGGCCCAGAGTAATACAAGAAACTTGTTCTCTCTTTTTAAAGGACATCTTCTTAAATTTAACCGATCTAATATACTTGAAATTTCATGGAAAGCTTTATCAAATGAGAATTAATAAGTATATTTTAAATGTTGTAAAGGTTTTGGCCTCTAAGAAGGACACAAGGTAGCACTCTAGGGAGAGGCATAAACACTCAGCCTCTGAGAGATCCAGTCTCTCAGTATCCTGGATGTCAGAGAGGTAACCATTGGGCCAGACAGTGTAAATCAAAATTTCATAGAAATGGGCAGCCTCTAAATCAAGATACAGGGTATGGTCAACCACCGGGAAATGGCCAGAGGGGTGCCCCCCAGTCCCATTATTAATAGGGGAAACCTGCCCTGCAAGGCCCACAGTGGATTTCCTCATCCAAGCCACTCCAGGAAGCGCAGGCCTTGATCTTAACAGCACTGTAGCGGTCACTTTGATTCCTGATATTGCTCTGCAAGGTATTCCTACAGGAATTTGGGGTCCTATGTCACCGGGAGCATGGTAAAGAGGACAGTACAGACACCTAAGAACGTCTTTCTTGCAATACCCAACAGTTACCAGCTGTACGGTAATATTACCTGGGGAACATGGGGAAGTATTTTTTCCTGACCCTTCATGGGTTAGAACCCTTAGGTGTACTGATTACCCTGTTTCTTGTAGTCTCTAAGAAGGACAAAATTAAGTAACTAAATATTTCTTAAAATCCCATCAGCAGAATTTAAAATGACAAAAAGCCCATAGCTGCCTGTATTCTTAAACTAGAGGCGGGCAACATTTGTGGCTTGTGAATCAGACATAAACATTTACTAAATTTCTTTTGCTTTTTAAATTAAGATACCTACTTTAATTAATAAATTAGCTTTTTAAATAAAAATCAAGGTTTTCAGCTAAAAAAGCCAATGTCTTTGTAAGCAATTTCATTAAGTATTCTAATAAAGTAACTAAGACCTTTTCTATACAAAAAGAAATTGATAGTTTGAAATTGAATGGCCATGGCCTAGAAGAAAAGAATATCCTTATATAATATTATTCTACAATGTCATTATAATTTTTTTTGACAAATATCCCAAACAAACTTACAATCTAATTCTTTGAATATTTGGTAGCAATTTTAAAAAATAACATAAAAGGAATTAAGGCAGTGATAAGGCACTTGAGTATTCTACATTGACTTTTCTTGCTCTTTTTGCCAAGAGGGACAGCTGTCACCTGAGCTTTCTGTTCATGCTGAGGTTGAAGCCTTGTGTTGGCTGGTACCATGAATCTGTCTCTCACCCAGTGGTGTGAGCTGGGCCCTCCCTGGAAAAGAAACCTGGGATCCCCAAGATATGTGATCAGTGCCAGGACCCTGCCAGCAGGCGAGGGGATCCCAAGGCAGGTACTGGGCGTGGAGTCCACAAGGGCATCGGCTACCAAGGAGATGGAACTGAACTTCACATCAACCTGCTTGGCCCGGGAGGATGGCTGGTTAGCCAGTGATGGGTAAGATTCCTCAGAGGAGGAACAACCTAAGACAGGCACAGTCGCAGAGGGGCCATCAGGAGAAAACTTGGGGATCAACAGAGGTGAGGCACAGATCCTCACCCCCCAACATTGCAGGGGCTTGAACCTTCGCCCTTTCTGATGGAGGTCTCCTGCACCATGGCTACTTCACTTCCCACGCCCAGCTCAGATCGGGACCCAGGTGACAAGACAGAGACTTGGCCCAGCTCCGTTCGGGACACAGATGACAGACAAAGATTTGGTGCAGCTCAGATTGGGACCCAGCAACAGACAGACTTGGCTGACAGCTGCCCTATATTATAAATCCAACTTAACACTAGGAATGCTCAGGGCCCACTCAAGAATACAAATAATCCTTTCCACTAATATTTACAGGATAAAACTAAAGTTGTTGTTAGAATATTAAATTTAACAATAAAATAGTAGTTAAATTTTCAAATTAATTTAATTGGTTAATTGAAATAGGTGAATATTCAAGACAATTTAATTGTACTGGAAAAAAGTTGTTCCTAAAGTATTAACTTAAATTTCTATTGGTAGTTCATTGCATGGTAAAATTGCTCAACATGCAATAAACATAAAGCAGTCATATTTGCATTATAAAAATTTTCCAAAATCCTCATAATTACATCAAAAAAAGGGGGATAGTACAGTAATAATATGTAAGGAAAAGTATCCTGTAAGCAAATTACATCTAGAAAAAAAATTTTTTTTACTTAACAACAAGACACCCATGAAAAACATACATAGTATTAAAATAAGCCAAAGGAAAATCATTTGGGCAAAAATAAAAAGGACCCAAAATCAAATTTATAGAAAAAAATCCTTTACTAACTTTTGGTCGAGAATGTTTATATATTTTCAGAAAAACAGCTCCAAGACCATGTGAATTTCTACAACAGAGAATATTCCAGCTATGAAGACAAGAGGAGAAACAGTCCAGACATGGAAGATGCTGAGGACACCTTGCCCTCCTAATAGTCAGCAGCTGTGCATCGATGCATGTTGCCCAGGACCAAACCAGAGAGGGTCAGACCTGCATTGCCACCATTTGTCCACCATCCAGAACTGAAATATCATTGCTAACATGTACACTCAAAAAACTGTTGGACATTGAAACTGGGACTCAAAGGACTGTTGGCCCAGAAAGAAAGATACTATACACTTATCCATTTACCTCTTAGCATAGCCATTGTTGCTTGTCTTATTTTTTGTTTTTACTATTTATTTCTAGTCTGCAGATGCAAGATTTTTTAGAGGAAAGAAAACGGGGGAGATGTCGGAAACCAAATATTGTTCTTACTAAATGGATGTAAACAGGAGGCCAGAAGGCTGGTCAACCTTAACTGCTCTGAAAGGTCAGAGCTAATTACTCACTGTTTAGTTGAAACATTGTTGGCTGAAGCAACCTCTACCTGTTTGTTTCATGTTAATTTCTGTTTTTGTTATTTCCTGCCTAAAGGCTAGGGGTGTGTCCCAAAGCCTTAATAAAAGGGAGAAAAAGGCCAGAGCAAGTGGCAGTCCTTTCCACTAGAGAAAGGCTCCCGCCTGGCCCCCCAATATCGCCCAATTAATGTTTTCGGGTCTCTCATTTCGATTGTGTGCGGCCTCCTTCAGAACCCAAACCCTGACCCGGGAACCCTGAACCACGTGGAACGTGGAAAGAGGTTCTCACAAGTACACTCATATGGACCTTTTCCAGTGTGAACTCTGTGGTGTTGAATGAGAATAGAGCTTCTGCTAAACAACGTCCCACAGTCACTACACTCATAAGGTTTTTCTCCACTGTGAACTCTGCTGTGATTAGTGAGGTGAGAATTTTCATGCAATAACTCCCCACATTCACTACACTCATAAGTGAATACTGTAGTGATGAATGAGGCTAGATTTTTGCCTGAAGCACTTTCCACACTTACTGCAATTTATATGGTTTTTCTGCAGTGTGAATTCTGTAGTGACTAATGAGGCTAGATTTATGACTGAAGCCCTTTCCACACTCACTACATTCATACAGTTTTGCTCCAGTGTGAACTCTCAGGTGGTTAAAGCAGTGATAACTTCACCTAAAATAGTTCCCACGTTCACTACATTTGTTTTTCTACAGTGTGAAATCTGTGGTGGATAATGAGCTGATGGCTGTGCCTAAAAGATTTCCAAAATTCACTACACTCATAAGGTTTTTCTCCAGTGTGAATTCGGTGGTGTTTGTGAGGCTAGATTTTGCATGAAAGCACTGCCCACATTCACTACACTCATACGGTTTTATCTCCAGTGTAAAATCTTTGGTGGATAAGGAGGTGAACTTTCCACATAAACTTTTTCCCACATTCACTGAACTCAGAAGGTTTTTCTCCAGTGTGAACTCTCTTGTGGGTAAAGAGGTCATAATAGTGCCTAAAGGATTTTCCACATTCACTACATTTATAAGGCTTTTCTGCTACCTGTGACTCAGTCAGGAGCAGAATATCTTTCACACAGAGAAACACCTGCCACACAGATGGCTCCTCTGGGTTGCTGGTGTTGTCTTAGAAGCACTATCCTGTGCCTCTCCTTCTGCAGATAAACTGCTCAGTACAGGTCTCCACAACATCCATTTTATGCCAACAACCTGCAAACAGAAAAATGGTGATGAAATGAATGTTGACTGTGGTGTCAGGAAAAAGTCTCATTACAAAAGTGTGTTATACATAAAATGTTAGTTCCATGCAATTGTCTGACATTAATATAGCTGTAGAATATTGATAAGATGCTGCTGTGAAGATCTGGGCCTCTGAAGATCATTATACAGGGAAGACTTCAAACAAAATATGACACAAACTTGGAAAGCACCACATGGAACAGAAGTTGGATCATCTGTTCCTGCTTCTGCTAACAGTGTTCAACAAGGCTTCTCCCCTGGTGACATGGATCAGCTGTCCAGAAGGTTGGCAATATTTTATTACACATAAAATTTCAGAAATGAGAAGCTTGTATCAGGGTCTAGAGAAGTACTTCTTTGAACCTCAAAACACAAATGCTGGTCAATATTAGAAAATAGTGTAGCCCTAATCAGTTTGGCTCAGTGGATACAGCATTGGCCTATGGACTAGAGGGCTCCAGGTTTGATTCCGGTCAAAGGTATGTACTGTGGGCACATCCCCAGTAGTTGGCAGCTGATTGTTGTTTCTAATTTTTCCATCCCTCTCACTTTCTCTTTGTTAGAAATTCAATAAAATATGTTTTTTTTAAAAAGAAAAGAAAATACTGCCGATAGAATAATTCAGAGGAACATGTGATGGAAAAGGGCAAGAAGGTGAAGGTAACCAGAAACTAGGGAGGGAGAGAATCCAAGATGGCGGCATAGGTAAACACCTACACTGCTGCCTCGCACAACAATTTCAAAACTACAACTAAAAGACAGAGTGGACATCATCCAGAACCACAGGAAAGATGTCTGAGTGGAAGTTCTACAACTAGAAGAAAAGAGGAGCTCACAGAGACCCAGAGGAGCTGCAAAGAGCTGAGGTATGGAGATGCGAGCATGGAGAGAACGGGTGCAGGAGTACCTGGCTGGCTTTCTCTGGCAAGAGGGAAACGGAGACTCTCAAAGGCATTGAACCCCTTATCCTACGATCCTAAACCCCAGATCCAGTGGAAACTCATACGGGGGGAGTTTGGATTGTGAAAAGGGAGAGGTGCACGAAAATTTAGGGGAGTCACAAAAGCTCAGAGGTCTGTTGTTGCGCACAGCACTGTGCGAAGAGGACAGACTGCTGATTGTGCCTCTGGCTTTCCCGAGTGGGCAGGAGACAGACCCTCCCAACTGCGCCACTTCTGACTCTACTAAGTCCCAGTTTCGGATGAAATCCTCGGACCCAGACTCTTGTGGTCCCTGAGCACAGTAGAGCCAGAAATGCAGCAGTCTAGAAGAACTGCAGGCTTGCAAGGGCTCGCACACAAGGACTGCTCCAGAGATTACCCAGTCACGAGAGTCTCGGGGGCCGTGGAGGGTGGTGCTGACTGGAAGGCAAGGCGGTCCCTTAAGCACTGAGACTCCACCCATCCCAAGCTCAACAGAGAGGTTCTTGCGGAGTTGCAAATCTGGTATCATAAGGCTGAATCCAACACAGAAATTCTCCCAGCATAGTGAAAATGCCAAGATAAGGGAAGGGATCACAAACAAAAGAAATGGAGGGGAAAAAAAATGACTGGATATAGAGTTCAAAACCTCGCTAATAAAGTTTTACAAGAATATCCTAGAAAAGATGGATAAATTTAGCAAGACCTAAGAGGAGATGAAAAAGAAATTCAAAGAGGACTACACAAAGACACATCATAATTAAAATACCAAGAGCAAAAGACAAAGAGAGAATATTGAAAGCAGCAAGAGAAAAACAGTTCTACAAGGGAGCACCCATACAACTGTCAGTTGATTTCTCAACAGAAACGATGCAGGCCAGACGGGAGTGGCAAGAAATATTCAACATGATGAATAGCAAGAACATACAACCAAGAATACTCTATCCAGCAAAGCTATCATTCAGAATTGAAGGGCAGATAAAGAGCTTCACAGAGAAGAAAAAGCTAAAAGATTTCATCAACTCCAAACCAGTATTATATGAAATGCTGAAAGGTACTCTTTTAGAAGAGGAAGAAGAAAAAGGTAAAAGACAAAAAATTATGAACAACAAATACATATCTATCAACAAGTGAATCTAAAAATTAAGTGAATTAAAAATTTGATCAATAGAATATACCTTCACACTCACCGAGACTATCTCAGCGGCTTCCTCCTAGTCTTTTCCAGCCTCCATCCATCTATATTGTTCATCATGCTCCAGCCATGAAGGGTCCAAAGAGACCTAGGTCTCATGACCTTCCCCTACTGCTCCCAAAACCTGCAGAACAAACTTCTAGATGTCACAAAGCTCCTCTAGACCAGATTCCTGTCCCACTGTTACCAGTTACTAATTTAAAGATTCCTTGTTCATGAATGAGCTCAGTCTTCAATTAAAACCTTTACATATACAGGACTCTGTGCCTGCAAAAACCTCTCACATCCCATTCCACTTGTTGCCAAAACTGAAACCACGCATATGACCTGGACTTAGAATTCTGGGCTTGGTGTCTCAAGCTTCTTAGGTCCAAGGTGCAGAAGGTGGGTTGACAGTCCAAGGACACCACTATCTCAGAGGTGAGGCCCTGAATTAAGCTTCACAACCCAGTCACCTAAGCGGCTCTGAATATGCAGGAACCTGTGATAACTAAATGTTTAGAGCCTGGCATCCACCACCAGGAACCATGGGCCCAGGTTTTTTAGGGCCTGGGCCCTGCCCCAAGACTGAGTGTTGCCTACATGACCTCAGGGCTTTCACAGGATTTCTCCTTCCAGTCCATCACTGCTCTCCTCTCTCTTCTAGTCTGTTCTTCCTCTGAGAAGTTTTGAGAAAAGGTCAGAGCTCTAACTCACACTTTTTCCTGCTTTTGTTCACAGCCATTGATGGCAGCAGCTTCCTGAAAATGAAGTAAAACCTCACGCAAAACTTTGCTTCATCTTCATTGTTGCCTTTACACATAAAACAGGCCAGTGGTTTCCCAATCACCGTCCTCAGTCACACCACCACAGCCTTACAAGGTGGCTTCTCAACCTGTCACCCTCTCCCACCCAGGCACAACATGTGACACACCAAGTAACTCACTGTTCCGGCGCTGAGACCTGGACTGCAGGACAGGACAGGCACCCACACCCAAGGCTGAAGAGAAAATGAGGTGAAGCCGGGTTGGACTCTGGAAGGAGAAAGTTGTTTGGGAGGCACTCAGAAATCAATCTCAGCCTGTTGACTCAACCAACCTCAGACACACAAGTGTACTGCAGGGACACTGCCTCTGAGGTCTTGGGACACAACACTGGAGCCTCTGATTCTGTGAACACACTGCAAAGGTCAAACTCATCCGCAGGTGAAAGACCCTAAAGGTCAAGCACCAACCAATGAGCGTAGGAATAATGAACCTCTCCTGGGCATTCATTGGATAAGCCCAGCCATTCTCACTGCATGGCCCTTTGGGTAATGTACCAATCTCACCTACCATGAGGCACAAGGATCCCAGTCACCGACTAATCAATGAGAATACTCTTCTGAGGAGTCCAAGTGACACCAGGAATGAACAATTTTATGTTTCAGTGACTGGTAACATTTTCTGGGGAGTGCTGTCTACAAAATTAAACTCTTGTTTGGAAACATTGTTTCAGATTCCGTGACCGTTAGAATGCTCCCTCACGTGAAAAATATTCTCTCAATTATGCCCAAAGACCACAAAACTAAATGGATAAAATATGTAAAGGTATATTCATTGACTTTTACAAAGAGAAGAAGGAGAGAATTGTTGCCTCCTACACGACCCCATAATGAGATGCAGCCCATAACCACAACAGGTGCCCTCTAATAAGAACTGAGCCAGCAATCTTTCTGTGCATGGGACTACCCTCAAAAACTGAGTCACCCCAACTGGCTTTTATTTTTAACATCTAAATATGACATTATTAAGAGAAAAAGCAGGCTATGAGAGAATATACAAAATCCTATCCTATTCGTTTAAAAAGAAACGAATTTGAAAGAATACATAGGCCAGCACATTGACAGTTGCTACCTTGTCTGTGGTCAGTACACATTGTGACATTAAAAAGCTAACAGTTACTGAATGTTTACTACAGGTGTCAGGCCCTGGATTCAATGCTTTATCTGCATTATTATTTCATTTAATCATCTGTGCAACCTTTGGTGTTTTCACCAACTAGTTAATGATGAGGAAATCCAGACTCAGAGACTCAGTATAAATTGACTGATTATAGAGTTAATAAAGGCAGGGCTGGAAGTCAAACCCAGGTGACACTAACAATACAGCACTGGCTTCTAATGTTAGGCTCTGCTGCCTCCTAGAGGGTAGAATAAGGGATGCATTCCCATTAGGACATGGTAGATGTTATTGTGGGTTGTAAGCAGCCCCAAAGCTTTAGTGGCTTAGAGTAAAGAAGATATCTTTCTTCTTCAGAGCACATGAACACCCTGGTTCTCCTGGAATCAGGATAAAGGAGAAGCCAGCATATATATTCCTGCTGGGAGTTATGAGAGATGGACAGAGAAGGCTGCCAATCTCACCAGTCCCACACTCTTCTGTTAGAGTTTACAGGCTTGACTCCCACTTCATTTTATTGGTCAAAGCATATGACTGGCTGCAGCCAACACCAGGGTGTCAGTAGCCGCACCTAACCTACTTGATGTATCCCAGAAAGGTAACTCCATAGATCCAGCCACCCTTTGAGACTGCTCTTGGATGAAGGAAAGGGGTGAGGATTAGTAGGAAATGACAGTGGAAGTTATTCAGGATGGTTTGCTTTCTTTTCCTCAATTGAGACTTTGTCCCCAAGCTGCCCAAACCCAATATTCATCTGAGTAAAATTCAGAAACAGGACTTTGGTCAGAGGTCAATGGCAGAAAACTCAGAACCCACTTCTGAGTGTGACCCTGGGTAAGTCTCTGCTGTGAGGGCTCCCCGCAGTATGGGGAGTGAAGAGCACATTTTAGGAGAGTTGACTGGGAATGTTACTGGACAACAAGCATTCCAGCAACCATGTTCTCTCATATTAACAATAGTGACTACTCTGCCTTAAAAGCTGCACATCCTCTTTCAGTTAAAATAATAAGTTTATTTAAACAATTTCAAACATTTTAACATAGAAGATAAATATAGTGCAGAGACATGTATAAAAATTGTTAACCATAAAATATTCCTCAGTACATAGAATTAAAACAACAGCAATTTAATATTATCTGCATTTCTGTGATTACTGTTGAAAAGATTAACCTTTGTATGCCCTTGCAAGGTAGCAAAAAATTTGGAATTTTATGGACTGTGGGTTAGTGGTAAGCCAAAGGGAATGTCCATTATGGGTCACAGTTTTGCATATCTTAAATGTAAAACATTCACCTATAAAACAGGAAAATAAGTAAAACACATGTCTATATACAAAGCTGAATGCAAATATTCCCAGAAGAGTTATGTATAATATCCCAAACCTGAAAATAACAAGAAACATAAAACAATTAATAAAGTGGTTATTCACAGAATCCAGTTCTCAGCAATAAATAAACACTTTACACAAGCATTTGTATTAAATCTCCGACATTTGTGTGTCGGAAGAAACCAGTATTTCTTGAAAGTACACACAAAGAATGCTTATAAAATTATGTACAGTATGAACTACTCTATTGTAAAGAAGAGGAAATACCTGAGTGTATGGAGGTCTAAGAAAGGCAAAAAGAGAGATTAGAACAGGGCAGTAGGAAAATAGAGGGAGTGCAAAAGAAGGTATAGAGTTGTTGATATGGAAAATATTACAACAATTAAAACTAATAAACAGCAATAATCTCTGCCCCTGCCAGTGTCCTCAGTTGATTGGGTCCATCTCATTCACTGACACGTCTCTGGTTTGATTCCAAGTCAGTGAATATCCCCAAATGGATTTCCAAATGTGATGTGCAGGAGGCAGCAAATCTATGTTTACCTCTCTCTTCCAGTCTCTCTCTCTTCCTAAAAAGAATAAAATTATTTTCTAAAAGGTTTCTTAAAAAGAGTAATCTCTGTGTTTTGCAAACATACAACTGTAAGCCTGTTGTTGCCCCATCCTGTGTAGGAGTTACAGATGGTTTATGTCACATCTGACAGATTCTCAGCTTTATCTCTATGTCAGGGCTCACCAAGTAGCACACATGAGACAGGTGCATTTTGTTGCATGTCAGTTCTCATTTGCTGGGGGAACAGCCTTGCCTCAGTGGCAGCAAATGTTGTCAAGTGTGGAAGATCATTGCCATTGGAATCAACATGAATGCTGACTGTTGATTACAAAAGACACATCTTGAGTCTGATTACAGCATATCCTTCCTCTAACTTTGAGCTCGTGTCTGTTGAGCAACAACCTGGAGATCAACACCCTAAGGGGCCAGGGAAATGCACAAAACCATGAGATTATTTTGTCTGCTAGTGACGCCAGCTACAGGAAATAGTGATAGATGTCCTCAGAAAGTACTCAGAGATCATACAAGCCACAGCCAATGGAATATTTTGGATTCATGTCCAAAAGAGGCACTTGTTATCGAGTTTCACTACAGTGTATGCCATTAAAATGAAAACAGATATTATGTCTAAAAATAATTTTAACTCAAAGTGCTACAAAAAATGACACCAGCCTATGAAATCTCATACATCATGACACATGTCCTCTTTTGAGCGTGTGGAGAGTAGTTCCCCTAAACATTGCTGACACATAATACATACAGTGAAGAGAATGTAATTCATCTTGTTTACAGGAGGACAATAAATTCTGCCAGTTCAGGGAGACCATTAATCTCTACAATATAAAAGGTACCACACAGCAAATTAGAACCCCAAACTCATGCACACTTTCTCTCAAGGACTTGACCGGCAATAAAAAAAATCAGCCAATATTGAACAAAGAGTGACTTTCTGCCATGAAGCTGTGCCTTCCAAAGCAGAGAAAGTTTGAGATTAAACCATATTGTTCACCTATCCATGCTGACAGAACACAACTTTTCTTTCAATCATCCCAGGGAGAGAACAGAACCAACAAAATTAAAGACACAAAAGAAAAATCTCCCTTAAATAAGGATCATAAACCAGAGCAGAGGACAGCAAGAGTTTTGTGGGTTGATGAACTGGAACATGAAACACTTCATCACAGCATAAAGTGAGACCCACTTTGTCCCTGAAAGAGGTAGCACTTCTTGGTGGAGGAAGTGTGCTCTGGAAAAAACCAGGGCCAGGTTAATTCTCTGGTCAGAAATAAAGGAATGACTATTCATCCCGGAGCTCTGAATATTCATAATTTTCTCAAGCACAACCCCAGGGTATGCAGGGATTGTGACGTATGCAGCCTATTCTGGTGAGGCAGATGGTAGAGGTGAAATATCTTCCAGACAAATTCTTCCATTGACATCAATCAGGTCATAGTCCTCAGTAGATTAGCAAGGGGAATCCAGTTTCAGAAAGTGTCATTTATACATTAACTTAGAAGGAATCTACCAGAGTATATGTACTAAAAAAGGGGCTTGCATTCAGGTAAATGGGGGTAATAGCTTCTCCTTCAGAGTTGTTGCTCTCAGTAATAAAGTAAAACATTCCTGCACATTTAAAGCTTTTCTGCAGTGTGTGCTCTCAAGTGTTGAATGAGGAAAGATTTGTAGCAAAAAGGTTTCCCACATTTAGTACTTTATGAGGCCCTTATCTAGTGTGAACTCTGTGTTGTTTAGTGAGGTTAGAGTTCTCATGGAAACACTTCCCACATTCATGACATTGATATGGCTTTTCTCCAGTGTGAACTCTGTGGTGGTTTAAGAAGTTGATTTTTCTGCCTAAAAGTTTTCCCACATTCCTACACATATTAGGTTTTTCTTCAGTGTGAACTCTGTGGTGCGTATTGAGGTAAGACTTTTGACAAAAGCACTTCCCACAATGACTACATTGATATAGATTTTCTCCAGTGTGAAATCTCTGGTAAATAAAGAGGTGACTTTTCTGCCTAAAAGTTTTCCCACATTCACTACACTCATAATGTTTTTCTCCAGTATGAACTCTGTGGTGTTTAATGGGGCAAGACCATGACTAAAACACTTCCCACAGTCACTACATTTGTATGGCTTTTCGCCGGTGTGAACTCTGTGGTGTCAAATGAGAGTAGAGCTACTGCTGAAGCACGTTCCGCATTCACTACACTGATAAGATTTTTCTCCAGTGTGAACTCTCTGGTAGATAAAGTGGTCATAATTGCACCTAAATTATTTTCCACATTCCCTGCATTTGTAAGGTTTTCCTCCAGTGTGAACTTTTGGTGTTTAGTGAGGGAAGACCTTGGCTTGAAGGGCTTCTCACAGTCAGTACACTGATAGGACTCTTTTCCTATATGAACTCTATTATGTCGATTGAGGTTAAAGGTATTTCTGAAGACTTTCCCACATAGATTACACTCATATTTCACTTCTCCAGAGGAGACGGCCTGATGTTGAACGAAGTGCTGGGTGTGGATGCCAGCTTTTTCACAAACATCCCATTGATGATGCCTTTTTCTATTGAGAAATTCCTATGAAATCTCACTGCCACTCTGTGGCTCCTCAATGTTTAAAGGAGACTGGTGCTGCAGAAGCTCTGACATGTCTGGGAAGTCTCCTCCAAACTCCCTACTGGTTGAAGGCAGCTCTGATAAGTAGAAGCTTAACGAGCTGAAAAATGAGGCCCTATCCAAAGCTTCTTTCCAGAGCTTCTCTCCACTGGCGTGCCTCTGTTGCTGATGAGGGTTTTCATTGATACAGAAGTCTCTCACACATGCCTTAGTGAAGAAGCCTTTCTGTTCAAAGTCTGCTGCCTGTGACTCAGTCAGGTGCAGAATATCTTTCAACACAGAGAAACACCTCCCAGAGAGATGAGTCTTCTGTTTTGCTGAAGTTGACTTAGAAGCACTAACCTGTGACTCTCCTTCTGCAGATAAAGTCTGCTCAGAACAGGTCTCTGCAACATCCTTTTAATGCCAACAACCTGTAAACAAAAAAAAATGGTAATAAAATGATAGTTGACTGTGATGTCAGGGAGAAGTCTCATTACAAAAGTGTGTTACACATAAAATGTTAGTTCCATGAAACTGTCTGACAGTAAAATATCTGAAGGAAATATTGATAAGATGCTGCTGTGAAGATCTGGGCCTCTGAAGATCACCATACAGGGAACACTTTCAACAAAATATGAAACAAACGTGATGAGCACCATATGGGACAGAACCTGGATCATCTGCTCCTGCATCTCCTAACAGTGTTTAACAGGGCTTGTCGGCTGGTGACATGGGCCAGCTGTGCAGAAAGTTGGCTACATTTTATTCCACATAAAATTCAAGAAATGAGAAGCTTGTATCGGTATCTAGTGAAGCACTTTTGTGAGCCTCGGAACACAAATGCATGTCAATATTTGAAAATACTGCAGCCCTAACTGGTTTATCTCAGTGAATACAGCATTGGCCTGTGGACTGAAGGGCTCCAGTTTTGATGCTGGTCAAGGACATGTATTTTGGTTGTGGGCACATCCCCAGTAGGGGGTATGCAGTCAGCTGCTGATTGATGTTTCTACCTTTTCCATTCCTCTCACTTTCTCCCAGTAAAAAATTCAATAAAATATATTTGTTAATAAAAGAAAAGAAAATTCTGCAGATAGAATAATTAAGAGGAACAGGTGATGGAAAAGGGCAAGAATGTGAAGATAGCCAGAAACTGGGAAGGCAAAGATTAAAAGATAAGTCAGGAAAGAGTCAAGCATGGGAATGAAAAGGTAAAATTGAGTTTCTACCAATGGCACCTCAACCTAAACTTGTTGAACATGAGCACATTCTGGTATAATCCAAACACCACCCTTATGTCATACCTCACCCGAGTTGCAACTCAGGAGGGCCAGACAACACTTTATATTATCCTGCATGTTCACCCTATGAAAAAAAAAACAGGGTTATTGTTGTACCTCCTACTGTACAAGAACATAGAATATCAATATTCTGAGTTTTATTGAAAGACAGCAGAGGTGAGTAGGCAGTACTGACCCAGAGCAATACAGCATGCAATAGTATTCAGGGAACAGAATATTACACACAATGGAAGGAGACCTTTCAAGAACCACCCATGGTTCATGCAAATAGAGACCCTAACCTGGAACAGTCCATCAAAAAGAGCCTTTAGCTGGAGGAATGGTGCAGAAGTGGAAACAATGGATGTGGACATACTCACTGACTCAGAAAGAAGAAGTGCAAGCTGGGCATGTTAGGTTGTTTGTAACATTCCTGACCCCAAGGTACTTCCTTAACCATCTGAAGCTATGTACATGAGGGATATTCATGAATTCCTTCGCTCAGGTCTCTCCAAATTACTGAGCACTCTGAGCCACAGCACATTAGCCAGGACAATGGGACAAGCAATTAAAGCCCCTGTTCTTGCCGTGAGAGCCACATCTGGGGAAGAAAGAGAGGACATCACCTCAGGACACCAGGAGAGATGAGAATGTCTTACCTATAGATGAGACCAGTGCAAATACTTCTACCACCATCTTGCAGTACATAAGTCTCTGAGCCTCATCAAGGAGCCCCCACTCCTCTCTGAGAAGGAGATGGCTACATCTTCAAAGTTCATATCCTGTCATAATGGGCACAGTTCAGGCTATGATGAATTTCTCTCCTACAATTTTATGTCCATCATACTTTCCAACATCCACATCCATCTGCTTCCTCAACTCCTCACATCAGAAGAGATACGAGACCTTGGTCCCATCAAAGTCATTCTCTCCTGTTTCAGTTGATGCTGTGTGTTCTCCCAACAATAAGGGCAAATAATTTTTTTAAATTAAATCTTTATTATTCAGATTATTACATTTGTTTTTCTTTTTTCCCCTCCATAGCACCCCTCCACCCAGCTCCTACCCTTCCCTCCCTCCCGTTGACCTCATCCATAGGTGTATGATTTCTGTCCAGTCTCTCCCTGTACACCCCTCTCCCCTTCCCCCCTGAGAATTATTAGTCACGGGTGGGTCTGGAGCAGCAAGTCCTCTGCGGGCTCCGCCGTGAGTGACTCTTCAGTCCGCAGGCCGATGCTCTACCCACTGAGCACACCTCCTCCTGCTGCCACAGCGGCAGCACACACACGTGGGGGGGGCCACGGGGTCGCAGGGGTTAAGGGAACCAGCACTGGCGCTCGTTCCTGCAGGTCAGGCCCGGCCCGAGCTGTACCGGAAGCCCTGAGGGCAGGTGCCCTGGCGGCTCGAGAGCCGAGGATGCACTGCTCAGCCTCAGCCTCAGCGCGAGGGTCTCAGCGCCTAAGCCTCAGCACAAGGGTCTCAGCCTCAGCCTCAGCACGAGGGTCTCAGCCTCAGCCTCAGCACGAGGTTCCCTGCCTCAGCCCCAGCCTCAGCGCGAGGGTCTCAGCCTCAGCACGAGGGTCTCAGCCTCAGCCTCAGCCTCAGCACGAGGGTCTCAGCCTCAGCACGAGGGTCCCAGCCTCAACCTCAGCCTCAGCACGAGGGTCTCAGCCTCAGCCTCAGCACAAGGGTCTCAGCCTCAGCCTCAGCACAAGGGTCTCAGCCTCAGCCTCACCACGAGGGTCTCAGCGCCTCAGCCTCAGCACGAGGGTCTCAGTGCCTCAGCCTCAGCCTCAGCACAAGGGTCTCAGCGCCTCAGCCTCAGCCTCAGCACGAGGGTCCCAGCCTCAGCCCTAGCCTCAGCACGAGAGCCTCAGCCCCAGCCTCAGCACGAGGGTCCCAGCCTCAGCCCCAGCCTCAGCCTCAGCACGAGGGTCTCAGCGCCTCAGCCTCAGCCTCAGCACGAGGGTCCCAGCCTCAGCCCCAGCCTCAGCCTCAGCACGAGGGTCTCAGCGCCTCAGCCTCAGCACGAGGGTCTCAGCCTCAGCCTCAGTGTGAGGGTCTCAGCCTCAGCCTCAGCGCGAGGGTCTCAGCGTCTGCAGCCTGGCCCCAGTGCCCCAGCCCTCCATCCCCCCAGCCCCGTCCCTCTCTCCCGTGGGCGTCGCCAGTAGCGGGGACTCAGTCCAGCACTGGAGGAGGATGGCGGGGCGCTGAGCGGAGCTCTGTTAGTCCGCATTCCATGCCTGCGTTTCCACTTTGGGGGGCCCAGCCCGGCGCCCTGTGCTGCGGGGCACGTCCCCCCAGGCCCTGGGGCCTCGTCCTCACCGGCGAGCCCGCCTCCGGGCCGGGGACGCGGGCGGCTCCTTCCCCGGATCCCGGTCCCTCTCAGTCATTATTTCTTTAAATAGGTTTTCAGTATCTTGCTCTCTCTCTTCTTCTGGCACCCCCACAATTCTGATGTTGGCACGCTCGAAACTGTCCCAGAGGCTCCCCACATTATGTTCACACTTTTGGATTCTCCTCTCTTCTTGCCTTTCCAGTCAAATGTTGTCTGCCTCTTTATATTTCAAATTTTTTACTTGATTCTTGCCTTTCTCCAGTCCGCTGCCAGGACTCTGTACAATATTCCTTATTTCAGTCAGTGTATGTCTAATTTCTATGTGGTCCTCTATCATCTCCAGTTGGACCTTTTCCATCCCTATTTGGCTCCCCTGCATCTCTAGTATGTCCTTTTTCATCTCCTCTTGGGTCTTGCTAAATTTATCCATCTTTTCTAGCATATTCTTGAAAAAACCCATAAGCATGGTTTTGAACTCTATATCCAGTCTTTTTTTCCCCCTCCATTTCTTTTGTTTGTGATCCCTTCCCCTGTCTCGGCATCCTCACCATGCCGGGGAAACTTCTGTGTTGGATTCAGCCTTATAATGCCAGACGTGCAAAGCCGCAGAAGCCTCTGTTGAGCTTGGGAGGGGTGGAGTCTCAGGGCTTAAGGGACCGCCTTGCCTTCCAGTCGGCCCCGCCCTCCACAGCCCCCCGAGTCTCACGTGACTGGGTAATGGCTGGAGCGGTCCCTGTGCGCGCACGCACCCGCAGTGTCTCTAACCGCTGCCTTTCCATTTCCCCTGCGCGCCAGGACCACACGAGTCTAGGTCCCCAGGGTTTTGCCCGAAACAGGGGCCCAGTGGAGTCAGAAGTGGCACAGTTGGGAGGGTCTGTCTCCCGCCCACTCGCGAAAGCCAGAGGCACAATCAGCAATCTGTCCTGCGTGCAGCACCGTGCGCATGCGAGACCGGACCCGATCTTCTGCGACTCCCCTAAATTTCCGTGCACCTCTCCCTTTTCACAGTCTAAACTCCCCCGTATTAGTTTCGGCTGGATCTGGGGTTTAGTGTCGTAAGATAAGGGGTTCAATGCCGTTGAGAGTCTCCGTTTTCCTCCCGCCAGAGAAAGCCAGCCAGGTCCTCTGGCGCCCGCTCTCTCAGCGTGCACGCGTCTCCGTACCTCAGCTTTTTTGCAGCTCCTCTGGGTTTCTGTGAGCCCCTCTCTTTCCTTCAAGTTGTAGAATTTTCACTCAGCCAGCTTTCCTGTGGTTCTGGATGATGTCCGTTCTGTCTTTTAGTTGTAGTTTTGAAATTGTTGAGCGAGGCAGCAGTGTAGGTGTTTACCTATGCCGCCATCTTGGATTCCCCGGCAAATAATTTTTTAGATGATACCTCTGCTCTGGAACACAATGTATATCACACTCCTTTTTAATACACTGGGTGTCATGAACATAAGGTAGGGAGAGATGTTCTCCCTAAGGGGACTATGAGTGATTTGATGCTATTCTCTCCTGGAAATCACCTTGCTGTCCTCCGATTCAGAGAATCACTATATTATGGTATCATTATTCAACCTTTTGACCCCAATCCCAGGGTGCTGAAGCCATCACGTTGTACTACATTCTACACATAATTCTTTGAACCACACTTCTCACATAGCTGCATTTGCAGAGACACCATCAAAGATAACACATATATGCCATAATGAGTACAGTTTATTTTCTAATCACCTGCTTTTACAAAATTCTGACCCACCAACTCTGTAATGTTATTCTCTCTTATGCTTTTCCCTTCACCATTTCAGTAGAGATTTTCAAGCCCAGATGACATTGATGTATGCAATCTCATTCCTACTGAGCACTGTAACAACCCTCAACAACAAAAGGCAGGTGTGCACAGAAACTT
>JAAGEH010000268.1:622308-635342 GCA_011751065.1 Lasiurus cinereus | reverse complement strand
TGACTCTTGAAACTGAAAGATCTTTTCTAGTTGTTCTCTATCCTAATATCCTGCTTAATCCACTCATTTATGATGGTGTATCACAGGGTCCTGAGTGGTTTAGAGACCAGTCTTAATGTGTTTATTACTCTATTTCAAGGATTACCTGCATTGTACGAATCCCATTCTGTCCTCTATCCTGAAACTGAGAAGTAATTTTCACTTCTTCTCCACCTATGCTGTACATGTAAGGGACCACTTATCTTAATTTAGAGAGCATCCTACACACTTCTTTGTAGTGGCAAACCCTTATACACTACCTCCCTATTACAAATTATATTTTAGATCTACTTTTCAGTACATGGCATTGTTCCCAAAACTGTATTGTGATGCTTATTGCTCTCTTTCCAGTATATTCTGCAATGTAGGAAACCCATTCTGCAGTATACCATGATGTTTAGAAATAGCTCACCCTAGTTCTGTAACTCTTCTGTCCAATTTAGTCTTATTTTCCACACGTTTCTTGCTGTGTCCTATCAGAGGCTCTGCTCCTCTTCAAAGGGACTTCTCTACATGATACAAACATCTTTCTACACTCTCAGGGAAGTTGAGAACTGATACACAATTGTCTCTCAAATACCTTTAAAGTTCACTGTTACCTTGCAGTTACATCTAGTGCATTCAAAAGTGGTTTATATGTGCTTATTACTCTATTTCAAGCATCTCACGCGCTGGACGAAACACTTCTTTTGCTGTTTCTGGACACTGAAAGATCTTTTCCACTACTCCCCTATCCTAATATCATGCTTATACCAAGCATTTCCTGGTTGTTTCTCCCAGGGTTGAGTCTTTCAATAACAGTCTCTATGTGCAATTGCTGTATTTCTAGGATATTCCGAGTGGTAGGAAAAGCTTTCTATATTGAATCCAGATGTTTAGAAGTAATTCACACTTGTTCTCTAGCTATTCCTTGCAGTTTGCTCTTATTTTACCCTGATTTCTAGTTTTTTTGCAGTGTCCTATAATTGGTTCTCCTTGTCTTCTAAGGGAATTCTCGACATGTTACAAAAATCTTTCACATTCTTTGGGAAGTTGAGAACTAACAGGCAAATAACTCCAATTACATTGAAACTTCTCTGTTACTTTGCAGTTAATGCTATTGCTTTCAAAGTGGCCTGAAATGTGCTTATTACACTATTTCAAGCATATCCCGCATTGCAAGAAACACATGTAATGGTGTCTTTGACACTGAAAGATCTTTTCTACTTGTTCTCTATCCTAATATCCTGATTATTCCACTCATTTATGGTGGTGTCTCACAGGGTCTTGACTGGTTTAGAGACCAGTCTTAATGTGTTTATTACCCTATTTCAAGGATTTCCTGCATTGTACCAAACCCATTCAGTCCTCTATCCTGAAACTGAGAACTAATTCTCACGTCTTCTCTACCTATGATGTTCATGTAAGGGACCACTTAGCTGTATTTAGAGAGCATCCTACGCACTTCTTTGTAGTTGAAAACCCTTATCCACTATCTCCCTATTATAAATTATACTTTAGATCTTGTTTTGAGTACATGACATTGTTCCCAAAACTGTTTTATTATGATTATTGATCTCTTTGCAGTGTATTCTGCATTGTAGGAAACCCATTCTGCAGTATATCGTGATGTTTAGAAGAAACTCACACTTGTTCTGTAACTATGCTGTCCAATTTAGTCTTATTTTCCACTCATTTCTTCTTTCTTGCTGTGTCCTATAATTGGCTCTGCTCCTCTTCAGTCGTACTTCTCTACATGATACAAATATCTTTCTACGCTCTCTAAGAAGTTGAAAACTGATACACAATTTTTTCCCAAATATATTTAAAGTTCACTGTTTCCTTGCAGTTATTCTAATGTCTTCAAAAGTGGTTTAAATGTGGTTATTACTCTATTTCATCCCTCTCCCATATTGGATGAAAAACTTGGTTTGCTGTTTCTTGACACTGACAGATCTTTTTCACTAGTTGTCTATCCTAATATCCTGCCTGTTTCACTCATTTCTTTGTTGTTTCTCAGAGGGTTGAATTGTTTCAAGAACAGTCTCAATATGCTTATTCTATTTCTTGGATTTCCCGCAATGTATTGAGCTATGTATTGAAACTGAGATGTAATTTTCACTTCTTCTCTAACTATTCTTTTTATGTAAGGGACTTCATAGCTTTATTCAGTGAGCATCCTACAACCTTTTTTTGTAGTTGAAAACTCTTATACACTTATCTCTCCATTAAAATTTATACTTTAGTTCTAGTGTTCAGGAAATACCATTGTTCCCATAACTGTTATAAGGTGATTATTGCTCTATTTCGGGGATGTCCCATGTTGTACAAATCCCTTTATAATATATGCTGATGTTGAGGAGTAATTTACACTTGTTCTCTAACTATTCTGTCCAATTTACTCTTATTTTCCACTTATTTCTTGGTTCTAGCCATGTCCTATAATTGTCTCTCCTCATCATCTAAGGGTCTTCCCTACATGATAGAAATACCTTACTACACTCTTTTGGAAGTTGAGAACTGATACACAATTGTCTGCCAAATACATTTAAAATTCACTGATAGTTTTCAGTTAATTCTCGTGCTTTCAAAAAATGCTTAAATGTGCATATTACTCTACTTCAAGGATATCCCACATTGCAGGAAACACTTGTTATGCTGTTTCTTGATGCTGACATATCTTTTCCACTAGTTCTGTGTCCTAATATCAGGCTTATTCCACTCATTTCCTATTTGTTTCTTGTAGGGTTGAGTGGTTTCAAGGACAGTCTCAATGTGCGTATTGCTCTATTTCCAGGATTTTCTGCATTGTAGACAACCCTTTCTGTGCTACATCCTGAAACTGAGAGGTAATTTTCATTTGTTTTATCACTATTCTCTTTATGTTAGGGACCTCCCAGCGTTATTCAAACACATCCTATACATTCCTTTGTAGTGGAGAACTCTTATATACTTATCTCCCTTCTACAATTCATAGTTTAGTTCTACTGTTCAGTAAATGCCATTTTTCTCCAAACCGTTCTATGGTGCTTATTGCTTTATTTGCAGGATAACCCCCATTGTACAAAACCCTTTCTATACTATATCCTGATGTTGAGAAGTAATTTACACTAGTTCTCTAATTATTCTGTCCAATGTAGTGTTTCGACCTGCAGGTTAAGTCAACAAGGACCCTAAAGGGGGAGTGGGGATGAAAGGGACAAGAGACACAAGGAATGGAGACAAGACAAAGTTCTGATCAAGTCTCGTTTATTCAGGAGGAGTTCGGAATATTTATAGGAAGAAAGAGGAATGAGGAATTTAGCAAAAATTCCTAGCCCTTAAGGTGAAACACCTGGCTTATGGGAAAGAGATAGGGTTTGGGGTAATAGAAACCTAGCCAGAGGTTAGTGCTAAGGTGGCTGGAGCATACTACAAAATGGCTGTCAAGCACAATAAGTTTCCCACAATGTACTGTTATTTTCCATTCATTTCCTGGTTCTTGCAGTGTCCTATAATTGGCTCTCCTCATCTTTTAAGGCAATTCCCCACATGATATGAATACCTTTCTACACTGTTTTGAAAGTTGACTACTGATATACAATTGTCTCCCAACTTCATTTAAAGTTTATTATTTTTCAGTTAATTCCAGTGCTTTCAAAGAGGGCTTAAATGTACTTATTACTCTATTTCAACTATTTGCCACATCGCAGGAACACTTGTTATGCTGTATCGTAACAATGATAAGTCATTTGTACTAGTTCTCTATCCTAATATCCTGCTTATTCCACTCATTTCCTGGTTGTTTCTCCCAGGGTTCAGTTGTTTTAAGAATAGTCTCAATGTGCTTATTGCTGTATTTCCAGGATTTCTCGCATTGTAGGAAACCATTTCTGTCCTATATCCGAAAATTGAGAAATAACTTTTCCTTGTTCTCTAACTATACTGTTCCTAGATGGGACCACTCAGCTTTATTCAAATAGCATCCTGCACACTTCTTTGTAGTTGAGGACCCTTATACACTTATCTCCCTACTACAATTTATACTTTAGTTCTACTTTTCAGTAAATGCCATTGTTCCCCAAACTTGTCAATTGTGCTTTTTGCTCTGTTTCCAGGATATCCCAAATTGTACCAAACCCTTTCTATACTATATCCTGATATTCAAAAGTAATTTACACTTGTTCTCTAACTATTCTGTCCAATTTACTGTTATTTTTCACTCATTTCCTGGTTGTTGCAGTGTTGTTGTTTTTTTGTTGTGTTACATGTATACATATCTTCCCATTGCCTCCCCTCTCACAGGCATACTCCAACCCCCCTGTGTCTTGTTTTCATTGGTTATGCTTATATGCATGCATACAAGTTCTTTGGTTGATCTCTTATCTACCCCACCACTCCATCTTCCTGCTATAATTTGACCATCTATTTAATGTTTTTCTTCCTCTGTATCTATAATTTTGTTCATTAATTTATAATATTCTTTATTATCCACAAATGAGTGATATCATGTGGTGTTTCCCCTTCATTGACTAGCTTATTTCACTTAGCATAATGCTCTCTAGTTCCATCCAGGTTATTGCAAATGGTAAGAATTTCTTCTTTTTTTATTGCTGCAGAGAATTCCATTTTGTAGATGTACCATAGTTTTCTGATCCACTCATCTGCTGTCAGGCACCTAGCCTTTTTCCAAATTGTAACTATTGTAAAATCTACTGCTATGAACATAGGGGTGCATAAATCGTTTCGGCTTGATGTTTCTACTTCCTTAGGATATATTCCTAAGCGTGGAATTGCTGGGTCAAATGGGAGTTCCATTTTTATTTTTTTTTAAATAAACTTCATACTGTTCTCCACAGTGGCTGCACCAGTCTGCATTCCCACCAACAGTGCACAAGGGTTCCTTTTCCTCCGCATCCTCATCAACACTTGTCCTTTGTTGATTCTGTTGATGATTGCCTTTCGGACAGGGGTGAGATGGTATTGCTTTGTCATTTTGATTTGCATCTCCGGGATAATTAGTGACTTTGAGCATGTTTTCATGTGTTTCTTGGCCTTCCTTCTGTCGTCTTTTGAAAAGCTCCTATTTAGGTCCATTGCCCATTTTTTATTAGATCATTTATCTTCCTTTTATTAAGTTGTATAAGTTGGCTGTAGATGTCAGAGATTAAACCTTTATCAGTGATAACATTTGCAAATATGTTCTCCCATACAGTGGTCTTTCTTGTTGTTTTTTGATGGTTTCTTTTGCTGTGAAAAAGCTTTATATTTTGATGTAGTGCCATTTGTTTATTTTTTCTGTAGCTTCCATTGCTCTTGGAGCAGTATCAGTGAAGAAGTTGTTTTGGCATATGTCTGAGATTGTGCTGCCGGTGAATTCCTCTAGTATTTTTATGGTTTCCCGTCTAATGTTCAAGTCCTGTATCCATTTGGAGTTTATTTATTTTTTGGTGTAACTTGGTGGTCCACTTTCATTTTTTTGCAAGTATCTTTCAAATATTCCCAACACCATTTCTTGAAGAGGCTATCTTGGCTCCATTGTATGTTCATGTCTCCTTTGTCAAATATTAATTGAGCATAGTGGTTTGGGTGGATATCTGGGTTCTCTATTCTATTCCATTGGTCTATATGTCTGTTCTTGTGCCATTACCAGCCTGTTTTGAGAACAGTTGCTTTGTAATATAGCTTGAAATCTGGTATTGAGATTTCACCTACTTTATTCTTATTTCTCAGGAATGCTCTGGCTATTCAAGGCTCTTTTTGTTCCAGATAAATGATTAAAGAGTTCTTTCTAGGTCTGTGAAATATGTCGTATTTTAATGGGGAGTGCATTGAATCTATAGATTGCTTGGGTATTTGGACATTTTAATGATGTTGATTCTCCTAATTCATGAGCATGACATGCTCTTCCATCTCTTCATGTCTTCCTCTATCTCTTTTTTCAGTGTCCTGTGGTTTTCTGCATATAGGTCTTTTACTTTAGTTAGGTTTATTCCTAGATATCTTAACTTTGTTGGTGCGATGGTAAATGGGATTGCTCTTTTAGTCTCTCTGCAAGTTCACTATTAGTGTATAGAAATGCCACAGATTTCTTGGCAACAATTTTGTATTCCTGCTACATTGCTGAATTCATTTATTAAGTCGATTAGTTTTTGGATGGAGTCCTTCGGTTTTTTTATGTACAGTATCATGTCATATGCAAATAAGGACAGCTTTACTCCTCCTTTTCCAATTTGGATGCCTTTTATTTCTTCTTCTTGTTTAATTGCAATAGCTAATACTTCCAGTACTAGGTCAAACAGCAGAGGTGAGAGTGGGCATCCCTGTCTTGTTCCTGTTCTTAGGGGAAATGGTTTCAGTTGTTTCTCATTGAGTATGATGTTAGCTGTGGGGTTATCATATATGGCTTTAATGATGTTGAGGTACGATCCTTCTATTCTCAACTTGCTGAGAGTTTTTATCAAGAAAGGATGTTGGATATTCTCAAATGCTTTTTCATCAATTGATATGACTATGTGATTTTTATCTCTCAATTTGTTTATGTGATGTATCACATTTATTGATTTGCAGATTTTGTACTATCCTTACATTCCTGGGATGGATCCTACTTGGTCATGGTGTACAATCTTTCTGATGTACAGCTGGATCCGATTTGCTAGAATTTTTTGAAGATTTTGGTATCTATGTTCATGAGAGATATTGGCCTATAATTCTCTTTCCTTGTGTTGTCTTTATCTGGTTTTCATATTAGGGTGATGCTGACTTCATAGAAGGTGTTTGGAAGTGTTCCTTCTTCTTGAATGTTTTTGAATAGTCTGAGGAGGATAGGTTTTATTTCTTCCTTGAATGTTTGGCAAAATTGTCCTGTGTAGCCATCTGGTCCTGGGCTTTAATTTGAGGAAGCTTTTTGATGACTGCTTCAATTCTTCCAAAGTAATTGGACTATTGAGATGTTTAGATTCTTCCTGATTGAGTTTTGGAAGGTTATATTTTTCTAGGAAATGTCCATTTCTTGCAGGTTCTCCAATTTATTGGAATAGAGTTGTTCATAGGATTTTTTAACAACTCTTTGTATTTTGGTAGGGTCTCTTGTTTTTGTTTATTTGGGTCTTCTCTCTTTGCTTCTTGGTGAGCGTGGCTAGAGGTCCATCAATCTTATTTATCCTTTCAAAGAACCAGCTCTTGGTTTTGTTGATCTTTTGAATTGTTTCTTTGGTCTGCATGTTGTTTATCTCCACTCTAATCTTTACTATTTCCTTTCTTCTGCTTACATTGTGCTTTTCTTGTTTCTCTCTTTCTACCACTTTGAGTTGTAGTGTTAGGAAATTTATTATCATTGTTTCCTGTTCTTTGCAGTAGGCATGTAGGGCTATAAACTTCCCTCTCAAGACTATTTTCATTGTGTCCCATAAATTTTGTATTGTTGTGTTGTCATTGTCATTTGTTGCCATGATGTTTTTTATTTCTTCCTTGATCTCTCTTGTTACCCAGTTGTTGTTTAATACCATGCTGTTTCGTCTTCATTTGTTTGATTTCTTTCTATTGTTTTTATTATAGTTGATTTACAGTTTTTTGGCACCGTGGTCTGAGATAATGCTTTATATGATTTCTATCTTCTTGCATTTGAAGATACTTTTCTTATGACCCAACATATGATCTATCTTTGAAAATGACCCATGTGCACTGGAGAAGAATGTATATTCTGTGGCTTTGGGGTGAAATGTTCTGAAGATGTCAATTAATTCCATCTGGTCTAGTGAGTCATTGAGGATTGATGTTTCTTTACTGATTTTTTGTTATAGAGGATTTGTCCAATGGTGACAGTGGGGTACTAAAGTCTCCTACTATGATTGTATTGCTGTCAATCTCTCCCTTAATATTCTCCAGGAGTATTTTTTATGTATTTAGGTGCTCCTATATTGGGTGTGTATATGTTTACCAGAGTTATTTCTTCTTGTCATTTATTGCCATGATGTTTCTTATTTCTTCCTTGATTGTTCCCTTTAGTATTATGAAGTGGCCTTCTTTATCTCTTGTTATGTCCTTAACTTTGAGATCTAATTTATCAGATCTCAGCTTTTTTTTTATTTCCATTTGCCAAAAATATCATCTTCCATCCCTTTACCCTCAATCTGTATGCATCTTTTTTTCTGAGGTGAGTTTCTTGTAGACAGCAGGTATATGAATCATGTTTTCTTATCCAATCGGTTACCTTTGTCTTTTGATTGGAGCATTTAAGCTGTTTACATTTAAAGTTGTTATTGATAGGTGCCTATCTGTTTCCATTTTTAGTCTTTACTCCCCAAGTTCCTTTTTTGCTTCCTAATTCTTCTTTTACAGCAGACCTTTTAATATTTGCTAAATTGCTGGTTTTGTGGTAATATATTCCCTTAGTCCTTTTTTGTCTGTGAAGCTTCTGATTTCCCCTACACTTTTGATTGAAAGCCTCGATGGGTACAGTATTCTTGGATTCAGAGCCTTCCTTTGTATGACTTTGTATATTTCATTCCATTCCCTTCTGGCCTGATGAGTTTCTGTTGAGAAATCAGTAGCTAGTCTTATGGGGGTTCCTTTGTAGGTAACTTTCTGTTTCTTTCTGGCTGCTTTTAAGATTCTTACTTTGTCGTCGGTGTTTGCCAATTCAATTATAATATGCCTTGGTGTCAGTTTGTTGGGGTTCATTTTGCTTGAGACTCTGTGAGCTTCTTGGATTTGTGTGGGTTTTTTCTTTCCTATATTGGGGAAATTTTCTGTCATTATTTCTTCAAACACATTCTCTAATCCTTGTAGAGTTTCCACTCTTTCTGGAACCCCAATTATGTGTATGTTGTTTTGTTTCATGTTATCCCTAAGTTCCCTTAGGCTCTCCTCTTGCTTTTTAATTTTTTTTTTCTAGAAGCTGCTGTATTTGGGTATTTTTTCCTTCTGTGTCTTCTCGCTCACTGATGTGGTCCTCTAATTCTTCTAGTCTACTTTTGATGCTTTCTATTGAGTTCTTTATAGCAGTTCTTGATTATTCTGCATTTCTTCTAGGTTCTTATGCATTTCTTCTTGCTTCTTTTGAATTTCTTCTTGCTTCTTCTTCATTTTCTCTTGGGTCTTCTTCATTTTCTCTTGGCTCTTACATTGTCAATTTTGTCTTCCATTCTTTACATCCTTCTTATGATCATTTCTCTGAACTCTTTCTCTGGCAGGCTTATTTCTGCTTCTATTTCATTTACTTCCTTTTCTGGTGAAATCTGCCCCTATGTCTTATGTGGGCTGTTTCTTTTTCTGCTCATGGTCTTTCTTCTCCGGGTGTCTGGTTATGTAGTTGTCTCTCCTACATTGATTGAAAGGCACAAACCACAACACGACCAGGTACAACACAGAAGTCACTGCCTAGAAATGTATTCAGGATGTTAATAATCACAAATAAGGTGATCACCAATGAAAGACAAATTAGGGATAAGTAGAGAAAGAAGAAGAGGAAAATGAGGAAAAAAGAAAAGAAAGAAATGCCAAAATCAAATTAGGAGAGGGAGAAAAAAAATAAGTAAATGAACAAAAAAAATAAAATAAAAAGGAGAAGAGGAAGAAAAGAGAAAGAGAAAAAAGAGAGAACAGAAAGAGGATAAGAGAGAAAAGGGGAACAAAATATAGATGTCAGAAGAAAACATCAATAGAACAGTCCTAATCCCTACAAATGCCGGCAACTAGTACCTGGAGATTAATATAAACTACAAATAACAACTGGTATCAAGGGAAGCAAGGGAACAGAGAGGAAAAAAACGAACCAAAACAAAGCAAACAAAAGGCAAAATAAAACAAGTATAATAAGCTAAAACAATCTCACCAAAAAAAGTACAAAAAGTCGATATAATCACCGTTCAGGCAAAGAGCAACAAAAGGTCATAGAGAAAAACAACTTTTTGGATAGTGAAGTCAAGAAGAGAGTGGTTTGTATGGGCTTGGAGTAGGGGATTTGAAATTAGATATATAAGTGGGGTGAAATTTTAACCAGGTAAAGAGAAAGAATGGGGAGAATCTAAAGTTTTAAAAGGGAAAGAGAAAACAAGACAATAAAATGGAGAAAGTTAGGAGGAAAGTGTTGGTATAAAGGTAGAGTTAAGATAGAATAAAATTGTGCTAAAGGAAAGATGAAAATAGCATGTAGAACTCTAATCCCAAAGTAAAATAAAGGAAAAACAAAATGACACTAGTTTTTTTCCAAACTGGTAAAATAATATTAGTACTAATACTAGTTGAAAACAAAAATGTAATAATTTAAAAGGTGAAATCAATTGAGGAGGAAAGAAAAAAATTGTTTTTAATTAAAATATGCAAAAATGAAAAAAAAAATAAAATAAAAAAATTAAAAATTAAAAAAAAAGAAAAAGAAATAGAATGGTCATTCTCTTCCACTATTGTTCTGATTGGCACTCCTGTTTTCCAGTAGAGAAGGTATTGCAATTCCCTTTGTTCCCCTGTTCGTGTTTTAATCGCTTTATTCTTTTGTGGTTATGCGAGAGTCAATTAGTGTGTCATCCACTGGGTGGCAGTGTTTCGGAATTGATCTCTGAGACAAAGCACAGGACCTCTCTAGGCTGTGCTCAGATCCTGCTACTCTGTGGTTCTCAAAGCCGGTTTGTGGGGATTTTGCAGCTGGGACACTGTAATAACTCCCAGGCTGTCCCTCTGCCTCAGATCAAAATGAGTCGTTTTCCAGAGCTCCCCTCTGTCAACAGCTTTGAGAGTTTGCCTCCACACTTAGGGTTCACGCCCTGCCCCACCTCCTTGGACCTCTCCAGAGGCAGCTTTCCCGCAGCTGGGTTCCCACAGTGTTCGCATCTCTGTTTTGTGGGACAGGAGACCTTACCTTATCCCAGGTGAAATCTGACCTTTGCATGTGCCCTGTGGATTTCCTCTGAATCAGCCACATGTCTGCACTGATTGGAGAGTGGTGTTCTGGGTCCCCAGCTGTTCCGTGAGTGATTCTGCTGTAGCTTTCAGACTACCACAGACATCCATCTCCCTCTGCCCATAAATTCATTTTCTTAGAACTGATAGGATAAAAGTATTCAAACATCGTAGAAATATAATGATACAAAAACAGTTCAAAAAAGTAATAATTTACATTAAAAAAGCCAGCAAAAATGAGAAAATGTTGTATAAACATTTGAAAATAACAATGAATGAGCTTGAATCCCTGGACAAAGGTGATTCAAAAATGATAATTCAGGAGAATCCAAGATGGCGGCATAGGTAAACACCTACACTGCTGCCTCGCACAACAATTTCAAAACTACAACTAAAAGACAGAACGGACATCATCCAGAACCACAGGAAAGCTGGCTGAGTGGAAATTCTACAACTAGAAAGAAAGAGAGGGCCTCACAGAAACCCAGAGGAGCTGCAAAATAGCTGAGGTACGGAGACGCATGCACGCTGAGAGAGCGGGCGCCAGAGGACCTGGCTGGCTTTCTCTGGCGTGAGGGAAACAGAGACTCTCAACGGCATTGAACCCCTTATCTTACGACACTAAACCCCAGATCCAGCCGAAACTCATACGGGGGAGTTTGGACTGTGAAAAGTGAGAGGTGCACGGAAATTTAGGGGAGTCGCCGAAGATCAGGTCCGGTCTCGCACGCACACGGTGCTGCGCAGAGGACAGATTGCTGATTGTGCCGCTGGCTTTCGCGAATGGGCGGGAGACAGACCCTCCCA
Source organism: Lasiurus cinereus (assembly GCA_011751065.1). NCBI lineage: Eukaryota > Metazoa > Chordata > Mammalia > Chiroptera > Vespertilionidae > Lasiurus > Lasiurus cinereus. The sequence continues at coordinate 623,639 of JAAGEH010000268.1, read as the reverse complement.
ACTGTGCCACTTCTGAGTCCACTGAGCCCCTGTTTCGGGCGAAACCCTGGGGACCTAGACTCGTGTGGTCCTGGCGCGCAGGGGAGATGGAAAGGCAGCGGTTAGAGGCACTGCGGGTGCGCGAGCGCACAGGCACTGCTCCAGCCATTACCCAGTTACGTGAGAGTCGGGGGCCATGGAGGACGGGGCCGACTAGAAGGCAAGGCGGTCCCTTAAGCCCTGAGACTCCACCCCTCCCAAGCTCAACAGAGGCTTCTGCGGCTTTGCATCTGCTATCATAGGGCTGAATCCAACACAGAAGTTTCCCTGCATGGTGAGGATGCCGAGACAGGGGAAGGGATCACAAACAAAAGAAATGGAGGGAAAAAAAAAAGACTGGATATAGAGTTCAAAACCACGCTTATGGGGTTTTTCAAGAATATGCTAGAAAAGTTGGATAAATTTAGTGAGACCCAAGAGGAGATGAAAAAGGACATACTAGAGATGCAGGGGAGCCAACTAGGGATGGAAAAGGTACAACTGGAGTTGATAGAGGACCAAATAGAAATTATACATACACTGACTGAAATAAGGAATATTGTACAGAGTCCTGGCAGCGGACTGGAGAAAGGCAAGAATCAAGTAAAAAATTGAAATATAAAGATGCAGACAACATTCGACTGGAAAGGCAAGAAGAGAGGAGAATCCAAAGGTGTGAACATAATGTGGGGAGCCTCTGGGACAGTTTCGAGTGTGCCAACATCAGAATTGTGGGGGTGCCAGAAGAAGAGAGAGAGCAAGATACTGAAAACCTATTTAAAGAAATAATGACTGAGGGGGACCGGGATCCGGGGAAGGAGCCGCCCGCGTCCCCGGCCCGGAGGCAGGCTCGCCGGTGAGGTCGAGGCCCCGGGGCCTGGGGGAACGTGCCCCGCAGCACAGGGCGCCGGGCTGGGCCCCGCAATGGGGAAATGCAGGCATGGAATGTGGACTAACGGAGCTCCGCTCGGCGCCCCGCCGTCCTCCTCCCAGTGCTGGACTGAGTCGCCGCTGCTGGCGATGCCCGCGGGGGAGAGGGACGGGGCTGGGGGCCTGGGTCGCTGGGGTGCTGGGGCGCTGGGGCCAGGCTGCAGGTGCTGAGACCCTTGCGCTGAGGCTGAGGCTGAGACCCTCGCGCTGAGGCTGAGGCTGGGGCCCTCGTGCTGGGCCTGGGGCTGAGGCCCTCGCGCTGAGGCTGAGGCTGGGACCCTCACGCTGAGGCTGAGGCTGAGACCCTCGCACTGAGGCTGGGGCTGGGACCCTCATGCTGGGGCTGAGGCTGAGACCCTCCTGCTGAGGCTGAGGCTGAGACC
>JAAGEH010000268.1:610400-622298 GCA_011751065.1 Lasiurus cinereus | reverse complement strand
GGCTGGGGCTGAGACCCTCGTGCTGAGGCTGAGGTTGAGGCGCTGAGACCCTTGTGCTGAGGCTGAGGCTGAGACTCTCGTGCTGAGGCTGAGGCTGAGACCCTCGCGCTGAGACTGAGGCTGAGACCCTCGTGCTGAGGCTGAGGCTGAGACCCTCGTGCTGAAGTTGAGGCGCCAAGACCCTCGTGCTAAGGCTGAGGCGCCGAGACCCTAGTGCTGAGGCTGAGGCTGAGACCCTCATGCTGAGGCTGAGGCTGAGATCCTCGTGCTGAGGCTGAGGCTGAGCGGTGAGTCCTCGGCTCTCGAGCCGCCAGGGCACCTGCCCTCAGGGCTTCCGGTGCGGCTCGGGCTGGGCCGGACCTGCGGGAGCGAGCGCCGGTGCTGGTTCCCTTAACCCCTGCGACCCCGCGGCCCCCCGCCCTCCCCCCTACGTGTGTGTGTTGCCGCTGCGGCAGCAGGAGGAGGTGTACTCAGTGGGTAGAGCGTCGGCCGGTGGAGTGAAGAGTCACTCACGGTGGAGCCCGCAGAGGACTTGCTGCTCCAGACCCACCCGTCACTGATAATTCTCAGTGGGAAAGGGGTGTGGGGTATACAGGGAGAGACTGGACAAAAATCATACACCTATGGATGAGGTCAACGGGAGGGAGGGAAGGGTGGGAGCTGGGTGGAGGGGTGCTATGGAGGGGAAAAAAGAAAAACAAATGTAATAATCTGAATAATAAAGATTTAATTTAAAAAAATGATAATTCACAATTAAATTCAAGGGAAATATTTAGAAAGTTGCTGGAAACAGTAGGAATACATAGTCAGGCTCTTACCAGGTGAGCCCCTGGCAGCCCGGTGGCCAGGCCCTGCCTGACATGACATCGTCTTTAAACCCTGCATGGAAATCCCTGATGCACCGCCGCGATGCCCAGGGAAGACAGGGTGACCTGGAAGTATGCAACTGGAAGAACCAGAACCCTCCTTTCTTGCTCGCTTCGTCCAGAGAAGTAAGTTCGACCAGAGGAGCCAACATGTGATACTGTATGTGCAAACTTTGGAACTGTAAGTTCTACCAGAGGAGCCAACATGTGATACTGTATGTGCAAACTTTGGAACTGTATGTGCGAACTTTGGAATATGAAGTCATCACTTCTATTAAATTGTCACTCTGAGGGTGAGGGTTCTCAGTTGGTTTGAAAAACACCAGTTGATGCTGGTTCTCTGCTCTGTGGGCCCAGGAAAGGCTGCCGGGACCGGGCCAGTGAATTAGTGATGTTGGCTAATTCTGGTGAGCTGGGTTTGCTGTGCTGGAAGTACCCATCAACCCAGCTGGGACGATTGCCAACAGCTGGTGAACTGTGTGGATTGCAAAGAGGGCATCATCGTGAGCGGCTCCAGGGACAGAATGGCCAAGGTATGGTCTTTGGCCTTAAGACCTCAACAGAGTGCAGCTGATGATGCACTTGGGCAGTGACTTTCCCCCAGGGGCTGGGGTGCTGGACCTCATGTCCCCTTTCATGCTCCTGTCCTGTGGCTATGACATCTATGTTCGATACTGGGACCTCCGAGCCAGCGTCAGGAACCACTTGCTGGCCATAGGTTCCCCCTACTACGGGGTTGTACGACTATGGGATCGGTGCCAAAGGGCCTGCTTAAATCGAGATGTGGTATTCCTGTTTTGTTATACTCAGTGTCTGTTAATCGCACATCACAAACCAGGTTCTGGAAGTGATAAAGGATGGGACTGTGGTGGCGATCCAAAGTTCAAATCTTGCTGGCCAGCCCTGATGACACGCCTTCCTGCTGATGTCGACACCCCTGAGCAATCCGGTGTATTGCCATCTCAGCTGTGGGCCAGGGAAGCCAGCTATTCAGGGACCTCTCTTGCTTGGAGGGTGCAGTGATGCCCCACCTGCACCCACAGTACTTGTCTGCCGTAGTCACCCTAGATTTTGTCATCTGGGCAAGCCCTAGGATATGGGATCTCTGCCTAAAAGGCCGAGCTGATTGCCCTAACTCAGGCACTCTGATGGGGAAAGGAGCCAGGCTGCTGCGTCAGTTAAGGTTTGAGCCCAGATTCCAGTTAGGTGAGCCCAGATGCGAATCTGTAATAAATTTAGTCTGCAGATGTGGAATGAAGGATCTTAGAAGGACTCAAGCTTTACAAATGACATACGTTTTTCAAGATTTATTAAGAAAACAAAAAGGGGGAGATGCTGGAAGTTATCCATTGTCAACAAGGATGAAAATACAACAAGGAACTCAGAAGGCTGATGAATCTTGAGCTTTGGCAGGGCCAAAGCTATGCACTGATTGTTCTGTTGAGATAATAGTGGCTCAAGCAATTTCCTGACCTAATAGTCTCAAAGTAAATCTTTATTAATATTTACTGACCTTTAAGATAGTCTGTCTGCTACCAGATTGCCTAACTGAGAGCAAGATGTATATTCTAAAATTGAATAAAAGCTAACAGGACTAAGGCTTTAGGAAGCTTCTCTACTAGAAAGGTTTCTGTCTGGCCTCCATGCCTTCTAAATTCATATTTCTTGTCTAGTTCTTCGTATGTGTGCGGCCCCTTTTCCAGATCCCGAATCCTCACTCCAAAAATTTGTGGCAGCCCTAGGAAATAATAGATGTGCTACAAGCAAAATGGCATAACAGAAATAAATCATTGCCAGCTGTGATCAAGTAAGACTTCTAGCCTGGCTGGTGAAGCTCAGTGTTGAGTTGTTATAGTAATAATAATAATGATAGAATACAAATATAAAATAGGAAATTGGGTGTGACATATTAGAGAGTGGAATGAAGTGTGAACTCCCTTAAAAGAGATGTGCATGTAAGAGATAAAAAAAGTTTGTACCCCACATGTAAAGACCAGATAGCAGAACACCTGGGACCCGCAAAAAAAAAAAAAAAAAGAATCAGGACTGGCTTGTCATCAGGTGGAATGGACAGGTTACCAATGGGTTGTTGGTCAGGGATTCCAGAACCTAGGAAATATTCAGAAGTTTCATGAGATATCTGAATGGTGGGGTCGGGGTGCAGACACTCCTGGGGGCAGCCTGATCTCTTCACTCTTCATGTCATCAGGGGAGGTTGAAAACCCAGCCTGGGTTGTAACAAATCTTTGGCCTTGCTTTCAAAGCACTCAGTACCTTTTGTTGGGGTCCAAGGCCATTCAATGGTGAGATGCCCCCATATAAGAGATGGTATGGTGTTCTGAGGCAGATGGACCCTCATGTGTTTCTTAGAAGATGCCAGGCTGCCCTTTGGATCGAATCAGGGGCAGGCTTTGAGAAGATGGAGATCTGGACCTGTGGGTTTTAGGCCTTTATGCCAACTTCCAGCTATTTGGGAAGCCAAGATTCCACAAGAGGGGCCACAAAGCCCGAGCAATGGGGCTTAGTGGGCCAGTGAATTAGGAGCCGTGTCTTAAAAACTGGAGAGAAGACCTTGTTGGCCAAAGGGATGTTTTTTAGGGTTCCATGGCCTGTGAAATGACAGAAAGTATCCTGTAATTTCTGAAAAATGGGGTCAGGGAGGTCGGTAGGGGTGCAGCCTGAAGTTTTCATGTGATCAGGGGGTGGGGCCAAGTATCAGCCTAAATTTGATCACCTGTGCCAGGTCCTTGGGCATATCCAGATGTTGTTTCTTAAGCCAGGGCAGGTGGGGTTGCTTAAGAAGCAGGAACTGCCTAGGTCATCATGGGTAAGTGCCAGGTGACCAATAGGATGTTGCTCAGGGGTGCCAGGGCCTGGGAAATACCTGGAAGTTTCCTGTGATTTTTTAAAAGTGGGGTTGGATTAAAGGCCATCTGCGGGGTGTACCGACCTCTTCATGGCGTCAAGAGGAGGTTCAAGTGCCAAGCTGGTATTTAACACAGTTGTGGCCTTGATTTCCCAGGCCATAGTCCTTCTTATTGGGGTCCACGGCCATTCCAGGTTGAGATGCTTCCATTTGGAGATGATACGGCACCCCGAGTCAGATTGACCCAAATATCTTTCTTAGAAGACGCCAGGCTGCAGGCGGAATGGGATCAGTGGCAGCCTTATAGAAGATGATGGTCTGGGAATGTGGGTTTTAGGCCATTAACCCAACTTCCAGCTACAGTATTTGGGAAGTCCAGACTCCACATGAGGGACCACAAAGCCTGAGCAATGGGGCTCAGTGCACCAGTGAATTAGGAGCCGTGTCTTAAAAACCAGGGGGAGGACCTTGGCGGCCAAAGGGATGGTTTTTAGGGGTTCTATGGCCTGTGAAATACCGGAAAGTATCCTGTAATTTTTGAAAAGTGGGGCCGGAGAGGTAGGTAGAGGGGCAGTTAGAACTTTTCATGTCATCAGGGTGCGGGGCCAAATACCAGCCTGAAGTTTGTCACCTGTGCTAAATCCTTGGGCATGCCTGGATGTTGTCTCCTGAGCTAGGGCAGGTGGAGTCACTTAAGAATCAGCACTGGCCTAAACCGGTTTGGCTCAGTGGATAGAGCATTGGCCTGGGGACTGAAAGGTCCCAGGTTCGATTCCGGTCAAGGGCATGTACATTGGTTGTGGGCACATCCCCAGTAGGGGGCGTGCAGGAGACTGCTGATCGATGTCTCTCTCTCATCGATGTTTCTGGTTTTCTATTCCTTTCCCTTCCTCTCTGTGAAAAATCAATAAAATATATTTTTAATAAATAAAAATAATCAGCACTGGCTTACATCATTAGGGGGAAAGTCCAGGTGACCAATGGGATGTTGGCCAGTGGTTCCAGATCCTGGGAAACACCCAGGGGTTTCATGTGATATCTGATGGTGGGGTGAAGACACTCCGGGGAGCAGCCTGACCTCTTCATGTCACCAGGGGGTGGTTCAAATGCCAGCCTGAGATGTAACCAAGCTCTGGCCTTGCATTCAAAGCATGCAGTCTCTTTTGTTGGGGTCCTAGGCTATTCCATGTTGAGAGAACCCATGTCAGAGACTATATGCTGTTTTGAGGCAGATGGACCCACATGTGGTTCTTATAAGATGCCTAGCTTCCCTCTGGATTGAATCGGGAGCAGACTTTGAGAAGATGATGATCTAGGGCTGTGGGTTTTAGGCCTTTAAGCCAACTTCCAGTTATTTGGGAAGTCCAGACTTCACATTAGGGGCCACAAAGCCTGAGCAATGGGGCTCAGTGTACCATTGAATTAGGAGTTGTGTCTTAAAAACCTTGTTGGCCAAAGGGATGTTTTTTATGGGTTCCATGGCCTGGGAAATAAGGTGAATATCCTATAATTTCTGTAAAGTGGAGTCAGGGGATGTCAGTATGGGGGTCAGCCAGACCTTTTCATGTCATCAGGGGATGTGGCCAAGTACCAGCCTTAATTTGGTCACCTGTGCCAGATCCTTTGGCATAGCTGGATGTTGTCACTTGAGCCAGTGTTGGTGGCATTGCTTAAGCAGCAGTACCTGCTTACATCATCAATGGTAGGGGCCAAGTGACCAATGGGATGTTGGTCAGGGGTGCCATGGCTTGGGAAATACCCAAAAGTATGCTGTGATTTCTGAATGTTCGGGTTGGGGTGAAAGCAATCCTGGGGAGGCCTGAAATCTTCATGTAGTCATGGGAGGTTCAAGTGCCCAGCCTGGCATTTAAGACTGCTTTTGCCTTGATTTCAAAACCCGGTGTCTGTTTTGCTGGGGTCCAAGGCAATTCTAAGGTGACATGCCCCCATGTTGGGGAATATATGCAGGCCCGATGCAGATGGACCCACATGTGTTTCTTAGAAGATGACCTCTGGACTGTATTGGAGCTAGCCTTTGAGAGGATGGTGATATGGGGCTATTTGTTTTAGTCCTTTAACCTAACATCCAGCACGTCGGAAAATCCAGACTCCAAATGTGGGGCCACAAAGCCCTGGCAATTGGGCTCATTGAGTGGATGAACCAGGGGCAGTGTCTCAAAAACCAGGGAGAGGGTCTAGGGGGCCAATGGGATGTTTTTCAGGGTTTGCTTGATCTCAGATATTACGGGAAGTGTCCTGTAATTTCTGAAAAGTGAAATCAGTGGATGGCTGTCCAGGGGGCAGCCAGACCTATTCATGTCACCAGGGAGTAGGCCAAGTACCAGCCTAAATTTGGTCACCTGTGCCAGGTCCATAGGCACACCCAGATGTTGTCTCCTGAGCCAGGGCAGGTAGGGTTAGTTAAGAAGCAGGAACTGCCTAGGTCATCATGGGGAGGTGTGGGAACCTCTTTCCACATCCTGCATGGTTCAGGGTTCCTGGTTCAGGTTTCGTGTTCTGAAGGGGGCTGCATGAAACAAAAAGAGAGACTAGAGAATATTAATTTGGCGATATTTCCTCTAGTGGAAAGGGCTGCCACTTGCTCTGGCCTTTTTCTCCTTTTTATTAAGGCTTTGGGACACACCCATAGCCTTTACGCAGGAAATTACAATAACAGAAATTAACATGAAACAAACAGGTAGAGGCTGCTTCAGCTAACAATGTTTCAACTAAACAGTGAGTGATTAGCTCTGACCTTTCAGAGCAATTAAGGTTGACCAGACTTCTGGTTTCCTGTTTACATCCATTTAGTGAGAACAATGTTTGGTTTCTGGCAGGGAGGTGCCAAGTGACAAATGGAATGTTGCTCATGGGCCTGGGAAATACTGGAAGTTTCCTGTGATTTTTGAAAGGTGGGGTTGGATTAAAGGCCATTTGTGGGGTGTCCCGACCTCTTCATGGTGTCAGGAGGAGGTTCAAGTGCCAATCTGGTATTGGTTTGGCCTTGATTTCCCAGGCTGTGGTCCTTCTTATTTGGATCCAAGGCTATTCCATGTTGAGATGCTTTTATTTGGAGATGATACGGAACCCCGAGTCAGATGGACCCCAATGTCTCTCTTAGAAGACGTCAGGCTGCAGGCGGGATGGGATCAGAGGCAGCCTTTGAGAAGATGGTGATCTGGGGATGTGGGTTTCAGGCCGTTAACCCAACTTCCAGCAACAGTATTTGGAAAATCCAGACTCCATATGAGGGGACACAAAGCCCACGCAATGGGGCTCAGTGCACCTGTGAACCAGAAGCAGGGCCTAGGTGGCCAATGGGATTTCTTCAGAGGTTCCCTGGCCTGGGAAATATCTGGAAGCATCCTGTATTTTCTGAAAAGTGAGGATAGGGAAGGTCATTTTGGGGGGGCAGCCAGACCTCTTCATGTCATGAAAGTTGAGCTAATTACCAGCCTGAAATTGGTCACCTGTGCCAGGTCCTCAGGCATACCCGGATGTTGTCTCAGTAGCCAGGGCAGGTAAGGTCTCTTAAGAAGCAGGACCTGCTTACACCATCAGGGGGAGTTACCAGGTGACCAATGGAATGTTGGTCAGGGTTGCCAGGGCCTGGAAAATAATCAGAAATTTTCTGTGATTTCTGAAATGTCCAGCAGACAGCCCGATATCTTGATGTCATCAAGGGGAGGTTCTTGTGCCAGCCTGGCATTTAACACAATTCGGACCTTGATATAACAGACCACTGTCTGTTTTGTTATGGTCCAAGGCAATTGCAGGGTGAGATGATCCCATGTTGGAGATGATACAGCATCCTGAGGCAGATGGACCCACATAAATTTCTTAGAAGGTGCCAGGATATCCTCAGGACAGGATCAGAGTCAGCCTATGAGAAGATGGTGATCTGGGGCTGTGGGTTTTAGGCCTTTAACCAAACTTCCAGCTTTTTGGGAATTTCAGACTGCACATGAGGGGCCACAAACCTGGGCAATGTAGCTCAGTATGATGGTGAACCAGGACCAGTGTCTCAAATACCAGAGGAAGGTCCTAGGTGGCGAATTGGAGGTTGTTCAGGGGCTATATGGCCTGGGAAATACCCGGAAGTATCCTGTAATTTCTGAAAAGTGAGGTCAGGGGAGGGCCATCTGGGGTGTAGCCACACCTCTTTATGTCATCAGGGGGTGGGGCCAAGTACCAGCCTGAAGTTGGTAACCTGTGCCAGAACCTTAGGCATAGCCAGAGGTTGTCTCATGAGCTAGGGCAGGTGGTGTAGCTTCAGAAGAAGGACCTGCTTACATCATCATAGGGAGGGGCCAGGTGAGCAATGGTATGTTCCTCACGGGTGCCAGGGCCTGAAAAATAACCAGAAGTTTCCTGTGATTTCTGAACCCTGTGTTCACATGAAGGCCATCTGGGGGGCGGCCCAAATTTTTTATGTTGTCAGAGGCAGGTTGAAGTGGCAGCCTGGGTTTTACCACAGCTCTGGACATGATTTCACACCCTGCAGTACATTTTATTGGGATCTAAAGTCATTCCCTGGTGAGATGGCCCATGTTGGAGATAATACAGCATCTCAAGGCAGATGGAACCACATGTCTTTCTTAGAAGAAACCAGGCTGCTCTCTGGATGGGATCGATGGCAGCCTTTGAGAAGATGGTGTTCTGGGTCTGTGGTTTTTAGCACTTTTCCCCAACTTTCAGGTATTTGGGAAGTCCAGACTCCACATGACAGGTCACAAAACCCAGGCAATGGGACTCAGTGCTCCGGTGAACCAGGAGCGGTGTCTCAAAAACCAGGGGGAGGTACTAGGTGGGCAATGGGAGGTTGTTCAAGGTTTCCTTGGTTTGGGAAATACACGAAGTATCCTGTAATTTCTGAAAAGTGTGGTTATGGGAGGGCCGTCTGGAGGTTATCCAATCCTCTTCATGTCATCAGTTGGCAGGGCCAGGTAACAGCTTGAAGTTGGTCACCTGTGCCAGGTCATACCCAGATATTGTCTCATGAGCCAGACCAGTTGCAATCACTAAAGAAGCAGGACCTGCTTAAGTCATCATAAGGAGGGGCCAGGTGACCAATGGGATGTTGCTCAGGGGTGCCAGGGCCTGGAAAATACCAGAAAGTTTCCTGTAATTTCTGAATTGTGGGGCAGTCCCGGGATGGCTTGTCATCTTCATGTTGTAAGAGGGAGGGTCAAGTGCCAGCCTGGAATTTAACAATTCTCTGGCCTTGATTTCAAATCCTGCAGTCCAGTTTTTTGGGGTCCAAGGCCATTCCACGGTGAGATTTTTCCATGTTGAGATGATCCGGAATCCTGAGGCAGATGGACTCACATGTCTTTTTTAGAAGATGCCAGGCTACTGTCTGGATGGGATCAGAAGCAGCCTTTGAGAAGATGGTGATCTGCATCTGTGGATTTTAGGCCTTTAACCCAACTTTCAGTGATTTGGGAAGGCCAGATTCCACATGAGGGGCCACAAATCCTGGGCAATGGGGCTCAGTGTTTAGGTGATCCAGTAGCAGTGTCTCAAAACCAGGGGGAGGGCCTAGGTGACAAATGAGATGTTTTTCAGGGGTTTCATGGCCTGAAAAATACCCAAAGGTATCTTGTAATTTCTGAAAAGTTGGCTCAGAGTACTGCCCTCTGGGGGGAAGTCAGTTCTCTTCATGTCAACAGGGGGCGGGGCAAAGTACCAGCCTGAATTTCATCACCTGTGACAGGTCCTTAGGCATACCCGGATGTGGTCTCATGAGCCAGGGCAGTTGGCATTGATTAAGAAGCAGGACAAGCTAACCTCATCTTGGGGAGGGGCCAGGTGACCAATGCAATGTTGGTCATGGAACCAGAACCTGGAAAATACCCAGAAGTTACTGGTGAATTTATGTTTCCTGAAATCTCTTCCTAAAACTCCAACTCATTTAGTCTGAATTCTAAAGAAAACAGTATCACACCCTGTACTCTTCTCCTTGAATATTTATTCCCAGTGACTGAACAGTGTCTTTCTGATAATAAGGCTCTTTGATCATGTAATCCTACTATTTCAGGCTGCTTTTGAAATATTTCCTTTGTCTTTCATTGAACACTTTTGAATTACTAGTTTTGACTCACCTTTATGCAGTGAGTGCAGCTCATTCATTGTGATTTCCAAGTGTTTTTCCAGCATTTCCACTTTATACCAGCTCTTACAATGTAAATTATTACTCCTTTGACACTACTTTGACTCTCACACAAATTCTATGTTTTGAATATATTTATACTATTATATCAGCTCTAAGAAAATGAATTTATGTTTCAACAATTTTCTTCTAAAAATAACAACTCATTTGGACTGAATTCTAAATATAACAGTATTGCACCATGGACTCTTCTACCTAACATTTTTTCAGGTGACGAAACTGTCCTTGAAATACTAAGGCTCTAGGAACATGTATTCCCTACTGTTTATAACACCTTTCAATATTTCCCTTTTGTGAATTATCAGTATTGACTCACCATTGTCCAATGATTTAAGCTCATTCATTGTGATTTCCAAGTTATTATGTGAAGTTTTTCTATTTATACAAGCTCTTCCTATGAAAATTATTACATCTGTGACACTACCTTGACTATCGTTCAATTTCAATGATTTTTGAAAACCTTTATACTATTATTTCAGCTCTAAGAAAATGAATTTATGGACACAGTACCACAGGCAGTAGTTCCTACTCCTGAACCCCCAAAAGAGCAGTGGCAGGAAGGAGAGCAGGGAAGAAGTGGCAAAGGAATTGAAAATGGCAGTGGAATAGACAGACACGTCTGGAGCTTTGTCGCTGGGCAGAGGGAAATAGAGCAGCTGAGAGTCGCACTGGGAATGTTTGTTGGCAAGTTAAGAGACAGTTATCCTCCAGGAGAAGGTGGGGGACTGCTGGACGGGGCTCTCCTGACCAAGCAGCGCCACTGCCATGGGGTTTTTGTCTGCCAGAGCCACCAGCGTGAAAGCGGAGACCGTGCAATCTTGCAGAGGGAGGTGGATATCTGTGTCGGTCTGAAAGCTGCAGCTGAAGCACCCACCAAACAGCCAGGTGACCCAGAACACTGTTCTCCAATAGGCACAGACACACAGACACAGAGGAGATTCACACGGCACACGGAAAGGTCAGATTTGGCCTGGGATAAGGTGAGGTCTCCTCTCCCGCAGATCAGAGACGTGAACACTGTGGGAACCAGGCTACAGGAGAGCAGCTTCTGGAGAGGTCTGCGGATGTGCGGCAGCGAGTGATCACTAAGTGTGGAAGCGAATTCTCGGAGCTGTTGACAGGGGGGAGCTCTAGAAAATAACTCATTTTGATCTGAGGCAGAAGGACAGCCTGGGAGTTATTGCAAAATTCCCACAAACCTGTTTTGAGAACCACAGAGTAGTAGGATCTGAGCATAGCCTAGAGAGGTCCTGTGCTTAGTCTCAGAGGTCAATTCCGAAACACTGCCACCCAGTGGATGACGCACAAATTGACTCTTACATAACCACAAAGAATAGAGATTAAAACACAATTCAACAATGTAACACAAGGAACTGCAAACCCTCCCTACTGGGAAACAGAAGTGCCAAGCAAAACAATAGTGGAAGTTAATGACCATTCTATTTTTTTTTTGTTAATTAAATTTTTATTTTATTTTTTTTTTCATTTTTCCATATTTTAATTAAAAAACTGTTTTTTTCTTTCTTCCTCATTTGACTTTACCTTTTTAATTATTACATTTTTGTTTTCAACCAGTATTATTACTACTACTATTTTACCTTTTTTGGGGGGAAAAAAGGGTCATTTTGTTTTCCCCTTATTTTATTTTGGGATTTGAGTTCTACATTCTATTTTCATCTTTCCTTTAGCATAATTTTACTCTATCTCAACTCTACCTTTATGCCAACACTCTCCTCCTAACTTTCCCCATTTTGTTGTCTTTTTTCTTTCCCTTTTCCAACTTTAGATTCTCCATATTCTCCCTTTAACTGGTTAAAATTTCACCCCACTTATACATCTAATTTCAAATCTCCGACTCCAAGTCCATACAAACCAAAGAGCTAGAACGTGAGCAACAAGAAAAGCCTAGTGTACTCAGAAGGAAGGAAATAGTGAAGATCAGAGCAGAGATAAACAACTTGGAGACCAAAGAAACAATTCAAAAGATCAACAAA